>OLKM01000526.1:0-171720 GCA_900291075.1 Melanogrammus aeglefinus | reverse complement strand
CTTTATGATTCTGCGTCCGGGTTTAGTAAGAGACCAATCCAGCCTTGCTGCTGCGTTGCCGCGTCGACGGAAAGGTTATAATTTTCTGGAAGGCGGCACTGTCAGGCCCTTGCAGTGGACGCAAGGAGGGTCCGCAAGGACGTTAGGGATCCGTACCCCTTGCGTTGCGTGACGTGGAACCATACAGGGGCCTTTAAGTATTACCATCCCAACTGTGGCTGAAGCAACCGTTGGTTTGATTCAGGGTATCGGGGATAAAGAGGAGCCAATCCTAATCATGTTGAACATAATCTCTGGCAGTGAAGGTTTAATCGCCTCAATCAAAGCTGATCCAATCCCTTGGAATTAATGTGAACCACGCCAATTCATTTAGCGTCACTGATTTGAATTGTTATCATGGAACGAGTCGAAGCGGCTGTCTTTCCTCACCGCACTCCTGCATCGCTCTGCCAATATCCCCCCCCGCCTGTCCGTCGTCCGTCCAGGATGTTCTACGACGCAGCGAGCTGGACCAGTCCAGAGATTTCATGACAGCCACCGCCTGGGGCTGCAGCTCGGCTACGCCCTTGTACAACATGCCTGGTGGCGCAATCGAGATGTCTGTACTTGGTGATCATCTCAACCACATAATGTCGGCAACTCGCCACGCTGGTCATCCCGCATCAACATCTTCTGTGGGCCATGCTGTCCTGTTGCGCGTCCCGCAAAGCGATTCTGGATGACTGCCATCGTGTAACGGAGTGGGTGCGGGGGGGCGGTTCGATGCATTTGTGGATGTGTGGTGGATACGTATCTATAACAGTTAAGTACATTTAATATATAAGATATATCTAGATGTGAAGGCTGTGTGTGTGTGTATATATTTATATTTATGTATATGTATGTTCATGTATAAATATATGAATACAGTATGTTATATATACAGTATATCTAGGTTATACAGTATATATGTATATTTGTGTATGTGTGTAATATATATATGTAAGGGATATGTATAGAACGCCAGTCCATTATCGGGAAATAAGCCCAAAGGGGAACAGTAAAGCCGACGCACAGGGGAGCTGTCTTGCTTGCCTCTGAAGGGGCTTCATTTTCTTTCATGGGGGTGTAACTTCATGGGTGTTGTCTTTTTACAATTTATTTGTAACCAGCATATTCGTAGGGTCAGAAGAGAAATAGCCTGCAAGACGTTGACGTCGGTTAGCAACGCCGAAGACGCTGGGTTGAAAGTTAGCCGGACTACTTGCGTTTGAGTGATACATAGATGTCAATTAGAGGCAAAAATTCTTGTTTTTCTTGAACAGCGTCAATTTATAACTTCGCAACTGTGATCTTAATGAAAATATAATTCATGCCGGAAGTTTGTGAAGGGCCCACTGTAGAGTGAACGGCGCGTTCCACGACATTGAGAAGTCGTCATTAATAATATTTTTTGAAAATGTTCTCTGGAAGTCGTTATTTCGGCTGGTCTAAGCCTCAGGGTAGAATATGATTAAAATACTATGCTTACAATATTGCAGTGTCAACCATGCCTTCCATGTAATGTGGTGAAGAAACATGGATCCCATGAACATGGAACATCTTCCTTGTTTTCAACTGCTGGGTTAATATTTCCAGAATACTTAGTATTGATTTTAAATGTTTGAATGGGGGGTGGGGGTTATAAAAAACAATAAAAACTTATACATACGAGATATGAATGTTGGAAAGTTAATTTCTGCGTTTGCAATCGCTGATTTCTAATGCTGATTTCATTGCACTCTGTTTTCCCCTTCTCCTATAGGTCACAAATGCATCAAGTATTCTTCCAGTTCGGTTTCTTTCCCCTTCAACCAGAACAAGGCGAGAGAGGCCAGGCGTACCACCCGCCAAACATCATCGGGTGGAGAAGAAGGACGGGCTAACGCCCACTATGACCTCATTCAGCTCCTAGCCCTCTTCTTCATCGGCTCCATCCGAAAGGTACATCTCCTAGCAGCCACGCAGCCTCCGCGGTACCCAGTCCCGTATTGTCTGTTTCAAAAGTGCTCGGTTAAATAGCTTCAGTTAAATAGACCTTCCAACTGTGTCAACACCTAATGAGACTTGGCCGGGAAAACTCCTTCTCTACTGGACGGTCTCTTCTGAGTGAACCTGCTGTTGTGTGTGTGTGTGTGTGTGTGTGTGTGTGTGTGTGTGTGTGTGTGTGTGTGTGTGGTGTGTGTGTGTGTGTGTGTGGTGTGTGTTGTGGTGTGTGTGTGTGTGTGTGTGTGTGTCTGTGTGGTGTGTGTAGTTCTTGGTGAATGTTGCATTATATTTATTATATTATTTTTCTGCTCATTTTTGTGCCATTTTTATGACTTTGGCAATTTATTGCTTTGGTTAATTTGTTTGCATTGTGTTTTGGTGTCTTAAGTAACTTAATATTTATATATTGCTCCTAAAAAAAGTATGTTAAAAAGGCGCCTTCATATTGATTACTGATGACATATGTCAACTCGGACATTTTGCTTGTAAATGACACACTGTTTAATTACTCTTGGTGACCGCCATGCATTCACCCAAGTGGGTGCTACAACTGGTGGTGGTTAAGTGAGTCCCCCCATTCAATCAATTATTAATATTATTATTATTACATCCGCTCAGTGCCACGGCCTGTGGGACGAGGAGACAAAAGGCAGCAGAAGCGGGAGCAGCCCGCCCAGGAGACGTCAGGAGACGAGGGGAACGGCGTTGGGGCGGGCCAAGCGAGAAGAAGGAGAAGGTATAGGGCTACGCGGCGGCTGCCCCGTCAGGTGAGGTCGGAGAGCCGGGGCTCCATGGAGGTCCCTCAATCTTTGACGGCCCCGTGGAGTCGGTGCAGGTTGTCAGATTGCAACACTCCCAGCAGAAGAGACCTTCCAGCGGCGCAAGAGCTCCAGCGGGGGGTCGTTCATCTCCCACGCTCCGGCCTGTCGTCGGCGCGGTCCCAAGACGAGGTAAAGAACGTCCCTGGTGATGAGATGGAACGGACGGACAAGCAGACGGACGCATGGAGGAAATTGATGGATGGATGGATGGACCGATGAGACGGACGAGACGGATGGATGGATGGACGGATGGATTCAACGCATCAGTTTGCAGGAAGCACTCGTTTTGGAAAAAAACACATCACGCTCATGTTTTCAGGGTTTATCAAGGGTTTGTATAATCACACATGATATCTCTGTTATTGTTTTTGATTTGCCATACAGGCCTTTATACTTACTCCTACTTGAGTGTATAGGAAGGATACTGATTCAGAGGCTCATGACAGAGCCGGCTGTGTATAACCTTAATAGGAGTAGTGTGTTATCCGTGCTTTTAAGTGTCACCATTTAGAATGAGATTAATACAGATGGCATGTGATGCAGACCAGGGCCATGCGGCTGAATCGAGAGGAAAGGCATTTTTCGGTTTAATGGACTGGTTAATGTATATAAAGTTGCTATTCAAAAATCCGAAGGTTATGAATGAAGTACTAAGTTCTGGCTGAAGGTGGCTGACGGTCCAGGGTTGTTTTGGAAGTCTTGGACGGCTCAGACCACTTTCTCTCTCGAACACAATGGGTTTGGTGGGTTTAACTGCCTGCCACAGTCCATTGCCGTGGACCAGACGTGTAATTGGTGTTGTTGCAATGGCCCACAGGAAGCACCGCGTCCACAACAGCAGTCCAGCATATACGGCAGCCGAGGCAAGGCTGTCAGAAGAGCGGAAGCAGCTGATGCTGGAGAAGCTTCAGAGAACAGCTGACAGGGGCAAGGCCATAATGGTCAACGGTACGGTGGCCTCCGTTCTGTACTGACACGTCGTTACCTAGTGCAAAAGAGGTCAATAACATGCTGCAAATGTTCGTGGAAATGAAATGGCGGATGGCAGTATTTGTTTGTGAATGACACATTTATTCTTTGGATAAGACACTTGATTGCCTAGTTACATTTTTTCATAGTCTGCCTTTTGAATATACGGTTTAATTTCTTATATATGGCTGTAATCCTTCCATCATAAAGCAACCAGGATGGGATTCTGATCTGACCCAATTAATTACTGTGAATGATGGGTTGAAATAACCTGATACTAACACTTCCCTAAGCGTTCTCTCCAAAGAACACAAGAATCAGACCTTCTTGGATGCCACGTAGTTTGTCCCATTTCCTTGACATAATATTGAAAAAAAGACTGTTTTCTTCACCTGGTTCCGTTGCAGATGCTATGGATTTCTACGAACCTCCGCCAGTTCTTCTACAACCTGATCCACCCCGAGTACAGCGCCGTGACTGATGTCTACGTGTTCATGTTCCTCGCCGACACCGTCGACTTCATCATCACCGTGTTCGGATTCTGGGCTTTCGGCGTAGGTGTCGAGTGATTGAGGACGGTCAATGTGTGGGGGAAAAATGTATTCCATTACATTTGTTTCTATAAAAATGTTTATGTCATTAAAGCTGCATTGGTTTTTTTCTGACCACTAGAGGGCAGAGAAGGGCAGCACATCTAGACTTGTTATTTCATCATTCTCCGTTGTCACGATTTGGCAGTAGTTTTATCCTTTGGTCAACATGGCTTTTGGTTAGCTTAAATCCAACGACGTATCAATGACCTGTCCGTGGATTTGGTGGTAAACTAAGGGAAGTGTTCGCCGTTGGTTCAGAAACATTCTGCGGCGGACATCACCTCGTCCCTGTCAGAGGACCAGGTTCCTGGGCCTTTCCTGGTCATGGTTCTGATCCAGTTTGGGTCTATGGTGGTGGACCGCGCCCTCTACCTCAGAAAGACCGTCATGGGCAAGGTCATCTTCCAGGTCATCCTGGTCTTCGGCATCCACTTCTGGATGTTCTTCATTCTGCCCGGAGTCACAGAGAAGTAGGAACATCTGTTAAAGCACAGATCCGATGCACAATTGTGCAAATTTTTCAGTGTTTGTTTTTGTATTATTGATGATTTATGAAAACCACAACTTGCAGATTAACCGTGGCATGTTTTTGGCTGGCCCTCCCTGTCACAGGCGTTTCAACCAGAACAGGGTGGCCCAGATGTGGTACTTTGTCAAGTGTATCTACTTTGGGCTGTCAGCCTATCAGATCCGCTGTGGGTATCCCACCCGCGTCCTGGGCAACTTCCTCACCAAGAGCTACAACTATCTCAACCTCTTCCTGTTTCAAGGGTGAGTCTTGTAAATCCACTGCTGTCAAACTAGTGGAAGGAAAGCTATGAGGCAAATGATAAACAACGTCATGACTTATATCATAGGACACATAGT
The DNA here is from genome assembly GCA_900291075.1 of Melanogrammus aeglefinus. Taxonomy (NCBI): domain Eukaryota; kingdom Metazoa; phylum Chordata; class Actinopteri; order Gadiformes; family Gadidae; genus Melanogrammus; species Melanogrammus aeglefinus. The sequence continues at coordinate 166,463 of OLKM01000526.1, read as the reverse complement.
TATTGTCAAAATGAAAGCCATTTGTTTTCAATGCTGTTTTTCAATGTTGTCTAATCATGCTCCTTGCTATTTTAGTAAATTCCAAAATAACTACTTAATACATACTTTTTGTCAAGCACACATAAAAAAGGTGACGTAAAGTTGGCCAATGAAACATTGTCTTAGTGCTTCACAAATTTTTCCACATTTAGTATCGACTTTAGTGATGAAAGGGAAGTAGAGGGTCTTTTAAGAGGGACAATCCTAGGGAAGGACTTAAGACACGGGTGTGTATAACAACATAGAAAAATGTGTATTTGTGTATGCTTTACAATTGATGAACAAAAAGATGGCAGATACATTGCGATTTTCTTCCCACTGCAAAATTACTGTTATAGACTTTTATTGGTATGAGACTGTCATCTGCTAGACATGTTAAACAATATTGGAGATACTTCCTGTAGCTATGGAGCTCAGGAGGTAGAGCGGGTTGGCTGGTAACCACAAGGTTGCTAGTTCGATCCTGGCTCCTCCTAGCGTCAACCTCCGAGTGTCGAGGTGTCCCTGAGCAAGACGCCTAACCCTAACTTCTTCCGACGGGCTGGCTGTTGCCTTTCATGGTTGACTCCACCGTCGGTGTGTGCATGAATGACTGAATGTCATATTGTAGATCTCTTTGGATAAAAGTGGCATATAAATGCCGTCCATTTTACCAAAGGAATGTCACTCATCCTATCAATGACCTGGTATGGCCAGTGTTTGTGTCTGACGGTTCTGATGTCATGGCGTCGCCAGGTTCCGCCTGGTTCCCTTCCTAACCGAGCTGCGGGCGGTGATGGACTGGGTGTGGACGGACACGTCCCTGTCGCTGTCCAGCTGGATCTGTGTGGAGGATATCTACGCTCACATCTTTGTGCTTAAATGTTGGAGGGAGTCTGAGAAGGTTGGCGTTCTCTGTTGAATTCTGAATTGTTTCACTTGTGCATCTAAATACATTTAAAATTCCTGAAAAGATTCCTGTGCTGAGCAATTAATCCAGTGTCTTTAAAATCAGTATCACTGTGTTGGCGATGATAAATTGATTCATATCATTTAAAGGCACAGTATAAGAAATAAGCAATTTCAAGCTAGCTCCCAAAACAACTCTTCTCCTGACCACTCCCGTTCCTGACTCTCCCCAAACTCGCCCATCTCAATAAAGCAAGGCTCACGTTTGAGATCTCTTGATGCTGCTGCAGAATCTGAGCAAATTCACCCAGAGCCCTGTAGCATTAAAGTTAGCTTCTAAACGAAAGGACTAAAACATTTGGCACATTGTAGCTTTGTAAGCAAAAGACGTACAATATGGTGCTAGCTCCCAAACACACGCCGTGTCTCCACAGAAATTCCCGCAGCCACGTGGGCAGAAGAAGAAGGCGACGGTGAAGTACGGCCTGGGGGGCATGATCGTGGCGCTGCTCATCTGCATCGTGTGGTTCCCGCTGCTCTTCATGTCCCTGGTCAAGTCTGTGGCCGGTGTGGTCAACAAGCCCCTGGACGTCTCGCTCACCATCACCCTGGCTGGCTTCCAGGTACGTACGTTGTGACAGGCTTCAACACTAAGCAGTAGTGATCGACCGATTTATTCGCCGGACGATATTATTCGCTGATTTTATTTAGGCCTATTTATTTTTTTCCCGGCATGATTTACAGACAGGTCAATGCATTTTCCTTTTTTATATTGGAATAAACGTCTTCCATTTGCTATTTACCATTATAGTAGTTGATGAAATCGAAATCCTCCATCCTGATCATGAAAGTTTTGAGTATTGGCCAGTTACATTTTTATTGGATGGTTCAGACCCAGGCACAAAATATTAATGTTGATACCTGTATTAGTACCTTGAGTTTAAATTGATCAGAGTTATGGTGTATACAGGAGGTGTGCATATTGGGGTCCACATTGGCATCCTTCTTATTTGTATTCTTTTCCTCTCTTGCTTGTCTTGCACCTGTAATTGTATGATGAGTTCCCCTTTGGGGATTAATGAAGTGTGATAATCTCTATCTCCTCAAACGCTTCACATGCGATCAGGTGATTCTGTGTGTTGGAGGTAGAAGTAAGACCGAAACTGTGAGCTAAGGGTCTGAGCTAGAGCCCGACCGATAAAGGATTTTTAAGGCCGATACGATACAAATATTTGGTCATTTAAAAATCTGATATTCCGATATATCGGCCGATATATATTTTAAACGCGTAACAAAACAAACAGATTTCCCTAACATTGGTTATTTGTAGTTATTTACGAGTCCTCACTAAAATAATAAGGTAATGCAGTTTAAAAATAAACTTTTTTTTATTGTTTAATTGTAACAACAGAAAAGAACATCAAAATATATTACATTTCTGATAAATAAAATGTATAAAAATACAAACTTAAGCTATGAAACTCAGTCCTTTGAACAAAAACAAAATAACCCCAAAAATAAATAAATAATAATAATCATTACTCGGCTGATACCGATAGTTTGGAAAATGCCTTATAACGGCCGACAGTATCGGCCCGCCGATAAATCGGTCGGGCTCTATTCTGAGCCTGCAACCCAGTTTGAATTGAACATGACACAACACAAAACCCGAGACAAAAGGCATTGTTGTTTGAAATGACCCACTCTTTCCCTTCCCCAGCCCATCTTCACCATGAGCGCTCAGCAGAAGCAGCTGCGGAATCTGACGGAGAATGAATATGCTGCCTTTGTGAGGGGATATACTGACAATGACGTGAGTGCAGCTACCATCTGTCTGTTTGTCCTCCTAGTTTCTGTGGGATAACACTGTGTGTGTGTGTGTGTGTGTGTGTGTGTGTGTGTGTGTGTGTGTGTGTGTGTGTGTGTGTGTGTGTGTGTGTGTGTGTGTGTGTGTGTGTGTGTGTGTGTGTGTGTGTGTGTGTCTTTTTGACACCCAAAACAGCAACTAATAGAGGGAATAATTGGCTATTAGTCTTTGTTAATATACATATAATACTATACATCCACAAAACTAAATGTATCTTACATCCCCACAAATATCAGGGTAGTGTGGACACAATTCGACTGACCTCAGCGGCTACATAATAAGTACCATGCCCATCTCCCTGAATTCAGGCACTAGGCTCTTGGTACGCATATGCTATTACCAGCTCTCATTTCCCCATCAGAGTGAAGTTAGTTTTATATATTGAACTTCATTTCCAATGCAACATTCCCAAAATGGCAAGAAAAAGATCAGCCGGTCAGATCCGCTACACTCTCTGGAATATATTGTGAGTCAACAACGTGTTACCTGACAGGAACCATAGGTCCCATCACATATCTGGCACAACAGTTGGCGGACAAACCTAGGCCACTGTTACCTCCCAGGGTTCTCTGGTTCTCCTACACCACGTCTATCTGTCATGTGTGGACCCCTTGCAGGAATGCATGCAGTGGCTGGAGACCTACCAGCACCAAGACCTGATTATTGCTGAACTAGAGGGCAGCTCCAACTCTCTGTGGACCATCAGCCCACCCAGCAGGGAGAATCTCATCAGCATGCTGGAATTTGGAGAGGAATTCTCCATCACTGTGGCCTGGTCCATTCAAAGGTGCAAAATACTGAATAGAAGTCCTTCCTGTATACATTAGGGTCATCATTCCTTACAGGACAACTTCAGCTACATTAGTACTTCTAAATGAAACGTCTTAATATTGCACACATAAGTGCTTCACTGGTATCTATTTACAGATTTATTGCAATCATTCTATGCGTCATTTGTCATTGTCGTCCCTTTCTTCCATCCGGTGTTCCTGTTGTTCTGCACCATGGTCGACCAAATCCCCCCCCAAGGAACCTTACACTGGGTGCTAAGGCAGAGTTTGCCATGGGCAAGCTGGTGGAACGCCTCAACCCCGACACCAGAAACCACCTAAAGCAGCTGCTCAACAACAACTCCACCACCACCACAGCGTGAGCCCCTCTATGCATCATCATCCTCATCATGAGGATTCACTCTTAGCTGAAGATACAAAGAAACGCGTTGGGTTGCCTCCTTTGAAGAACCTTTGTGTGTTTTTCTCTCGACGTGGTCTCACCTTTGTGCATGTGTATAACCCGTTTGAGTCTGCAGCGTTAAACTCTGTAAGCGCTCGTAAGTACACGAAATTGCTCGTAATGTGTATTAGCTTGATTTACTCCCCACAACAACACCATACACGGAGGTGTTCCACCTTTCTACACATTCGCCATTCACAATGAAGGCATCAGACTGAGCAAGAAAAAACTATTAAAGTGCCGAGCTTGAAGTTCGGAAATCGAAGGAAACACACATAATATTCAGCAGCGTCAGTAGTGGCATTAGAGCAGGCCTTAATGTAAAGGAGTGAGGACAGAAGATCACAAATGCTTTGAATGTGGGGTCCGCTGACAGCAGTGTTGCATGTTAAAGGATATAACCGGTATTTTGAACATTGAGCCCCCTTTCTGGTTTTTCTAGGATGAAATAGTTAATAATAATTTTGAATATTGGTCCTGTCTCGAGTATTTTGCTAATTTCGAATCGCCCCTGCCTGCTTCACAATGGCTGGCTATGGGCATTCTAAAAACACCCCTAAATGTTTGTTTTCAGAAAAGTGAAACTCATTGAGTTAGTGGTGTTCGTTGATGTTCCTAATCAAGTATCGTAGCGAAAATACAGTTTCTGTCGTGTTTTATTTGGCATTTTGTAAATCGTCATTTTGTGAATGAAACGGAAACCGGACCGGAGCCGGAAACGGAAGTGTAGTGTGGTTGTAGTCTTTTCGCTCGGCTCTCCGTATCAACAGTAGGGCTAGAACCGATGGAAAAGCACCCCCCCTTTCTGTTTCATTTACAAAATGCAGATTTACAAAATGCCAAATAAAACACGCAGAAACTGTATTTCTCTACGATACTCGATTAGGAACGTCAACTAACACCACTAACCATTCGATGAGTTTCACATTTCGTTTATGGGTGTTTTTGAATGCCCATAGCCAGCCATTGTGAAGCAGGCAGGGGCGATTCAAAATTGGCCAAATTCTCGAGACAGGACCAATATTAAAAATGCCGGTGTTAACTTCTACTTCATCCTAGACAAACCAGAAAGGGGGCTCAATGTTCGAAATACCGGAATTGTCCTTTAATATTGAGTAAAGCGGCCCGGTTGTCCATGTCGTTTGAGGAGTTGATATGACCACTAAAATCCAACAGTAGGCTATAAGATAGGGCTATTTGACCTTGCAGAACCCTAAAGGACTGTGGAAATACATTACTGATGAAGCTAAATTCACCTTAGAGAATATAAATAGAGGTGGAGGTTTAGAGCTGTTGAGATAAGTAATGCAATGAAAATGTTATGTAATGAAAGTGTGATCCATAGATCAAGCAGCACACACATACTGTACACCGAAACACACACACACACACACACACACACACACACACACACACACACACACACACACACACACACACACACACACACACACACACACACACACACACACACACCGAAACAAAGACGCATTATTTAAACCCCCACAAGCATCAACAGCCATATGTCATAGAATAAACGGTCAACCAAGCCAAGGGCTATGTCACCACAATCCTCAATGAGGAAGACGTGATGGGTCGTAACCCGTGTCTACATCTGATCGAGGCCCACTCAGGGATGGAGAATCCTAGTAATCAGTCATTCGAGAGCTTCCTCAACAGAAATATCAATTGAGCGTATTCTTATGAATGCTATTTTGATTATGATTATTATTGTATGATGTACGTACCGATATAGTTATATTAATCTGACTGCTAATCTCACATCATTGAACATAGAACAAGGTCATCAAAGCAATGGATTAGGAAACGTTTGGCCAAACAACATTGTTGCGTTTGCTCTGGCCAACACCAGACGACTCGTACGACAAGTCAAGACTACTCCTAGATTTTGTCCTCGTAGCAATTTAACCACAAGAGTGGTTAAATTGAGTGTGAGTAGCCGTTACAAGCCATTTTGAAAATCTGCCTCTTCTGACATCACAAGTGGGCATGTCCACCTAGATGTGTGCTGGATAGATCAGTCTACCAGACTACCCAGTGGACTGTAAACGTTGCTCATCTATCCTTCACACATCTAGGTGGACACACCCACTTGTGATGTCAGAAGAGGCACATTTTCAAAATGGCTTGTAACGGCCAATCACACTCACACCTGGTGGTATAATATGTCCCCTTTAAGCACCAATTCGTTCAGAGACCTGAGAAAAGAGGGGCTACCAGGTGGCTGTACGGGCCTGTTATTCATCCGGACTCATTGGTGTTTTTATGCGTCTATAAAGTGTTGTGCTCGCTCCAACACAGGATCCTCAGCAACCTCTTCCCACGGTATCTCCGGGCGCCTACCGATTCGGAATCCAAACCCGTGGAGCAGCTTTTAAAGGGTAAGAGCGACCGGCAAATGTTGTTGGTTGCCATTAGGTAACCCATTAAATACTGTGTGTGCGTTTTTTAATTTAAATGATCAGGTAATGCCCCGTTTGGTTTCCGATTCATCCTGTGTCCTCATTCCTTTCCCATCATGCTTCAGATAAGAAGAAGGAGGACATCAGCTTGTCGCTAAGGCGACTCCAACAAAGCAGCGGGGAGGTGCGGGAGTGGTGGGTCGTCAGCCAGGTCAAGCCCGGCTTCCTCAAAAAGGCCAACAATACGGGGCTGGATCTGTACATATTCAGCGACCAGGTCAGCCCCCCCAGCCTGGGTTTCCTGGCAGGATATGGGTAAGTGGACGCTGACAATGAACCCCAAAGTAAAGGAGGACGTATGCGTAGTACGCACGTGTGGATCTTGTGGGTCGCCACTAGCCATTAAACACGAGCCATTAATTAACACTTTAACTGGCCCGGCTGACGTGTTACTAGCCCTCAATAGTAACTACTTGCATTGCACTTGTTTCTTACTCTAGAAACTAGGGCTAGTAGCATGAATGACAAATGTTTTCTATTAAATTGTTCCGGTTCCGATTTATATTATTATATATTATATTATATTAAACAACCAACTTAAAATTCCCCCCCCAAAAAAATACTTTAACAAAACGTTGCAAACAAGTGTAAATATACAACATAATACAATTTATGGACAGAAGGACACAAGGTCATTTCAAAATAAGTTTTAATATTTTTTATATTTTTATTGTACATAAGTGCAAACAAATGAACAGTCCTCCCCTTTCCCCACTGCCCCTAAAAAGATCTCTCTCTTTTTTTATAGTCTAAAAATACCAAACATCGATCTTCGTTGTCTTTTGTAGTTGGGGAAAATTAGTTGGTCAGCTCTCATTTTCATGGCTACATTGACGTAATGACGATAAAGTGTTTCTTGGCTAGCGATGAGACTAGGCATTCAACTAGCGGCCATTTTAAAGGTGGACTGATTATCAGCACGGCATGGACTCATCAGTCGCGGAGCATTTCTACCCAATGGCCTCACTTGAGGGACTGCTTGGTTTCTAGCCATGTGTGTGTGCCTGTGTATGTTATATACAGTGTGTGTGTATATATAACAATTATTCACAGAGCCGTGAGGTGAAAAATTGTTTTGGTATATAGTACACGTGAAGACTCTACTTTATTAGCGTGACGAGACGACTGTCACGAAATATCCAGAGTTTGAGATCTCAATCATGGGATATTTCTCAATATCCAAATCCATTCAAATTGCGCCATCTTAGGCATTCACGTGTAGCAAATACGATATATATATATATTATATATATATATATATATATATATATATATATATATATATATATATATATTTTATATATATATTATATATATATTATATATATATATATATATATATATATATATATATATATATATATATATATATATATATATATATCCTAGCGTGTTTTTCCTTTTATTAATTCATTTCCCTTTGAGACTCTTATGTATGGATATGAACACAGCGTTATCTCAATGTGTGCATGTGAATTAACTATATAATTTAGCTTGACCGTTAACCACGGCAGCACCAACACCACCATCCCCCCCACGATGGTCTAACCGTGCCTCCCCTCACCTCTGCAGCATCATGGGCCTGTACGCCTCCGTGGTGCTGGTGATCGGCAAGTTTGTTCGCGAGTTCTTCAGCGGCATCTCGCACACCATCATGTTCGAGGAGCTGCCCAACGTGGACCGCATCCTCAAGCTGTGCACGGACATCTTCCTGGTGCGGGAGACGGGCGAGCTGGACCTGGAGGAGGACATGTACGCCAAGCTCATCTTCCTCTACCGCTCGCCGGAGACCATGATCAAGTGGACCCGGGAGAAGACGGAGTGACCGCCGTGTGGCGCCCCGGCGTCCACACCTGACCCGCACACTCCACCCTCCACCCCCACCCCCCACCTGACCCTCCTACTCCACTCTACCCCCACACCTGACCCATACTGTATGTTCACACCACCCTTACCCCCCCTCCCCCAGCAGACGGCAAGGGGACCCCCTGCTTCATCCCCCCTGCGCTCTGCGGTCTCCCACGGTAACGGTACGGTGATGGTTTTAAAGGGCTCCGCACCGACAGACACTCAGTGCACTACACCAGAAAGCACAAACCCGCCTGGTGTGTGTTCTGCTTCTTCTTTCCTTCGCCTTCCACCACAACCCTTGGGATTGTAGGGGTTTGTGCAATACAGAGCTCTCCATACAAAGGCCTCAGTGGAGAGACAGAGAGAGAGAGAGGGCTTTCTTTACCTTATGTGGACTGCATGAGGACGGGCAGCCTCTGGTGGAGGTCCGGTTGTAAGGACTGCCCAGCCCCTAATATGGCCGGTTCAGACTACACGATTTCAGCCCGATTTTGCCCCGATTCTTTCGTCGCAGACGAATTTGCGAATCGTACACGATTTTGACAGGTCGGCGACGAGACAAGGTCTTGTAATGTGACATGCTTGCAATCTGCGATGTTTTCGTCTGTGACGTTCGAAAGCCCCACGACGAAAAGTTTGGCATGTCAGAATTTTTTGGGGAATCGCATGACGTAGCCATCATGAGGGAACCCCACCCCCAGTTGCGTGAGGGAACCCTACGAACAGCTGGAGCTCACGCGCAGTGTTTACCAACTGACTTCACTGCACTACGCTGAGTACACAGTAACTACTACCAAAAATGAATGCGATCAATAGCAAGAAGAAGAATGCTAATGAAGAAAACGAGAGAAAATGGAACAACATAATGGAGACAACTTTGGTTGAAATGCGGCAGTATATTTGTATCGCTCATGTCACTCGCAACGCAACTACTGTGAGGAGTTGCTGCATTGAGCAGATATAAAAACTACTGGAACCTTTATGACAAAAATGTAAAAAACATTTATGTCAGTTCTAAACCTTTGATTTTCTAAATATCTTGTAAACGTGAATGATACAGTAAAGAGCATCGCACCCTCGAATCTTGTAGTGTGGCCAGTCTTCCGACGAGACAACGCCCGATTTCCTGGCTCTGGGATCGTAGTGACATGTTAAATCGTGGAGGAATGTCTGAGAATCGTGTAGTCTGAACCGGCCATAACCCCTGTTTATTTAGTTGTTTTTTGAATACCAGAGCCTACCGAATTCCACTCCTGCAAAAAAAACAATGCAAAGACGCAATCACAGCGGGATCTCACCCTCAGTTTGTACGCGAGATCCAAAACTGTTCATAATAAACCACCAACTCCATATCTTTCTCAGGAAGAGCTGTTTTCAACCACGATGAGGTCCCGCGAGATGGCGGTGGCGCCGTGCGCCCCGACAGGCCCTCGCATCACTTTATAGGATCTTAGAATTAGGAGGGAGTCTAATGAATATTCAAATAAAATGTCAGAAAATGTTTTTTAAAAAAAAGGGAGTGATGAAAGATGACTATTTAAAAAGGCATGCAATTATTACAAGATAAAGAAAAGAAAAACTGGGTGGACTTTTCAAGATGCAGTATTTACCCTGCCGGCGTGATTACCACTCACACCGATCCCGGTCGCGGGTATAGGCGGCCCAGTTTCTATTTCAAGAGGACACGCTACACTTTTTCCCTCACAGTGAACGGGATCAATTGATAATCGTATTTTGCATTATTTCCAGTCTGGCCGGAGTCTAGACCGCGGGAGGCCTATTTTTAAATCAGGGTAGCCTATTGTGTGCTGTTGAGGCGCTAAGACTGTTGCACACAACAGCGATTTCTTTCAACGCTATGGGAAGTCATTCACCCAGCTGCGTTGGAGAGGAAAACGTGTCCCGTTCTATTCACGCAACGGACAAAAGCCCTTTTTCGGTCAGAAGCTATGCATTAGAGGACATTGTAGCATGAAAAAAAAAACGACGTTATTATTGTCATGAGTAATTTACATTACATGTACATACCATGTTGTGAGGGGTGGGCGAATGAAATGTGAAGTTATACCTGTATGTTCTAAGGTATTTATGGTATGAAAAGAGGTCCCGAGAACGGCATAATAAAACATCTTGAAAATTGTCGGGTTTTGGTTCCAACTGTTGTTCTTTTGACCGTAACAATTCCGTTGTAATGTCATAACATTCATACACACTTAAAACTGGCTCTCAACATCTGAGTGCCAGAGAATAAAAAGCAGGTCATGACCGGAATCATTTGAAGGGTCACAAAGCAATATCTAACAAGAAACAGAATGAATGTATATGAAATAAATAATTTGGTCAAGAGCTTAAAAGGCAAACCAGCCGCACAGTTTCCGACTCTGCTGTCAATGCTGTTCAGAGACGTGCACAGGGGGGTTGCTCAGGTTGCCCGGGCAACTCCCCATATGCCTTCCTCGACTCAAGTTACCCTTCCGAAGAAAAAATAAAATTGACTTTTTTTTAAAATCGTCCAATGGATGCAGAATTTCATGTCGGCCTAAAAATCGCCACTCGAAACAATTCATAAAGTAGCCTCATTCACTTCCATTCGGGCACCGAGAGTGAAAGTTAGTAGGGGGAGGGCAAACTCTTTACGCAGCTGCAGCGCTGCACGCGACCTGAGCATGCTGACAGCCTGCGGTTGTCTTGTGAGACGACTGCCTTGACGTTGCCGGAAAAGGTGAGTTTGAGATGTATAACAAACAATCAAGTTTTATGAAATGAATTAAAATCTTCATAAATCCAGGCTCAGTTTGCCACGTAACGTTTAGCCTAAATAATCAAGACAGCTTGCTAGCTTGCAGAAAAGCAGCCCGTTATCGCAGACTAGGCCTACTACTTTTTTTGGTAGGCAAATAAGCTACAGGTCTGCTGATAGTTTCTAACATTTCGTTTTAGCAAGAAGAATGAATGGCGGAAGTAATGCATCAGATGAATTCTTTAATTCAAAATGGGTAAATGCCTAAATTCTTATCACTATTTTGGGTATTGTTTGTTATTGTTGAGTGAAGCCGAAATGCCCACTGAAGAGGCGGATTCAGGAGAGACAACTCAAGGAGGCAGCAAAGGGGATCACACCACGGCAGGGTTGGCTACGAAAAAGACAACCAGCAGGTGAGACAGAGACTTTGCATTGTGATAAAGATGACACTGTAAGCTAATTGATTTATTAATCACTCATATTTTAGCCTATTAATGGCAATTTTGCATAATTACATTACATTTAAGATAGGAGCAGCCACAAGCCTCCAGACACGAGGAAAATGTGGACCAGGAGGCACATAGGGCAGGTAGGCCCAAGTGCTGATCACCAAATATGAGATGAGGACCATGCTAGAAAGTATAGGGTTAAAGAGCCTTCTCAGTTCTTGTGCTGTGAAGGGCGGGGGGGGGGGGGGGGCCTTTTCAGGTCAGAGCAACTGCTCCTCAAAACTCCTGTGCACGTCCCTGATGCTTTCTTACTAATGTACCATTAATGATAAATGGCCTTTTAATAAAGATCACCCCGATCACAAATCATAGCAAGTGATAAGACGAGACGCAGAGACTGATCGCTTTAACTTTTTATTTTACACAGATGACAACATAAACATACACTCAAGTCCAGCCTGTGATCTTTCTAATGCACATACACATCAACAGTTATGGGGAAAGAAGCCTCACAAAGAAACCGCATCAATGTGCATTAAGACCGGAAGGCTGGGCGTCACTCGTAGCAATGGGGGGAACATTAGAGCAACCGTTCTCCCTCATAAAAAATAAATAGGCTCCTTGAGAAGCCTTGCGGTCGTTATGTGTTGATCAAGAGATGCTTTGGAGCGCTCTAGTCTTTAGTTCGTGACCCGGTCCAGCAGATTATTATCTGCCTCTTGAATACATAATGAATGGAATTAAGAGTTATTGACGATTACGACATGAAGTACAAATTACTTTAGGAGGTTGAATTACTTTAAGGCATGCACAACATAAAAATACAAAACAAATAGTATACCTTCCCTTTATCGTTTTGATGTATCAGCTTGAAAAAGAGTTGTTCTTATCTGTTTTATGTGAAAGTAGCTCTTGTGTGAAATCAATTAAAGTGTTTTGTTTGAGAAATAATAAAATCAAGATATGGGCGACACTGTAAAAAGGAATAGGTTTCGCAGTTGTTGCTTTAAATGGAGTTACTAAGAAATAAGAGCATGACAACAGCATTGGTTTCTAGTATTAAGAACATAATCACATGTTGCTGTTCTTAGCCACTGTAACTAGCAACCACCAAACAAGGAGTCTTGGGGTGACGAAGACTTGAGGTAGACGAATCAAAAACAGTCTACCACAGTTTAAAAGACCCTAACTAGTGTGGTTCGAGCACTAGTCCTGTAGTCTGTTCTAAAGTCCTACAAAACAACAGTGTGATTATTATGACCATCGCCATACCAAAACATTTCTGTTTATTGCAATATGCTTCTCTGCATTCCTTCCCCACACATGCACCGATAAAAGACAAGTGACATAATATTCTCCTCCAGCAGTTATAATACTGAATAAATTATTTCTGTACAAAATCAACATACGTCGTCAACTCCTATTCGACCAACTTCAACACACGTATCGGCTCCACTACACCTACGTTAGCTTCTGGAAGGTATCACTGGGACAGCAAAGTTTACAAAGCACAGTTTCACTCCGACTAATAGTCAATACAACACCTGGCATATACTATATACGATTTGCGGACATCAAAGTATACATCTATTTATATAATTCATTTTCATACGACCGAGGATGATGCACCTCAATGCTGTAAATAATTCCCGGTTATATTTAACATCGAAGGCTGCCAACTCTGATCTGCAATACCCGCTGTGATTTGAAGGTTACATTTTTTTAGCAGTTTGCTTCAATTTTGTTTTTTTTGAATAATAGAGATGTGAAAAATCGACATCTGGGTTTTTTCACAATCTCATCATCATGATCAGGGAATGTAAAGGGTTGGAAGCCACTTCTACAGGAGGGAAAGTGCAGCCGGGGTGTAGTGTGTGTGTGTGTGTGTGTGTCTGTGTTGGAGCGAGTTGACTCATCTCGGGAAGCTAACCGCTAACACAGCCCTCCGGCGTAGTCGTCCTCCTCGGCAGCCGCTCCACTGGCGCCCCCTGCTGCCGCAGCGGCCGCAGCTACCTTCTTCTTGCTCACGCCGCCCGGCACGCGGAGGGAGATGGCCAGCTTGGCGTACTGCCGTCAGAAAATATAAGAAAGACGAATTGGTTTTGGTTTGTGAAACCCTGTGTTCGCAACACAGACACAATTTTGGTCTTATGATGGAATTATACCCCACACAGGGCTTGTTGTCTTATCGCAGTGAACGGCCCAATTTCGAAATATTGCAGTGAACGGCCCAATTTCGAAATATTTTTCAAAAAGTATAGGAGCATAGGAACGTTATTGGTGGTAATGTTTTGGTCATTGTTTTGTAATTAATCTTTTATTTATTTGTTATAATTAAAGAGCTATGTTTGAAAATGCCACAGCGTTTCTCATGCAAGAGTGTGGTGAAGCCACTCTTGCATGAGAAACGCTGTGGCATTAGGGTTACGATTTAAATTCATTTAGGATTTGACAGTTCTACAAGTACCAGCCCTTGCTAATTTATAGCCATCCTTCATAGATTAGAAGGATAGCAATAAAAGCTTATAACCCGAAGTTTGAGCTTTGCTGCAATGATTATGTCATTGAAGTGAGGCTAGTCCAAATCTGATGAAACTGATACTGCTTCGATACTAAATCAAAATAAATAAAAAATAATCCATTCTATTTTAATTTAGGTGCCGAAATTGATTGGAATTCTGTTCTCCCTACAATCCCACTGCACTAGGATTCAAATATGCTTAATAGTGAGCTTCTGAAAGTGACCAAAGTCCTTGTAAACAGCCGCAACAAGGCTGCAGAAGAGGAGACAGTAGTCCTTCACTGGAAGCTGAAGCGATTTATAATATACAGACTACATTTCCCATGGCCCTGTTACTTGTTGTCCCACAGAACTCTGACTTGGTTGGAACATTAATTCATTTTGAAGACCAATATCAGGGACGCCAATGTGGTATTGATTTGATGTTATGTTGGTAATTATTTTTCTTTAATTTTGTGTATTCCGGTACGCTCTATGGCATTAATTAGTACATCTGTGTATGCGGGAAATATGCCATGGTTGCAATCAGTGAGTTATCTTTTGTGTATAGGTATTATTTGATTAGATTGGTCATATGAGGGGAAAACTAATCAGAACAAACAAGGTTTAGGGCTGGCAGTCACCACAGTACTCATGACTCCAAATGGAATAAACAAAAATAGCATTATCATCACTGTCATCTTTGTTAAGCACATCTCAGGTAACGGTTATGAAAATGTGGGCATAATATAACCACTGCTTTAACAAATAAAGTGACATGGGGAAAACAACCATAAGGGAGAAAGTTTGGGAAGAGGATTTGCACTACCGCCTATATAAACATTTAATGCAACATAAAAAAAACATATTTTTGTTGTGGCTGGAAGGGTTAGAGTTAACTGGAATGTGCCATATCATTTCTGTGATAGCAGAGTTCCTGATTAAATCATAGACATATACTGTATACATAGACGAAATAGACTTCTTTGAGATTTTTCCATAAACTCTATGAATATAAATCACAACTAGTAATTTCAATCAGTAAAGAAATTTAAACATTATTGGGCTTTATATCCAGAAAAACCATTCCCCCCCCCTTTAGTTGAATTTGTTTACACCCTTTGCTCAAATATGGCGACGAAGTTGACGTACGAGCCGAAGGCCAATGTGTGTGTATATGACATATGCTATGTGTATATGCCTATGTTATAGATTAGCCACTACCAGTATCGGCCCTTTTCATAATCTCAAAAACAATACCGGCGCTCATAACATTAACTATGGGTCGACTAGTTGGAGGAATAGCAGTGCAGCGGTATAGACACACAATTAGCCATTAATGAATGACCTGTGAAAAGGGTTCCAATTGCAGTCTACTACACCTTCAATTCTTTTTTTCTTTTTTATCAGATTAAATAAGTACTGCCCGGCTGGTTCCAAGAGAGGGAGACTCACGTCGTTATCCATGTACTTCAGTAAAGGTGAGTTGCAGATACGGTACACCTGGTCTTCGTCCTGTTCATCATAGCCCTGCAGGAGTGTCTCCATGGCAACGGAATCTTCACTTCCGCTGTAACCCGGAAGGCTGTTGGAAGAAGACAGCTCCTGTTAGGGTCTGCCGGCGAGCGGACGGGGTAAGACGGGGTAAGACACATTGGGAATACAAAGTTAATGCCCACACAAACACACAACACACACACACATGTTCTGTACCTGTAACTCTCTCGGACACACTTGTCAGCCGCTACGTAGTCCGCTCTGTGCAGATGAACCAGCACCTGAGCGGTGGTTTTCTAAAAGAAAACACCCGTTAGCATGACACTTTTGAATTCTTCCCTTTTTAGAACAAAATGTTCCACTGATTCTACTTCTTCATCACAATGAAGTTACGACGTTGCAAAGCCAAACCAATCGTGTCAAATTGGCAGGAAGAGTTTTAAGGTGCACTAATACCAATCCAGGATGACTAGCCTAGCCCACATCGCTCATCAAGCTCAAACGATGGATATTGCTCATAAACAGCATGTGTTCATGAAATGGCTCAAACCCGGGCCACCAACCTTGAAGCACATGGGATAGTTCTCAATCTCTTTGTACATGTTCTTCTCCTTCTGAATGGCCACCGCTGCGTCGTCCAGCCTGTCCGCAAACATTGGGATGGGGAGGGACCATACAGGGTAACAATGAAACATTACATAAGGGCTTATGATGAATCACTAGATTATGAGATGACCTTATGGTAAGACCTCCAGATTCACCACTAAATGCCTTTTATCAATTGAGTCAATTAGTCAATTAAGGTACTAGGCAAAATAAACAAATGCACATTTTGATACACTTTTTGCATAAGACTTCAAACACTTATTATAACCCTAAGCTGCAATAGGAGCACATATCTGTGTTGAAACATCCATGCTCATTATATTACAGTAAAGTTTATTCTAACCCACTCCTCTTCTTCCTACCTTCTAACTCTGACCAGGAGTCTGGAAGCCTTGCCCAGCAGTTCTGCTGCCTGTCGCAGGCGGTCCTCGTTCTAAAGGAAGAAGGCATCGCCGACGCCGTGTTAGCCTCACAGTCACTAAACACACCTCCACACAGGTGAATCATTAGGTTAGGAAGGCTGTGTACCTCAAACACACCGGCAGCCTTCTGATACAGATCCACAGCCTTATCCAAGTTGAGCGGCTCTATGAGTCTAAACAGCAGAGAAAGAAAGGGGTGAGAAAATGGGCTGATAATGTTCCTCTGCTGTCGCTACCTCCTGTCCAGCCTGTCCAGTGGCTCACAGCATATACAATATTTCAATTTGTTTCTTAAACCTAGTTTTGTTTTCCAATTAAAACCAAACACCATTCTATGAGCCCTGACGCCTAACACTCTTTGCTATACACCTGACGTAGAGCAAAGCATGCCACGAAAACATGTCTTATTTGTTACAGGGAGAAAATGGTGTAGATATCTTGGAAAATCATTTGTTTGAATTGATTTAAAATAAAATAGTAACTTGATCACATATGGGAAATGTGGTACAAACAGTCGTAGGATTTTGGTAACATTTGGTTATAATGCATTTGGAATAAATTAGTCATTTAGCTTTGTATTTATGATTACATTTATTGGTGTTTTACTGTGGGTAAGACAATAATTTCTCTGTGGGAATAGACAAGAAAGCCAATTTCAATGTCCAAATGAGAAGCCCTTTGGGGCATTTGGGACGGTGTAGCAAACTGACAAACTCTCCTCCAATTTGCTACTGCTGGTTATGAATTATATTAGAGCTAGAAGGTGAATATGGTCGTACTTTTAGTGTCCGTCTATGGGATCTAAGATGTAATAACTTAATGAGCTCACTTTCCAGCCCGGTCGAGTGCCATGGCAGCAGTGTCAGGAGTGCCGTTCTCCATGTACATCATGCAGGCCTTCTCTATGAGCTGGATGGCTTCCGGCATCTTCTTTTGTTCCTTTAGCATCGTAAACAAAGAGGACATGTAAACGCTGCATCCATATTTGTACTGCTGCTTTTTTCATTTGTATTACAACCCTCACCTTCATCATCATCCCGGCTTGTTCAATAGCCCTGGAAGCAGAACAAAATAAGATATATTTCACTGCAGAATGTTCTGTGGTTCACTTTCTTTTAGATTAAATCCACTTTTTCCCATTTTCAAACAACAAAGTTAAGGTACTTACTTTGCAGCGTGGAAAAGCCTGAATAAAAAGTTAAGAAATTGTATACACACACAGAGACAGAAAAAGGAAGGAAATCAATAATCAATCATGCTCTAAACTGGATTCTTAAGGATACGTCTTGTTTTCTGTATGGTACTCTGCTTCCTTTAAGTACGCATCCTTTGCCTGGTCAAACTGCTTTGCATTCTTGAAACACACAGCTAGGATAAAACCAGACAAATCCACAATGAGTTTTCAAACGCTTACTTTGACTGATGGTGACGCCTATATGCGGAACGGATCGTACCTGCTTTGGCGTACTCTGATGCGGCACTGTCGAAATCTGGCTTCCACTTAGTGAGGCTGGTTTTAAGGCTGCAAATAGAATACTTGTTGAACAGAAAATAACCGATCTAGAACCCATGTTCTAGCCTCAGGATCTATATCGAATATACGTGCCACGAAGCATCATCATCCAGGTCCACCCTGGTTATCCTTAAAGATTGTTTACCATTTATGTTTCACGCAAGTCATAACACACTAGCATCTTGGATTAGGAAGATCTGGCTAGTTCTAAACACGCTCATGTTAAATAATGGAAAAGGGTTACCATTAATGTGCATGACAGGTGGTAAAATAAGCAAGAGTGGCCTTTACGGATGACATTAGGACGCAATCATAGCTTTCCTGATAATCATACAAACGTATTCTACTTTACCATTTATCCGCTTTGGCCATATGCTCATGGGCCTCGTTTATTTTCTGCGCCGCCATTATGTAGTGAACGATACACTATTTCGTAAGGTTTTGTCCGTATGTAAAATATCTCTAAATTGCAATATGTTGTCAGCGACGATGTTTGGATTACAAGGAAGGATCTCCGGCGCTGCTACGTCACGGTAGACGCAGACTACGGATGCCGTCGAAAAGCGACGGCATCCGCAATACCTTGCATAATTTTCCCAATTGACGTAATTTATTTGTTTGGGGTTTATTTCTGTTTCATCATTAACAAATCTAAGATTATGTGTTTACATTTTATATGCTAATAGTTTCGTTTTTAATGCAGATGATATTACATAATGGTTAGTAAATGTCAGCAACTTCTGCATTTATTACGCCAATCTTGTTTAGTTACATGTTATACAATATTTGGGATAAGGATTTATAATAAAAAATAAAGCAAATTAGTTCAATCTCAATCCCTTTTTTACGGAAATAGCCGGAAGCGGAAACATCGATGGCGTGGTCACTGACGTAATGATGGTTGCCTGTCTCTAATGGCAGAACAACAATTTGCGAGTGAAAAACTTTCTCCAACTTCTCTAGATTCAAAACGAAGTTAGCACAGCGGCTCCCTTTCGTTTTGATTAGCTTTTTTATACTATAATTTTTTTTACAAATGTTTCGTTATTGATGGATCCACGATATGACAGACAACGGAGGGCTGGTGGCGGGGGCTCTTCCAACTCGTCCCCAGCTTTGGGTGCTCAGTCGCGCCGCAGAAAGATACCCCCAAGACCCGCTGATTTTAAACTACAAATAATCATTATCGGCTCCCGCGGTGTTGGCAAAACCAGCCTAATGGAAAGATTCACAGACGACACTTTCTGTGAAGCGTGCAAGTCCACCGTAGGTAAGAGTTATGCCTTGCCTTATTGTGTCAACTTTTAACTGCTTGACAACATGAAGTAGGACTATTTATATTTCCTGATATCTAGTCGCGGGTTTTTTCTTCTGTACAATCAACATAAGGAATTATATCTTTACCTCTGCTTAAATTACAACAAGTGACATGAGCATTAACTTGGTGTGAGTGACTCTTGGTTTGAGAGTCTCTACACCTGCGAGTACATGGGCGTATAGCGTGATTACTGTTATTTCTAGACTGTCAGACATCCACAACAACAACACAATACATACGTAGTATACACCTACATAAGGAAACGTTACTTAAACGTTAAACGTAACTTTGTTGAACTACTACTAGTAGCAGTGTTATTGTTGTACCAATCGTTTTATGGGTAGGGGTGTTTGTGTTTTACCACTATACTTTCTTTTTAATTGGGATTGTGTAATTTGCCGATCTAGAGGTTATTTTGCTGATATTGTTTCTAGCAGTTGGATCCATATTTTAATCAGCACCTAAAATAACTTCAAGCAGAACGAAACTTGGTAAATATTTGTACCTGAAATATTGAATTATCATTGGACACATGACAATAACAACAATAACTTTGAAATTAAAATGTATGATTGACATGGAATTAACCACAACTTCTGCTTGTGGATTGAATTACTTTGTTTTATAATGAAATCAATCCACCTAAATCACACAGCTCTCAAAGGCACATTTTAACACACAGCTCTCTGTGTGTTAAAATGTATTGAGTAAATCTGATGACGATAGTTGTTGTTGTTTGGGCTTATCTAGTAGATATGGATCTACTGACAGCTGACAACATGTTCACATGTGGATTAGGACACACCATTCCAATCACAGCAGCCTTCAGTAGTACCTATTCCTAAAATAGAGTCCTGCATGCACACACAGTCACGCACACATTCACGCGCGCGCATGTGTGTGCAAACATTAGCAGCTGTTAAAGAGGTCCACCATTTTGTGCCCGCTCATCCCTGTGTCACAACTCCCAGAATATTAGAGATCACTGACAAGCTATACGTTTCATAAACTTGTGACAAACTCCAAACTCCAGCCATGTGGGCAGAATAAATACTTTTCTTTCCCATAGAACGCATTGCAAAGAGACAAGGACAAAATCCTTCAACTAACACTAATAAGATATTTAAACTTTGGACTTTTAAACATTCTAAAAGTCAGGATAATTTAACTTCCTCTAGGTCAGTGTAAAACAAATGTTCAAACTAAATGTTCTCGTTGAACTACAGCATCAGAAATACCTAAACCAAGACCAAAAGTAGGGCCAGGAAATGTGCCCACTCTTATTTATTTAGTTAATCTTTTCCCATAGGAGTCGACTTTAAAATCAAGACCGTGGATCTGAGAGGAAAGAAGATCAGGCTGCAGATCTGGTGAGTATGCTGTGATACCATTTGCTAGGGACCAAAACAGATTTTCAGTTCAACACTTCCATGCAAAAATTATCTATGGACTAATTATTAGTTAGCCACGAGTTCTATGGCTAGGATGAAACATGGCTTTATATTTCAAGAGAGAAAAATAATTCAGATTAACAGAACTTGGTTTATTAACAAAATAAATAGAAGCAACATTGAATTACGCAAGTCTATTGCACATTATCTTTACTTCCAGTACTTTAGCTGATGGATTTACTGTATTTGCCTACCTGGACATGACAAGATTAATGTGAAGCAAAGCACGGGTCAAAAGGACACACCCCCTCTGTCCTTTTTATCAGTTACCAAGCAACACACACTGTAGGCATACTCATCTTGGCCCTGCCGCCTACCAATGCAAAGCCACCGTTCCCGGACTGCATCTCTGTTCTCTAGTCCGTCGACGAGAAAGTTTCATGACCTAAATAAAACAGGACTTTGTAAATGTCATCTTGAGACGCTCATTACAGTCAGAGAGAGATTCACTTCCGGCTGCATGGTTGTGTGTCTCCCAGCTCCAGTTATGCTAACGAACAACCCAAAGGCCATTGGGTTCAAAAGGATGTGCGTGCGTGTGTGTTTGTGTGTGGACAATGCTCGGCTGCTCGCAAACATTCAGGGAAAACTGTCGTTACTGTCAGACTAATGCGTTTGTCCCGTTCACTAACTCTGTGCCCCTCACTGTCTTGTTCCTCTTGTGCCAGTGTGGTTAGTGGATCGGATCAGCTAGCCTATCGATCCAGGGTCAGGATTAGTTACTTTGATAGGTATTTGAACAAATGTTCTCATTATTATATGTGCTATTTATCTTAATCTCGTTGCTATAGAAAAGGGAAGCAATCGTAGATGCTATGTCAACTCTTAAACCGCTATTAGCACTAAGCCAAGACACTTGTACTAATAACAGCCATACACGTGAGCACTTGTTGGAATGCATAATAACATTATGCATAACATAATTACACAATAACATGCCCTGACTAGATCTGGTTTGGGGTTTCCGATCTTCTAAACTGGCACGTCTCCATTCCTGTCTCTCTCTCTCTGTCCCTTGGTTTCCTCTCTCTCTCGTTCACCCTCTCTCTCTCTTTCTCTCTCTCTGTCTCTCTCTCTGTCTCTCTCCTGCTCTCTCTCTGTCTCCCTCTGCCTGCGTATTATTCGGGGGGACCTCGTTGAATGTGTCCCATCGTGCATGTTGCTTCACTAACGTCGTCGACACAACCAGGTGACCAACCCATCTCTCCCCGTGGCTGCTGCACCCTCACACTCGCTGCTCAGGGCCGGGGGACGCAGCCTTCGACGGCTCTCTCCCGCGTGAAACACAGCCTGACCCTGACCCGCGTGGCGGGGGCTTGAGGGGGAGGGAGAGAGGCTGTCCAAAGGTACAGTATGGTCAACACAGTGGTAGTGTTGCTTCATGACTTTGCACCAACTCAGACTGCCGCTGCTGGGATGAATCATACTGTATCTGAGTTTAACCACCTTAGTCTGCTGCACTTGTGTGTCGCTTGCTTCCGCATCTGTCTGTCCTTTTTTTTTTTCTTTACATGCTTCAGAGTCAAAGCAGAAACAAAGGAATCAGTGAATCATAATTATTCAATGCAAAAAAAAAGGTGTGTTCAATGATTTCTATGATACTCTATTCACCACACTGCTTCACTGGCCTAACCATGTGGGCCGTTACCCCATGTGGATTGAATGAACGCCACTCCCCTGCTTGCTGACTGCACGTGTATGTCTGCTGCAGGGACACGGCTGGCCAGGAGAGGTTCAACAGCATCACGTCGGCCTACTACAGAGGGGCCAGGGGGATAGTGCTGGTCTATGACATCACCAAGCAGGAGACCTTTGAAGACCTGCCCAAATGGATGAAAATGATAGACAAGGTACGTTGCCTTAAATGCTTGCGGAAGAACTGTGGAACTATAGAAGAAGAATTCAAAATGTTGAATTACCATGTTTAAAAATTTTTTTTTTAGTCCTTTATTTAACATGTTGATTCATTTCTTTTTTTCTATTCTTTTTCTTATTAAGATTTTCCAGGTCCATACGTTACAGTCAATAACAATACACATAACATACTTCCCCCTAAGCCGTCTGTAGATGTAAATAGCCCACGGAAAAGTATCACAGGTTCAGTAAGCAGTACAAAAGTGAGCAGGGACCCAATAGGACCTCATACACACTGGATTATATCCACTTAAGCATTTTTTTTAAATATAGTAAAATAAGAACAAGAACTAAATGAATGTTGATTGATTTTAAAGGTGATTGTATTTGACATTACCATCTATATTTGTCTAGAACGTACATTGCCCGCTGTGACTTAATTATTTACCTTTTACTATGGATACCCGGAGGCCCTTTTTCCTTTTGAAAGGGAAAACTGGTTTTTCCACTCAGCCCATAGAAAACACGACAGCCGTACTGCCCCGACAGACTTTTTTATCACGGCTCCCTGGTGAAACAAATCATTAACACCACCTCTGTGTTTTCTCTTGACTGGAGACAAGATATTATGACCTTTGCCTGTCTCCTTGTGCCACAGTACGCCTCCGAGGAAGCAGAGCTCCTCCTGGTGGGGAACAAGCTGGACTGTGAGACGGACCGGATCATCACCAAACAGCAGGCCGAGAGGGTGAGACAGACAGACAACAGACAGACACACAGACAGACAGACAGACAGACATGGAGTTTTGGTTCTATCAAATCATGCGTGAATGCAATAGTCTTGCTCGGAAGCAGAACCTTTGCACAAAACTTTCAGGATTACCAAATACAAATACCACCAGTGCTCTTAATGGGAATGGTCTACATATCACAATGAAGCCTTTGCCTAATGACTGTGTAAGGAACAAAAGATAGACCAGTGTGATGTTTCTAAACTTAAAAGTGTCGTTATTTGATCTCACCCACATCAATTAGTTGTCCAAAAGCTAACAAAATAAAGATGATCAGAGTTCCTGAAAGGCTCCTTGAATCCATCCTTCCTCTGGGGTCACGGTTATCCAGTTTATTGGGATTAAAGTTATCCCAATCCTAGTGAAAAGTTTTGAACAACACATTCTGAAGGTCTGATCCAGATCTAACAAAGATTGAATTATGAGATCTAACCTGATTTAAGAATCCATTTTTTTCTTTTGACCAGCCATTTTTCAAGATTTGATCTATTCCAATCTGATTACTTATGAACCAGTGGGCCCTTGTGGTACTCTTCTTGCAGTTTTGACATTGGTTTCAGGTGACTTTTCAGAAGAAATAAAACAGAATATGTACACATTAAACTGCTTGTTTGGTTCTTGCTCTGTAGACACTTTTGAACAAAATAAAATCTGTTGGAAGTTCACAACTACATTTAGATATACTTCTGAGATGGTGATGGTCAAACTGCCAAGCCTTGAACCAGTTGTTATAATGGCACCGACCACAGCCAGGCTCTTAAACAAATCTCTTTTTGTTTCAACAGTTTGCCTCTCGGATAAGTGGCATGCGCTTTTGTGAAGCCAGCGCCAAAGATAACTTCAATGTGGACGAGATCTTCCTGAAGCTGGTGGATGACATTCTTAGTAAGGTTGGTGCCAACACCTTTTCCCCACCACCTCAAAATCGGACTTCAAAATCGTTTAGTACGGCCCTTGCTTTAAGGGGCTGGACCATGGTCAGATAACCGCCACAGTTCAACAATAATTTGGCAGAGCAGCTGGGAGAGGCTGAACTCCCTAGTTATTTTCAGAGTCGCCAGTGAGTCACCCGTGAAATGAGTGGGAAGAGAAGTTCAGACAAATTCAAAGATATGCTCTATTCTGGCCTCAACAGACTCCCTATCTCTGAGTGACTCCATGATCAACATGTGTGTCACTTCCCATAATCTTTCCGCCTTGGTGCAGATTCCTAAACCTTAAGGTTTGAAGGACACCAGTCCGGCTTCACATCAGCCACATTACGTAAAAACATCCCTCTCACGATTTAGACCGTGATTATAGGGATTATTAGGGTCAACACAGGTGTAGCTCAAAACAGCAATTAAAGCACTGCTCCACTTAACAGTGTGACACGGAGCCCATTGGATAAGACCACTACATTGACCAGATGTCTTTGGTATCACATGCAGTCATTCTAACTTCCTGTCATTTGTTTCCCCCGATTGCATCAGATGCCTCTGGAAATGCCAAGCAGGGAGCTTTCCAACAGTATCCTGTCTCTGCAGCCTGAGCCGGAAGTGCCTCCAGAGCTTCCGCCGCCACGCATGCGCTGCTGCTGAGGGGCCAGACGGCACCCCCAAACCCCTCCCCACTTCCAACCCGCATCACTACAAATAAATCGTGGGAATGCAGTGTACCACTCTGGCCACCAGATGGCAGCACACGACAGCCATCTGGACGTTTGAAGCGTTTCTCATAGTACATAAATCCTCTCCCACCTGCCCTCCCCCCATGCCCACACTACCGCAATATTCTAACAATACATTCTAACAGGTTTCTAAAACACACTCACTAATGCCTTCTTCAGAACTTGTGTTTCACCTGCTTCCACCAAGCAGCGCCTCCGTGGTGGTCGTCCCCGTGAGTTCCCCAGACTACCTCAGGGCTCCAGGGAGGGGGACCCCTCGCTCTGAGAGGGGGTCAGTCGTTACATTCGCTGTTGTCTTCTGATGTTGTTTTTTGTAGCAGTATGAGGGGGAGGGGGGGGGGGGGGTGGTAAGACTTCCTCGTGCTACACTTATGTCCGACGTGCCCAGGAACAACCACCCCTGGCCGGCCTTCTGTCTCCACTGTGCACCCACTGGGGAAAAAGGGATAGATACAAAGCACACTTTACAACCATTTAATAAGGACAATTCTAGGCCTAGGTACACCTGTTTTGTTTTGGAGTAAAACTTGTGTTCATACCAACGAAGACTCAGAACGATGCACAAAATGGAAAAGCACATACTTTTTGTAGTTGAAAATTAGATTGATGGTGTAAATATGATGAGATATTACTAGCGGGCTCCTTCAATAACTGGACTCTTTGATATGACGAGGTGCAGGATTTTAATGCTAATATATGCATGGCCTTCAGTAAGATATTATTTTTTGTGTGTTATGCTTTTCTTTTCCCCTCATTTGGAACCGATTGCCTTAAAGTATTTTTTGGAATGGCTTGAGTTCCATTGTTACTAATTGTGATGTTTTGCACTACAGTCTCTTTCAGCTAGCTGACATTTCAAAATGGTGGAATAAGGAAGTCCATTACTGATAAGTAGTAAAGCACATGGCAAAGTAAGTCGCCTAATCCCCTCCTTGTTGAAGGTAATGGCAAAGCAAGGACAGCTGGGTAATGTAGTCTCCAGGAAAGATTGTGTTTTTTTTAAACAACCTAAAACAAACAAAAACAGTGCCTGTTTTTTTCCCTGCTTCTTACTAATATTTTTTACGCCAAAAAGGGGACATTTCGAGATGCAAGAGAGCATTTTCTGTATTTTTGAGTGACTCAGGAACGTTTGATCATAAATGGTCATTGTTTTGGATCGTCTCCCAAGTGGCTCCTAAATTGTACTAACACATGCATCTCATCGCGGGAAGGCCATGTGGTTGTATACGGAGAGAATATCTTAAGAAAGAGTTTGAAAGTATGCTTTAGTTTGGACCAGAGAGAGGAGCTCTTTCTCACACATCCTCTGTATCCTCATCAATATTGGTCCATGAAGATGGTTTGAGTTTGTGATCCATGCTAACCTTGAAATAAGTGTCAAGATGCATTAGGCATTATTCAATTGTGTTTAACTAAATGCGTAGCGTGCCCTGCTGTATTCTATTCTTATGATTTTAAGAAGAGGTGTTTTGTTTAGTTGATACAGTGCCACCATTTGTTTTTGTTCAAGACCTCATGGTCAACCCTCCCCAAGTATAAAGAAGAGGAAAGTGCTTTGGGTATGCTCAGATTATCCTGCTGTGCTGAATAGTTCCTTTATGTCCCCAGAATGTTCCCGTCAGGGTGGATAAAGCCTGTGTTATACGTCATGTAACATTATCATTTTAAATTTAGGGTAAAAGGCTTAGTTGACGAATAGACTCCAATCAACTCATGCCAAGACAAACACAGGTGTCCCTCGTGACATTAACTGGATCTGCTCCTTTTATGACCGAGGCCACGGGTAGTGGGACTAAACTAGTGGCGATGACACACATAACCCTGGACCCTTTTAACAGAGCGGTGATAGTGTTGTAAACAAAGGTGTAGCCCACAACATTAGCATTGGGTAGATAGGCAGTCCTTTGTATATGTGCCGAAGCACCAGCAATGCTAAATGTGTTATCGTTACTCTTTCAATCTACTACCCGTACCCTTGATTTATTAAACATAGGCCTACCGGCTTTTTGTCAAACTGTCCTTAAAATGTTCAACATAAGCTTGTTATGTCACACAATAAGCAGTATTATCCAAGCTATATTTCACTCCATTCATTTTCAAAAAAGATTTGGACCCCACAATCTATCTAGGATGGTCACATGAGTAGACAGATAAGTGTTTTAAAGTGAAAACTACTTGCACTCCATGGAAAGCAGTAACACCCATTCTAAGATAACGACTTTGGGGGTAATACATATATATAATATGCACTTATTTTAACATGTTTCATTTACAATAAGTTCCCTACTTGTATTAAAGATGTTACCTTTTTTTAAACTAATGGCAAGTTTGAAAATATGTGGTGTTAACTTGTTGCATTCTTTAAACTAATGCAGTGGAAATAAAAAAAGATGTATATTTATTACACGAAAGTGACTTGTATTCAATGCCACATTCCACGCGTCCATCCGTCCTCCACGTGTCTGCGTCTCGAGCATCCAATTATCGCACACGCACGAAGGCGTGTCCGATCCGTTGCCGCCGTGGAGAGAGCAGAGGGGTGTGAGCTCCTGTTTGTGAGCGCATGCGCCTCGCCGATTTCACACGGACGTCTCGAGCTCAGACTGCAGCGATTGCAGATTTTGCATGTCAGATAGGAGAAGACAGTGGTGGGGGGCGGCCTGAGACGGAGAGAGTGATTGACAGAAGGGAGGGATGGAGGGAGGGATGGTGGCGGGGGTAGTGAGAGAGATGGACAATCGTGAAGAAGAAAAATGGATAATCGTACACCAAGAGAGGAGCGGGCCTGAACTGAAATACTACTCGTAGCGTTTCCCCCCCCCCCCCCCCCCCTCCTTCTACCTGAGCCCGTCGCGACTGCAGGAGGCGACCTGTCCCTCAGAGCTCCAAACAAATCCTCTAGCATGTCAGCCTTCCCTCGGGGACACGGTAGTGAGTGAGACGCGGAGCACCAGAGGAGACTCCAATGACAACCTGGTGAATGCAGACGCGATGGACTAACTGAACCGGCGCAGGATGCGTGTCCCGAGCCAACGAGGGAAGGTGATTACACGAGGCTTTACTTCTGCTGCTGCGGAACCAAACCGACAGACATTTTCCCCGGTGTGGTGGATTGATCGTCTTCGTCGTCACCCCCCTGTCTTCCGCCGGTGTTGACGGTGTACAATGGACAGCTCCAACGGCTCTGGGAGCGACTCCACCACCACCACCACCACCACCACAACCACCATCATCATCAAGCCGCCCAGCAACCAGCAGCTTGAGAAGAAGCGGCTGAACAGAGCACCTTCCCCGGCGAGACCTTTCCTCAAGGATGTGCACTCTCGCTCCTCCAAGCCACCTGCCCTCGTTCCCAAGTCCCCTAAACTCAGCAAGCAGCATCAGGCGCCCGTAACCTCCTCCTCCGCCGCCCACCACAACCGCAACTCCAGACGCCTCATCACTGTAGCGAAAGACAAAACGACGGTGACTGTGAAAAGTATCACAAAGTCTACCACCCCAAAAAAGGCGACCAGCAGCGGCACCAAGCAGGCCCAGCCACACGCACCCCCACCCGAGCCCAGAGGCGGCGGCCGACCCGAGCAGCACGCCACGAGCAGTCCCGTCCTCGCCAAAGGCAAGAAGGGGAAATTAGCCTCGATCTCACTCAGCCCCATTAGCTATGGCGGATCTCCTATACGGGTTCCCACCGGCTCGTCCCATGGCGGCAGGGTCAGCCAGACGGACAGCAGCTCCGACCTGTCGGACTGTCAGTCGGAGCCGCTCTCGGACGAGCAGCAGAAAGTTGTGGCCGCGGCCGCCAGCAGCGACGCGGAATCCGGGACGGGCTCCAGCGATCGGGATCAGGTGGTAGGGGCTGATAATCCGCTGCAGGCAGAGTCGTCCTCAGAGACCGCTGCCGGGGATGTTGAGGCAGTCGCTGATGCTGCTGTTCATTCGCAAGCAGTCGAGGCTGCCTCTGCAGCCGAGGGAGGCATGGCTCAGGCGCAGTCCGGTTCAGGTGGACGCGGTGCACACGGAGAGCGATGCGAGCAGGAGAAAACAAGCGCACAATTCAAATTGCAACACCATGGCGCCAAGCGTTTCATCGAGGACGATTTACTACGAGAAATTGAAGACCTGCGTTCCGAGAACGACTACCTCAAGGTAGGCTGTTAGGCTACCTGCCAACACACATTATTCTACTTCTGATCTCGAATTGCATGGGATTTTACAACGCAAAACACTGGTTTAGGATGTAGGCTAATGCACCTATTGAGCACACAGAAAACATCGAATCATGCAGTTGTAGGATTACGTTTGTAATGCCGTGATAACCTCAATGCACCTCTGGCTGATGCATAGAGCTTGCCTTGCCGTCGCTGAGTGTGCGTGGAATACAGCCTCTATTGTACACATCAGCAGGTATCACTATTAATTCAAGGGACATCCTCGCTATGATAGAGGGATGGAGATTGGAGACGTGCTTGGTGAATGTGAACACGTTGTTCCCAGAGTGGGTTTAGGTGCTGAGCTCACGCTTCGTATTCCTCCTCTTCGAAACGGTTACACAAACATGGCTTCATCCATCTGATGTCCACGGGTTAATGTCTACATTACATCTCTTTGAGCAATGTTTGTTGAGGAGATTAAAGCATTTTTAAAGCATTCATGTCACTTTTGGATTTACCATCCTTGATCTGGTTGTGTGCGCAAACTGCGCATAAGACAGTTCGTCAGTTCTGCCAGCTCTTCTCGTAAGGCTCCCTCATAGGACTTGATAACCCACAGATGTTTGCGTGTTTGTGTGCGTGTGTCCCCCGTGAGTGTGGGCGTGGTGTTTTTCAGGGGGTTGGATCAAACAGTTCCACACTTTGCTGTCAAAGTGACAGCTGGGACACACAGACACAGACACAAACGATGATGAGTTTATGATTACTTTTTCTCTTGGATGTATTCGGGATTATTATTTTTTATGGTCTCGTGCATTTAATGTAGAGCAACGTGTGGGTGTGTGTTGGTTTCTGGAGTCACGCTGTCTGTTACAAACGCCTAGGGACAGCCCTGACACTGACAGAAAACTGTCCACTTCCATCTCATCTTCGAAGAACTAAAAGTATAATTGAAAAGCATTATAGGCCTACATGTAGCCCTACTGCTCGTACAACATAACATGAATCAAATCAAACTAAGAAATTGCTGAGACACCAGCTGCCACCTGACAATTGGCAATTAACATAATGACGAAAACCCAATTATCTAATTAATACATTTCCCCGCACGTCAACATTAACTCATCAGCCAATCCACGCTTTATAGACGCAAGCCACAGGTGAACCAAAAGACGGGACAGATGATTCAATGAAACGGTGGCAACCAAACGTACTACACACCACAAGACGGCACAAACACGCACTGTCCCTCACAGACGTCCGCGGCGGCACAGTAGCAGGCCTACCGTCAGCAGCATCCATCTCATGTAATTTCGTCCTTCGTCTCAACCACTAGCCCCACACACTGTCGCACTTAAAGACCGCCACAAGTAGATGACTTCCTGTCCCTGATGAACTTGTTATACAACGCAAACAAGCATAAATGAGGAAGACAAACCATGAAGAACAGTGTAGGCCTACTTCCTGATGGATGGATAGATACTTGATGTAGGTAGGCCTCTATTGATTAAATTCCGGTATCCAGTAGCTCATGGGGTCAGTCAACAGACAGTACAATTGACAAACAACCAAAATGGACAAACAAAAATTAAATTGTTCTTATCTCCGAGTGTTGCCCGTAACCAGGGTTAGTTTCATCGATCCTCTAACCGTGCGTTGAAGTATTAAGCTGGAGTCCTCCGGGGCCTTCCACGGATGACACACTAACATCGTTTTGTTTCAGAAGAACAACTGATTTGTTTTGATTCACTGACTCCTTCCCTTAGTTATACATTGCACTCGGTTTTTAATGAATGTTTTAAATTTGACTGATCTTCTCGGGAGACTCGCGTTAATATTTGAGGCTCGGTTTCACAAACCTATCAGGGAAGAGATGCCCTGATTGGTAGTGATTCCAACGCTGTCTAAATTTGTAATTGGCTCGCAGAGTCAGGCAGGCAAGCAGTCAACCAGAACAGATATTTAGTAGAGCATTTCATTCCCTAATTGCTGACGGATGGCATTTTTAACAAATTAAACTCAAATTATGGCTCTTAACTTTGACATGAGCATTAAGTCAGCAATGTTTACAGGTAGTTTTTATGAGCTTTGTTTATTATGTGTGCACCTGTATGGCTTTTCACAATGCCCTGTTTATCACAGTTCATCACATTTGAATGTTAATTCTTCATGAAAGATGTTAAGTAGGACTCCACCAACATAAAACTTACTTGGAATAGAGAACTGACTACCATAATCTATGGTCTTCTCATCCTTTTTTTTTTTTTTTTTTTTTCATGCTATGTATTTAGTATATCCTTTTAATAAATTCAGAAATTTTTTTTTTTTTAGATTGCACTTAATACTTAATAATTGTCTTCAAGAGATTCTTCCCAGGAAGTCTCGGCTTCTTCCACTGTAGAGCTGTCTACAGTAGATGGAAGCCATCACTAATGACGTCCCTATTTGGATATGGAAAACCTATCCACATACAATTTGCATGTTTACCTCGACAAAGGTTGTGTGAGGTTGCCTTAAGTTCACCGAATCTGGAATTGTCAATAAGGTTTAAGGTTTAAAGAGACTGTTTAAACTGCTGAGTAAATAATTAATCCAACCATATTGTCTTCATCCTAGTTTATTTTAAGGGTTTACAATGTATTATAAGGCTAGGGCTCTTAAGTCGTTTAAGTCACTTTAAGGCTGGTACATTGTGACTTTACAATGACCGCCAACATTTTGCAAACAGTAATGAATCATAACATGAATTAGTCCTTACAGGGGGGCACCATTATGTTTGAAACTGGCAGGGGTTTCCATGCTAGACAACGTGGTAAAACAACATTTTCAGTAGCCTAGGTTACAGTGTTTTATATACTATATATTATACATATACAGTATTTAAACTCTTGAGTTGTCAGAGTATCTGCAGCAAAATATCCCATGATGCAATCTGATGTACAAGCCTGACAGTATATGGGCTTGTGGCCTCCACTAACAATGATATAAGTGCAGGAGAGTCAGTTCATCAGATTGATCCCCAACTTACCTCTGTTGTAGAGTTGTAGAATTACAGTGTCAGAGAGTGCAAATGCCCTTGTGTCTTTGCGTGAGCCAACCACCTCTACTCACCAACTGTAGAAAAGGTTGGCCATGAGCAAATGCAACTCTTACGACTCCATAATCATTATTGATGAACCTTGAATGTCTTATTAGGCCCAGTCCCATTTCTCTCCCCTTAACAAGAACACTTGCTTTGAGTGCCCTTAGCTGCAAGTCAGCTACCGAGCTGGCTAGTGTTCAAGGGTTGATTTTAAGGGAAATGCAGCTCTCCCCCTGGCTCCCTTAAGTATTGGGACACCCTACCCCTTGGCAGGAATGCACAAAATCTAGGGTTTGGGCTGAAATCTATGGGAAGGGGAAGCATTGAGACAGGGCCTTGGTCTCTCAACTCCTTGACACCCTCCCTTCTCCTCCTCCTCCTCCTCCTCCTCCTCCTCCTCCTCCTCTCCTCCTCCTTCCTCCTCCTCCTCCTCTCCTCCTCCTCCTCCTCCTCCTCCTCCTCCTCCCTGCTGTAGGATGAGGTGGAGGAGCTGCGGGCGGAGATGGAGGAGGTGCGTGACAGCTACCTGGAGGAGGAGGTGTACCAGGGCCAGGAGCTGCGGCGGGAGCTGGACCGCTCCAACAAGAACTGCCGCATCCTGCAGTACCGCCTGCGCAAGGCGGAGCAGAAGGGTCTGCGGGCGGCGCAGACCGGCCACGTGGACGGAGAGCTGCTGCGCAACCTGGAGCAGGACCTGAAGGTAGGCTGGCTGGCTGGCTGGTTGAATGGCTGTCTGGCTGGCTGTCATTGTCTCTGCGTCTCAATCTGTCTGTCCTGTCTGTTGGTCCTGGTCTGTCTGGCTGTCTGTCTGTCTGTCTGTCTGTCTGTCTGTCTGTCGCTCTGTCTGTCCCTCTGTCTGTCCCGTCTGTCCCGTCTGTCTGTCCTGTCTGTCCTGTCTGTCTGTCTGTCTGTCTGTCTGTCTGTCTGTCTGTCTGTCTGTCTGTCTGTCTGTCTGTCTGTCTGTCTGTCTGTCTGTCTGTCTGTCTGTCTGTCTGTCTGTCTGTCTGTCTGTCTGTCTGTCTGTGCTTACTTTAACACTTGGTCAACAGAGGCTTCTAACCAGTCTGCAACCTTTCTGATCTGTGAATCTGAATGGTTCTATTTTTGTATTTGTGTTGGTGCAGACGGTGGATACATAATAATACGAAAGTGCTTTCTGAATTCCATTATACACAGCGCATAATACACAGGGCATCATCAAGTTCACCAACAAAGGTGCAGCTCAACAAGCAAACAAACAAAATATATCTACCAGTGACTGTGTTGGCATGGCCTACGTTAGTGTGTTGTGTTCTTTTGTGTTGCACACCTACCACGCATACCAGTGGATTCCCTCCCTCTTATCTTCTCCTCACTGAGATGAGCCCCCTACCAAAGGACATGTCAAGGAGAGGCCCTGGATTTAGGAGTCATATTAGAACCAAAGACCACTCTACTGTCATCCCCTCCCCCCTTTGGAGCGGGGTGACCACATGTGAAGTAGAGCTGGGATTAGTACATTTTCATTCGTAATTCGAATTTATGGTTTAGGATGATTTTTTTTTAATTAAAATAAATAAAAAAAATTGCAAGTGCAGTGATTTTAATTGGTTATTTACGCCACCATTTCCCCTTCTCTGCGGTCCCGTAGTTCAAAGTAGTGCCCTCTCCACTTCAGCAAAAGTAAAATATCAACATGGCAGCATGCGCTGCAAAAAGTGAGTGTGTATAGTTTGTCTAAAGTCTGTGGCAACCAAAAGCAGCAGCAGCACAACGCAGCAGAGTGGGAGATATGTGTAATCGATTTTAGTTTTGTTAATCATTGTTATTCTTCAAATAAAATCCAAACTTTAAAAATATATCTATTTGTCATTTATATATTAAAAAAGAAATTGATTTAAAAACCGATAATCGGGGTTTGGTTTGAAAAAAATCGCTGTTTTGTTTTTTTTGAGGCCAAATCGCCCAGGCCTAGCGTGAGGTGACGTCCGCTCCGTGCTCACAGGTTCTCGCTAGATGAACATCTAACTATCTAGTTGTCCGTTAAACATGAACTTCAATGGCTCAAGGAGAATGGGATTCTGTATTTGAGTCCGTTTACTGAAACTCGTAAATTGTAAAGCTGTAACACAAGAAGAAAAGGAAATGTTGGCATTACAGCTCAGAAGTGGTAAATGTACAAAGCATGCAAGTGTGAAGATAAACAATGGAGGCTAGAGGCTAAGCATGAGGTATTGGCAAAGCATGTAGAATAAATGTGTTTGTGGAGTAAACATAGTTCACACTATATAGTTCACATAGGTCACCCACACTCCCCCCGTGGAGCGGGGTGACCGGGCGTGAGGTGACCCCCCCCACCCCCTCGGTGCCCGCAGGTGGCCAAGGACGTGTCGGTGCGGCTCCACAACGAGCTGGAGAGTGTGGAAGACAAGAGGAGCCGGGCAGAGGACGAGAACGAGACGCTGCGGCAGAAGATCATCGAGGTGGAGATCTCCAAGCAGGCTGTGCACAACGAGCTGGACAGGGCCAAAGAGGTACGCCAGGGGCTTTGCATGCTGGGTAATGTAGTTCAATTTCGATTTTATTTGTGTAGCCCTTAATCCCCATTACTGTTTCAAAGGGCTTAACAGGCCAAACACCCACCCAAGCCCAAAAAAGGGTAAGAAAAACTCCTTCTTCAGCAAGGAAGATATCTTGCGGTAGTGTTTTCTGGTATGTTCGGATGCGTATGAAAATCACAATTTTGTTGTTGACCTTGTCACGGTGTAGTGTTGTTTTTCTGTACGGACGTGCAGTTGACGCTTTTCTTTTTGGGTTTACTCGATACAGCGTTCATTTTACGGTGTTTTAGGATTCAATCCATTATTGAATCCCCCCTTATCTCTGTAAAAACATAAAGTCAACAGGCGAATTACCCCGGCTATCGCTCATGCTGTTGTAAAAGCTTTAGCGGGTCTGCGTTGGAACCCAAATGGAAAACACAATTTGAATGAGGACGTCGATCCGTCATTCAAATTGAAACAAGAATAGGGAGCAAATGTCGCGTGCCGGCTGAATGACCTAGCGGCGTGCCAGCGATGGAGAAAGGTTTTGGCGACGGTGCTCGTGTGCGACAGCGGTGCAAGGGAAACAATTACAGCAGCGGCTGCACTGGTGATTATATGAAGCCCGTTATGATGTGGAGAGGAGAGGTCGTCTCCCATCCCGCTTAAAAGGGCAATTGAATTCCCTTCCTGGGCGTGAGATACCGGCCAATGCTTTCCGCTCATCGTCGTCATTCACATTCTCATATTTGCATATATTTGGTAATCCCCCCCCGCCACCCCACACACATTTTAATCAACAGGGATCATTAACCCTGATCCAGACGGGGTCCGTGCAGTCAATTGAGATCATCAGTCATTTCCGATTCCGCAAATATTTTTCCCAAAAGAGTCCACGGCTCATTGAAGTCCCAACGGAGTGGATCGGACCGCGGGAGCCACGTCTAACCTTTCGGCTTCATGGGGAGGGACGTGGTTTAGGCTAAGAAAAGATGCCACCATATGCACAATGCCGTTCTGCAGGTCTATTTGTAGTTCCAGCTCT
Source organism: Melanogrammus aeglefinus (assembly GCA_900291075.1). Classification (NCBI taxonomy): domain Eukaryota; kingdom Metazoa; phylum Chordata; class Actinopteri; order Gadiformes; family Gadidae; genus Melanogrammus; species Melanogrammus aeglefinus. Next base: position 130,486 of record OLKM01000526.1, on the reverse strand, counting down.
ACTCTGGTGTTTTCTGCTGTAGGCCTGTAGTGAGGAGCTGCAGCAATATGGGAAGTCGTGTGTGATTCACTCAAAGCTGGGCTCAGGGGTGTAATAGTAGCTTCTGTGGGCTGGAGGAAACAGCTCAAGCTTTATTTCCCTCTTGCGGGCTTTACCGACGGTCTGAGAAAAATCCATCATATGGACTCTGGTCTTAGAAGTTCCCTTGTTATTAGATAGTTTCATCAACTTTAATTGACGTTTTGATTGTTAAAAAGTGTTGAATACAGGCCTTTTCTTGTTATGTTTGCCGTTTTTTTTTACGGTTGGAATGCTATATCCCTTTTACACTGTTTACCTTGAGCCTTGTGTGAGCCTTGGGTGAGTGTTTTGATTGGTCAGGGATTGTGTGAGTTTTTATTGGTCAGGACATGAAGGGACCAGTCTTAGTGGTCAGGGCATAAAGGAGCTAAACCTATTGGTCAGCACATTCAGGTAGTATTCTCATTGGCCAATGCCAGGAACGAGACCATTCTCTGTGCTGCTCAGGTTCAACTAGCTTAGAATAATACGTGTTGACATCAGGAGGTAATGTGCCGTCTGGCCATGCTGATGAAAAGTAGGCTAATGCCACCACCGGTCTATTTGGAGGGTTCCCTGCTTAGCCCTGACAGCACACGTCTGTCTCGTGTGGCTGAGCTGCCTCCTCCTCACCTGCCTTCCGGAAGGAGTTCTTAGGGACAAACTATCGTCAACCAACCAAGACAAATCCATGTCAATGGACTTATTGTGTCCGTGCTTATGCGCCACCCTCTTGTGCAACAGCTGTCGTTTGAAGACTATTATCAGTGCGCGGATTGGGCTGGACAATACACCAACACAGAGGATCAATGTCTTGTTTTGGAGTGTCGGCGGTCGTGGCGTTTGTTACTTTTATGGTCTTTTCAGCCGAGTGGAAACCGCTGGGCTCAGGGCGTGGGTGGTGTCAGTTCTGCACGCGGACTCATTGTAACACCGAAACACAAACTGACTCCAAGGACAATCACTTGACACTGCAAAGACAGACGCGAGCGAGAGGGAGTGCTCAAGTTATTGTTTTAACGCTTTATGGCAAAGACTTCTTCTGATGTACAGAGGATGCTACGTCAAGAAGAGAAGGGTGGGGGGGGGGGGGGGGTAAAAAAGCCTCAGCGACTATTTAAACGAATCACGTTAAAAAAAAGCTGCCTTCAAAACGGCCTGCAGTTCAGTCACCGAGAAATGAATATAGACAGAGAGCGAGCGAGGGAGAGAGAGAGAGAGAGAGCAAGGAGGTGTACCCAGAGAACCGGATAGGGAGGAGCCGGAGAACCTCGAGCTGCTCCAACTGATTGCGGATCTCTCTGTGTTCCCCGGAGGTTTGTCCCAGAAAACAACCGGCTGACTGAAGATCTGCACCCCTTACGTCACATGACACCACCCCCCCCCCCCCCCCAAACCCCCCTTTTTTACAAACACACACGTATGCCACACACAGCCCCTCTTCTCAATGCACCAACTCCCTAATTTTTTTTTTAATCTCCCAGATAATACCATTTCAGTGCTGCACCGGTCAATCCATATAACTACGGTGTAGAACCAGGCTCTCTAAGAGATTTAACCATCCTCTTGCACCCTTGTCCTTTTGACGCTAGTCGGAAAGCAAGCTTGTAAAAAACGTGTCCAAATAAATAAATTAATACGGATCCTCAGTTGGCGTCTGTTCGTCCGGACTGGGAAGACGCTTGTGGAGGAGAAGGCTCTTAAACTGGTCCAACGGATTGTTCCGCCATCTCCCGTCTTCCTCTTGAATCACACCATGCAAATCATGACCCCGTTTGAAGCACAGCTCAGCCAACAAGACAAAAGCATAATCCAAAGGCGTTAACCATCTTTAAGTTGACGTGGGTGGATCCATATTAATAGCGTAGCATTACAATCAGATGTATAATCTATAAAGAAAGGTGTTTCAGTTGTAATACATTTTCACATGTGTTGAATTTAATTCCTAATCTGACCCTGTGACTCAAGCCGTGATATGATACTCGCTGATTCTTCTCTATCTGCAGAGGAGTGCCGCCACCCCTACCAGCTAAGATAGCATGCAGGACAAGATACAATACAACTGCTCCTCCTCCCTGTGTGTGTGTGCGCATGGATTAATCCAGATAGAAAAGCTGTTATGAAACAGCATGGCACAGTTTTCTAAAGAGGAGCTGTGCTGTCCCAAATCGGTATTTATCCATTGTTGAAAATGTTGGATTCATGAAATTTGTGTGTAAAATCGAAAATCCCTTATGTTACGGTTATTATGAAGAGTATTACACAAAACGTAAGGTGTGTGTTGTGTGTGTTGTGTGTGGTGTGTGTTGTGGTGTGTGGTGTGTGTGTGTGTGTGTGTGTGTGTGTGTGTGTGTGTGTGTGTGTGTGTGTGTGTGTGTGTGTGTGTGTGTGTGTGTGTGTGTGTGCGACGCGCGTGCGTGTGCAAACTTTCAGTGTGATGGATATGGAGGCGGTAGGCAGAGGGTTTTGATTGGTTGAGGGGGTTCTACACACTGACATTTGAAGGGAAGCCTGAGTGTATTGCGCAATGAAGTGAAGTTTTAATATATTGTCATGACACCTCTTATCCTCAAGCATCAGATGATTTATTCGTTCGTCATTCTTGCTCAGAATACCTTCCCCATTCATTACAACAGACGGTATAATCCTAGTTTAGGTTTGGCTACTCCCTCTAAACCAGTATTATCAGAGAATGTGTCTGACTACTATGGGATCTGTTGTGCCATAGTGCCATAAAAATGTTTATTATTGAGTTTGATTTCAGTTCCAGACGACAATTATTTTCAGAGGAACTTATTTGGTACAAAATAGTTTCTTTGAGGATATCGGACACCTAACCATTTTAAAAAAGTAAAGTGACAATAACAATCATGTGTGCTATGACTTACAGTATAACTCAACTTCTCTGTACTTCTCTTCCAAGAATCACTATGGAAACCCAATCTGGCTCTATGGTGAAATATAAGACCTGCTTTGTTTCTCTTGCTCAGAGGAGACTCTCCTCTCCAATCCTATCCCCTCCTTCCGTCTCCACTCCTTCCCTCTCCCCTCCTCTCCTCTCCTCTCCTCTCCCCTCTCCTCCTCTCCTCTCCTCTCCTCTCTCCTCTTCTTCCCTCTCCTCTCCCTCCCTCTCCCTATCCTCTCACCCACTCCTCCCCTCTCCCACCCTCTCCTTCCCTCTCCTTCACCCTCCTCTCCTATCCTCTCACCCACTCCTCCCGTCTCTCACCCTCTCCTTCACCCTCCTCTCCTATCCACTCCCTCCTCTCATCTCCTCCTCTCCTTCCCACTCCGCGCCTCCCCTCGTCCCCTCTCCACCCATCTTGTGGGCTTGTATTGCAAGAACATGAAGGAATTTCATTGACCTAGTTAACGTATTGCCTCTGATCCCACCAGTGGGAAAGTCGAGGAGGGGGGGGGGGGGGTGAAGAGAAAATAAAATACTGCAGTGACACACTTGTATAATCGTATCGGGAAATCCGAAGTCGTTTATTGAATAAAACGTATTGGAAGTCTAAAATTGGTTGAACCCTTTTAGAAACGCTGGATTATGGATTTGCTTTCTGAACTACATGATTGATGATATATTTATATTATTCAGAGGTTGAATGATTGATTGATTTTATGTATTTTGAGGTAGTCTGAAGTAATATCATTTCATGAAGTGAGTGGTGGAAAATCACAAAATAATGTGATGTTTACCGTATCACTTGCACCGAGGAGACAGGTGGAGGGATCATCAGTTTTTTCATTAAGTTGTTGCAATGAAGTGTCGTTATGGGGAAGTGTTGGCCTTCCGTAGTGTATGGCAAACAATTAACATATGGATGAGTTACGTGACACACACACTCATACGGGCCCATTCTGCAATTGCTGCATACCATTATCAAAGCTAAAACAACGAGAGAATCCTTGTGCATATAATTTTTTATTCATATCCTTGTTTGGTTTGTATTAAATATTAGGGCATTGGGTTCTTTTATTAGGTGTACACATAATGTAAGCCAAGTTAGGACTTTTTGTTTTTGATCCTTTAAAAACTGTTAAGACAAATTCATCAGAATCTGAAATCTCAGATTTTGAATCACTTTGGCGCTCTGCGTTGCATCCTGGGATACAGCTAGCACAGCATAGCGTATTTCAGAGCCCTTCTGCCTCACGTTTAAAGCTTTAAATTAGATGAAATCCCCATAGAAGGAAAAGTAATCCACTGGATTTGCTCCCAAGGTGAAAACGAAGCCCTAAGCATGAAACCCTGAGTATTAATGTTTATTCTGCCCAGGATTGAATAATCCAAATGAAAAAAGACAAAGAAAAGCACGGAACCTGGGAAAAATCCCTCCCCTTTAAACATGGTAATAGTTATCTGTAGACAAATATCTCAGGTGTAGCATGGAATGTGCGGAAGCTTCGAGGGGAAATCGGTTGATAAAACAAAAGGGGAAGCCGAAGGACTAATTCTCCCATCATGCTCCTCGGTTCCGCTGTTCCTTATGCTATGCTAATGCCGGCATGGTCCTTCTGTATCCAAAGGGATTTTCAGTTCTATTTATGGGCTGGATGACGGCAGGCTAGAGTGCAGGGCGGGATCCTTCATGCGAAGGTCAGAGAGGGAAATACCTTGAGCTTGTACCAAAATGTGGGTCGGTGTTTCAAGGGCAGAATTGGTCATGATGGTTTTCGTGGGCATTTTTTTTGGGTCCAAAGAACACTGCCTCTTTCTGAAGCGGCTTCTGGTTCTTTCCAATATCGGCATGGTATTAAATCCACAGGCAAGTTATCTGTGCCATGCATCTGAATTACAGTGATTAAAAGAAGTATCCATTAATCGTCTTAATGGGACACATTTTCCCCCAACATAATAATCATATTCGATCTGCCCAGGTATTGGGGTGTATTTTGGTAAGAAGGAGTATTTGAAGTCGTAACTGAAGCAGTGAATTGTCAACTGAGCTTTTCCAACACAGACTGCTTAAATTATGGCTTCACTTTTTGGCATTGTTTGGTTGCCAAGAGCGATGAGAAGGTAACAGGGTGGCTCTGTGGTGGTCTCTCCTCCAGGCGCCGTGGGGCTGAGGATAGTCTGGGCATATGGACAGCGTGAGCGGGCTACTGAGTCATGGAGATTTGTCACCAAGATACTGTTCTGCCATGGCGACCAGGGCCGCTAGAGAAGAGATGTTGAGTTAATCCTCTTGAGTCGCGCTTTGGATTTGTAACAGACTATTTTAGTTTTAGTAATATATTTTCAGGTCCATTTTTCTTTTTACATTTTGTGGTAATTTCTAAGTCTAAGTGGTTTAGCTTTTCCTTTTTTGCATTTTTTTAATCACACCCTAATCCTATTTTTTTCATAGCCCCTCATAATCCTCAAAATGCTCTTATTTTTTAAACTATGTCAGTACCGACAAACTCCATGTTCAAGATTCACATATCAAGTCATGTCACAAGCTCTTACAGTGAAGGGACTTGTGTCGTGCGTCATTTTCCAGAACAAAAAAGAACCTTGTCTCTCACACACCTACCTTCGTTCACTCTAGTTTCAGACGAGGGTAATGAGTGTCTTTCTCTCGTATCATTCTGCCTCAGCAAAGCATTTCCCTCTGTTATCTTCAACCAAAAAAAACCTTGTTTTTGTTTTGAGTGGAGTGTGTCATTTCCTTACAAGGGATGCGAACATCAGCACATTAGGGGGAGAGACGTAGTGGGGACACTTCCCACTCTCCAGGGAAGTCACCGTGTAATGGATGTTCTAGTGGACTTGGCGATGGAGACAACCTAACAACACTGTCTGGTGTTCTCATGCCTGTCTCCTTCAGACTCTTCGACGTCACACTTTTTATTCCACCTCTGAGACTTCAATCATTCTCCATTTCCTCTGAGTTTTCTTTTGGAAAGAAAAGTCCTTTTTATGCAGGATACAGAGACTGCATGGTAAACACTCTAAATGCACTAACGGTAACTAACGGTATTAAATATGATATATATGATAAATATATGATGGTTGATGATGCTGTATTAAGTCTATTGCTACTGTATATCGGTTTGAAGTCTTAATATGATAGCAAGGTCGACCAGGCAGATCTTATTATGGTGAAGACCAACTGATGCTGGAGAGACGGTTCGACAGGCAACAGTACCACGGAGAAATTGCCTCTTCAGCTTTGAGTTTTATTGAGTTGCTTTTCTTTGCCGTCAGTGTACTGTACTAGGCTTGTGACTGGGCTCAGCAATGCTCATCAACGAACCGCAAAGTACCATCGTCTCTGAGAACCTGATGACACCATGTCTTAACTTAACCATGGCTTTGGATTGACAGCCGGTTGTTGAAGAATATCTCAAACCATTCAGCGATCTCCTCTCCATTATCTACACCTTTTCGTTTTTAAGCTTGTCGGTAAACAAAACGTGTAAAATCTTATTTTATAAGTTTTATTGTTTCGATTTGACTGCTAATGGCGTTATTAGTTTGTAAGTTGTTATTAGTCTTCAAGCATCTTGTGATACGCCCGGTACACGACTGTCCACTCCATCCTTCTGCTCATGTGTTAAGTGGCTACGTTTACTGCCCCCCCCCCCCCCCCCACCTTATCACGAGGCTAACGAGTCCACCAATAGCGACCCCCCCCCCCCCCCCTCCTGCAACCATTGGCACCGCCGTCACCTGGGTGTGGCCTCGTTATCTTTTTACGACCCTGAGATGGGACACATCTGAGCCATTAAGTGTGTTCTGAATGGCCAAATATGTGTGGCCCCCGGCCCCCCCCCCCACCACCACCACACGCCCTCCTGGCTCTATATCTGTCCAGTTCAGGCCCTCTCACTCTTTCAGTCGTTAACCCCCCCCCCCCCCTCTCAAAGGACGGGTGTGTGTGTCGAGGGAGCCATCGTCCTGCTCATTACTGGGGGCTATTGTCAACCCGGCGACACTCTGGGGGGGGGGGGTCCGACCTCATTATCGACCAGATGGACCGTGGCTTCACCCCCTCCCACACCACCACCCACCCGATTCGGATTCCACTCCCCACCCACCCCATTCAATTCCTCCTCCTCTCCACCCCCCCCTCCCACCCACCCCTCCTCCTCTTCCCCCTCCAACCACCCTACTAAACCCCCCCCCCCTCCCACCCTATTTCAATTCCTCCTCCTCCTCGTCCTATTCCTACCTCCCCCGCCCCCCCCCCCCCACCACCTGAGTCCTCCTCCTCTTCCCCCTCTGTCTCGACCCTCCCACGCCGCCCCAGTGGACTCCTCCTCTAAGGGGGGGGGGGGGGGGGGCACCAGAGAGGAACGTCACAGGAGAGGCTGCTGTACATCTCGGCTTCACAGGGAGGAGGTTGTGTTATTGTTATTTATAGCAGCTGCCTGTCTCCTTCATTACATTAAAGTCACGCTGTAACGGTGGCTAATGCATTTTGACTGTTTGGAGAGGAAGGTATAAACCTGGCTTGAGTATTATTAGTTTAATTATTATTACAACTTTGAAGGCCTTCAATGTGCTACGATAAGCAGCAGCTTCCGTCCCCTCCTGGACGGCAGTGGGCCCCTGGGGAGGGCTGGGTTGAGGCTTGGGGGCGTTTCGACGGGGCAGAGTGTGGTGAAATGTGTTCAGGACAAATGGGCGTTTTCCATTCTTACGCAGAATTGAGGGTTAATTTAACAGACTTTGTAATTGTGTCCTAGTTTAAGAACAAACCCAAATGGTCAGGGCAGGGACAGATACTTACTACATAGAAACTACGCTAATAAATCAGCTGAAAGCGTTTTTTTATCGTGACTGACATTTCTGAAAAAACAAATTCAAAGGGAAGTTTAGCTTTGGGAAAAATTGCATGTTTGAATCTTTTCTAGCAGTTAGCCCTCCTGTCAACGCAGTGCATTGGTCTGAATTGTACTAATAATTCTCTCTCTCTCGCTCTCGCTCTCGCTCGCTCTCTCTTGTGTGTTTGTAACTCCATTTATTCAGTTATTCCCATTACTTTATGTGTCTGGGCCTTGATGGTATTTGTTCTGGCAGGAACGGTGTGGTAAAGGTACTATCTATTTATCCTGCGTTGTGATTCGTCAGCGCTATTTGTGTCAGGGGGGTGCTGGGTTGAGGCTGACTGTCATCGGTCTCATCTCCGTCCTCTCCCATGTCGTCATGAGTGCCTTCTCCTCCTCTCGGCTCTCTCTCAGCCCACATTACGCACCGTTGGCTTCCTGCCAAGCAAACCCGCCATCCCAGAATCCTTTGCCAGCCTGCTATGGGATTTTAGCAGGCAGACGAGGTGGGAACGCTCTGATTTCTGCTTCCTCGACACATTGTTCCTCCACTTGCTTTCCTTCCTCCTCTCTCCTTCCTCATTCCTCCTTTCCTCCTCTTTCCTTTCCTCCTCTTTCCTCCTTTCCTTTCCTCCTCTTTCCTCCTTTCCTTCCTCCTCTTTCCTCCTTTCCTTCCTCCTCTCTCCTTACTCTTTCCTCCTCTCCTTCCTCTTTCCTTCCTCCTCTCTTTCCTCCTTTCCTCCTCTCTCCCTTCCTCTTTCCTCTTTTCCTTCATCCTCTCCCCTTTCTCTTTCCTCCTTTCCTTCCTCCTTTCCTTCCTCTTTCCTCCTTTCCTTCCTCCCTCCCTCCTCCTCTTCCGGCCCATCCTATCTCCTCATCTGATCTGTCTGTGGGGTTGTGTCATTTGTAGCTAGCTGTAAGTGCTGCCAGCGGTTCATGAAAGCCAACACGATGTGTCTGACGGTTAAAGCTGTGCATCACAAGGACACGAAGCAAGTCCTCCCGGCACCAGTCTGGGGGTGGGGCTCTCGTGTGTGTGTGTGTGTGTGTGTGTGTGTGTGTGTGTGTGTGTGTGTGTGTGTGTGTGTGTGTGTGTGTGTGTGTGTGTGTGTGTGTGTGTGTTTAGCCGGTGAGACGTCCCTTGTAGCTCGTCTAGTCTGGACAGGAGGCGGTGGAGTGAGGACCTCTCAGAAGCGCGCCGGAGACTCCAATCACTCCCCGGGGTGCAGACCAACAGAGGGGGTCATCCTCTTTGATGACTTCCCCCTGGAGGGGGGCGTGGTCGGGCTCAGCTGGAAGGGGGGGAGGAGTGGGGGGGGGGGGGGATCTGTGTCTCCGTGGTGTTACATCCAGGTGCACGGTTGGATGCTCATGCACGTCTCTCTCCCTGTCGGGAGGTCTGCCTGCTGCTGTTGTTGATCCGCCCTCGTATTGGTTCCCTCGGCAGAGGAGATGACGGGAAGTTTATTTAAGGAAAGGGATTGGATGGCATCGACCAAACTGCCCCAGCGGAAAGGCCGTGTAGGGTTTCTGGAACCAGCAACCTTTTAGGAACAAGCTCATCACTGTTGTTCGTCATGTGGGAGTGGGCTGTTGTACACGACAAATGAGATTGTTTTTTTTTGTCAAATCTACTTTACATTTTACGATACGTTATGGATTGCACATCTATGCTTAGAGCAGAGAACTGTGGTGCAGGGAAAGTGGGTTTTATTGGAAGGATTGTGAGGAAGTGGCAGGGAAAACCTTTTTAGTTGGGATTCTCCATGGGAGATCCTTCGATTTCCCGGTCCCTAGCCATCTGTCGGATCGAGGCCGGTGATGGGCCCTCCTTCCGGGCAGTGGTCGTTACTTACACACAGAATAAGCTCAGGGTTGGTTGATTTCTACTTGGTTTAGCTAATGGACCAGGCTGTTATTGACCTGGAGCCAGTGAGGCTACACCCTATCCAAACGCAGGCGCTAGGACCAGACGCATTTGTCACCGTGCCAACGAAACGGCAACAATGGAGTGTGTTGCACAATTCAGGTTTCATAACTCAAACGTGTTTTACTATCATGTCTGTCTGTTTGTCTGTCTGTGTCGGTCCGTCCTGCCATCTTTCCCTCTCTTCAGCTCTTTTTTTTCTCTTAATCCCTCTCTCTCTCTCTCCATCACTCTTTATCTCAGCGTAGAGCCCTGCGATTCAGCATAATGTGGAGGCATTCGGGAATGGGTTGCCAGCAAGTTAATGTCTCACACATGCACACACACACACTCATGCTACCAGAATAGCATCGTGCTAGTCCAATCTTGCATATTGGTGCATGGGTGTGCACCGTTCAAATAAAGACATTTATAAGTCGTGGTGAACATGTTTGGGTAAACTATTGTGCCCTACTGTGTCAAATAACCTTTAGTTGCTTTAATGACGATGGGGTTCATGAAGATGCACATAGCTCATTGTTTTTGATGAAATAAAATGTTGAAAACTCTGGTGCAGTGATGAATCTCAGTCAGTGATGATTTGTGTAGTTTGTGCGTACTTAAAGTCTGATAGGACTTGATACCTTCGCTGTGATGGATGTTAGTGTACGGTGATTTGTCATCCGCTTGGCCACGTAGTGAAATAGGCTCCCGCCATGAAATAAGCTTGAGGAAATCGAAAGACTGATAATACCTGCGGTCGCAATGGATTGGATGGAACGTATTTTTCGGACATTAGAAGAGAACATTAGAAGTAAACTAGGATTTATGTTGTCCATAAAGTAGAAAGTGATTGTGAGTGAGAATTCAAGAGATTTTAAAGACGGAATGGTTACTTCTCATTCCCGGACCCATGGTTATCTGTTAGCTGTGTGTTTTAGCGTGTTGCCAGCTGGCCCGAGCGTCGCAGCTCTCTGCTGCGGCCCTGGATGGAAGGCCTCCCACCTGAGGGTCAGGGAGACGTCCCACCCCCGGTGATTTGGAAAAGGAACCCCCCCCCCCCCCCCCCCCATCATCCAGTCAACCCTCATTTCCTGTATTTTCGGGGGTCTCTGTCCCTGCCACCGGTCCAACAGTGAGGATGCGTGTGTGCAGACATCATTCTCATTCACATTGCACTTTGACTGGCCTACGTGCATGTACACATGCATTCATCACATGTGCAGTGATTTACTGACGCATGAAAAGCGTTTGTATTCACGCGTGCACACACACGATAGGCGAAGAAACACACGCAAGATAGGCTCTTGTTTTGCTACAATCGATCAATTTGGTTTTCAATCCAACATAACTTTATTTACAACGGGACCATAAGCATAGAGGAAGAAAATAACTGTTCTCCTTTGCTTGAAGCAATTGTTGATTTTACAATTTCCGCCGAAGTCCCGGAGACATTCCCTGAAGCTTGGCTAATCGGTTCAGCCGATTGTTGTATATAACCATGGCCTCAACATGCAGTACAATGAGCGGCGACATCTGAGATAATGCTGATGCTTTAGCTCAAAAGCCCAACCCGTCTGCGCCGTACCCTTTAACACGAGCGTACCGCGAGGATCTCTCCTCGATGCATGGCCTCTATACGGGACCAGCCGGGGACGCCATAGCTCCCGGTGCCTATTCCTCCCAGACGCAATGTGTTTCTGTGTTTTCCTTCTCTCCAGTCCATGTCTTGCTAATACCTCAGGAGACGTCCCGGAATAGCTTAAAGTGCTAAACAAGCAGCGGTGCAGACGACTCATTTAGCACACCTTGCCTCGACCACGTGCTGCTTAGTGACGGTCGACGCTACAGACGGGTCTGCTGTGAGACCCGGGAAGAGATGAGGACCTGTTTTGGAGCATGGAGAGCTTAGCTCACTGTAATGGCAGGTTTTGATGAACATTGCCAGAGGAAACATTGCACAGCCCATCAACGTGGACTTCAGATGTATATATTATTGTGCATCATCTATATTTTATAGTCCACGCAAAATAAAATAAATGGTAACGGCTGCGGCAGAACATTGAGTACCACCATGAATGTTAGAACAACGTGCTGCCATTTCTTTAAGTTGATGAGATGCTCTAATTCTTTGTGACCATGACCTGTTGACTTGTTTCAGCATCTAACCAAAAAACTGAAGCAGAAGAGATTTCTTTGCCCAAACACTGCCTTGGTAACACCGACCCATGAACCCATGAGTGGGTTCCCCACTGCCGGACTGCAGATGGATTGATTGTGTCACTGAGAACATCCCGGGCGAGCATCTCCTCTAAAGCCTTGAGACAGGCGCTCAATATGTCCAGTGTTCCCGTCCGGGTGTGGGGGGGGGGGGGGGGGGTGACGTGGAACTGCATGATGCTTCTGGAAGGCTGTAGACGGCGGGCCCCACAGTCACCAGATGGAGACTGTTTACGGGGAAAAAAAGAAAGAAGTCCCATCCCCGCCAGGGAGGGGCTGACATTGCAGTGACCTCCAAGCGCTGCGTCTAGCATGGTTTACCTCTGAGCGCGTGACACACACACACACACACACACACACACACACACACACACACACACACACACACACACACACACACACACACACACACACACACACACACACACACACACACACACACACACACTAATTGGATTATTCTGTCAGTTTGAATTGGTTTAGGGAAATTGTTTGAAGAAGCCCCCCACTCTATAGTTAATTACATGCGCCGCTTTCCCACTCTGCAATTGAATCCCGCTCGAAAACGGTGTGCAAGCGCTGCCTCTGATTGGCCCAGTCGCAGCAGCAGCATCACATCACGGTACGACGAACGTCACGGCCGCCAGCTGCAGGCGCCGCACGGCAGAGACGGATGGCCTGCACGTCGACATGCGCACTGTACCCCCACAACTCGCTCACCATCCACTCTCCCTCCTCAGCCGCAGCCCCGCTCTCTTGCCTGAGAGAAGCCCAGAGATGCCATCAGGCCTGGACGCGGGGTTGGTGGGGAGGACACTTCGCTCTTATTCAATCGCGTGGACTTAAGAATTAATTATCAAAATGGATTACGGCTCAGATTTGGCACTGCGCTCATGCAGATCTCCGTAATGTGATGGGGGGCTTGATGCGCTTGCTATTAACTAGCCTACTAATCCTCTGTGAGCCTGTGCGTTGGTCGAAAATATTTATTGATGTTGGGGGCGGGGGGGGGGGGGGGGGGGGCAATGCAGTATGTGTGTCTGTAGGGTGTGGCTGGAGATAACTGGTCTTTATGTGGACACTCACTTCCTACCGCAAGCACACACACACGCAGGCAGTAACGTGCACTGCACACACTCAGGCAGAAACGTACACGCACGCACACACACACACAGACTCACTCGCACTGACTCGCACACGCACACTCTTCCTGTTACAGCCAGCAGACGCCACACTTTCCAGGCGCTGTGCTTCTGAAAAAGAACAGAAATAATCCTAAATGGGCCAAGCTGTTGAGTACAGATGCTTCCCCAAATACACTGTGTTCCAATTTGGTCTTGTTGTTCGCTGCCTACCTACCTACCGGATAATTGACTCGGGTCCCAGTGAAGCCGCTTGGGATGCAGCCAGGTTTTAACCCTATAGTGGAACACTGTCCCCTGGGTTTGCAGGCATGGATCCTCGGATCAACGAAAGGCCGGCTCGCAAGTGCAGAGCGAGCACACGCACACACAAAGGCAGAGTGATCCTCAATTAATTTGGAGACATTTAAGCAGGGCGTGAAAGAGTTGCAGTAGCCGGAGAACTCGCTCACCTCTTTTTATTTCAGCATCGGGGTCCCGTGTGTACAGAAGCATCGCAAGGCTTCACCTGGTGTTCTTAGTCCTGTTACACGCACACACAGGCATACACGCACTTTGTCAAGAAACTACAGATATATGGCCTTTCCACACAACCATATGCATTCGCAAGTGCATGGCTTGCACACATTTCGTATGCACGCGTCTTCAGCGGGACAGTCACTCAGAAGACCCAGCCAGCCAGGCTAGGGCCAGCCAGCCAGCTGGTGTGCTGGCTGGCTGGTGTGCTGTCGGGAGGCTGCTGTCCCCTGGGCCTTCAGACAGCCAGCCAGGCGGGAGCAGTGGGGGTGCAGTGGGGGCGGGGATTGGCAATGGGTGGATTAGCAGCCAATGACCCCCAGGGAGTGAATGGAGCAGGCACTACACACACACGCACACATACGCACACACTTTTCCTTTCCTGCTCTGGAGTTTTGCACATGTCCGCTGTGGAGGATATCATCTGAAATTAAGTGGGAGGCTAATGGTGTGTGTGTGTGTGTGTGTGTGTGTGTGTGTGTGCGCGTGTGCGTGATATACCTTGATACATTAGTTCCGAAAGTTAGTGACACTTTGTATCTCTGACATGAATACATCATCCACTGACGTAATATGGCGCCTTGGTTTCAGAGATTCTGCACTATATTTTGGATCAGAGAAACACTTCCTAATTGAGGAACTTTGGAGGTGGTATGAGTCCGTGACATATATCTCTAGTGAATGTGTGAACTGACTCCTTGTCAGATACGATAGTTTATTCTGTGAAAACCTAGCCATGTTTCGGATGAATCACAAACTAAATTAACTAAAACACATTTTGTATAAATGTGTTTTAGTTACACTCAACCGACCGGTATGAAGATAATATATCGGAAGATTAATTCCAGTTGAGAAAGGGAAAAAATAGATTAGGCTTGGATTGCAAAAGGCTCCGTTCTAGGTATCTGTATCTCATAAATGCTAAGTACAATAATATAATCACCCAATAATAATATTCATATAATGCCTTTCAGGGTCCTGGTGGTGCTGTACACAGGAAACGAAACAAACATATGAAGGGATAATATCTTTTGGCTCAGGGACAGGTAACGCCTGGTGGCGGCGTGTGTTCCCTCCCCCTGCGTGCGCCGTTTTCGTACGCAGCGAGGCGCGCGCTTTGTGCGTTTGTGCGGAGCTTTGTGGGAAAGTGGTTCTAATCCGCCGTCTCCCAGGGGAGACGGGATCTGTCGCCGCGGCCGGGAGTTACACCATGTCTGGTGGTTCCCCTCCCCGTGTCGGATTAGCACGGCCACTCTCAGAGCGGCGGAGGCGGGCTGGGACCACGCTGGACAGGAGGAGGTTGGGTCGGGGGAGGCCCGCGTTAAAGGCCGCGATTGTACACGCAACCGCTTTCACTACGGGCACTGTTCCGGCTTGAAAACATATTTGTACGTTAGGATTTGGTTTCCCCCCCTACTTTTACGCAAGACTCTTTTCACAGCGGTGTTATGATAGTACAAACGCAGGTGTTGATTTTAACACTTATTTTGTGTTTGCTCCTTAAATGTATTGGCGACGGTAATTAGGGCTATAAGCAACACCTGTATTTGTCCTAAGATGACTTGTGAAAAAGGTTAATTGTATTCTACACAAATTCATGTGTCATAGGAGGGAGGACTAGGTACTGGGTTAATCTCCTCTATAGGCGCCTTATGACTGTTTATGTTCATGAAGCTTATATAGTCTGTTTATTTTTAAGTTGCATGTTTCATGTACACACACACACACACACACACACACACACACACACACACACACACACACACACACACACACACACACACACACACACACACACACACACACACACACACACACACACACACACACTGTGACTGTGTGACAGATGGTCAACTGTTCTAGATCTTCATTTAAGAGGGAGGCTAGGTACGTAATCTCCTCCTCTTCGAGGCACAGGGGCCACTCAAGAAAGAATCCATTGCCTGTTAGCAAAGGCTCACGGTAGCAGGCAGGGTACTCCCTCCTCTAACACCGCACATGATTGGAGTCTTGTTCACAACAAGGAGGGGACACTCCAGCAGGGAGACGAACATCAGCAGTGACATGCAGACAACCTCCCCGATGGCACATGTTGAGCCCTTCAAAGCTCTTTATATTCAAGGACAAGATGATTTAAAGAGAGATTTGTAGGACGTATTGTAACTGCAACAGCACCGAATGCCTTATTTAGCACCACACGTCCTCCTGGGACACTGCGGGCTGTACAGGAGTGTGTGTAAATTCGCCCGAGTTCTCGTCCTTTTGTTTGTACCGACTGTATGCACACACTGTGACTGTGTGGATCCACACGAGTCGGTCGGGAAGCGCGTTGTACAATCGTGTTTTTTCCGCTGCGCTTGGCCCAAATACAGTAGCCGTTTTACCGTGGCACGACATGAAAGGGTTCTATCCGTTTTGTACTCCAAGCTGTGTTCCTCTTTTCTCTGTACGCGCTCGTGGAGGGCCGAGGCTTTTGTGCTAGTCCTCCCGCTGTGTTGACACTGATGTTCCTAAGGGGGGGTTCTCCCATTCCGTGGAAAGAGGGGGAGCCTGCCAGAGAGTGAGTCAAGGTCCAGCTCGGCCCAGGGCAGAATGGGCTCACCTCACCCTCTCCCTCTCTCGCTCGTTTCCATCTGTCCCCGCCATGAATGGCTCAAACGGGCCCACGGGCCGGTTTGGTTTGGCAGAGCAGTCCCCGTGCTTAAGACCTCGCCTTTTTGAACTTTTGGTTTGGTGACTCTGTAGTGAGCATTTGCAACGTCAACTATCAAATCGGTACAGAACGTACTCACCGCAGTTCAAAAGCCAAGACTTAAATAGAGGTATTTTGATCTAAAATGAAGTTCTGGCAAATTACACCATTGGATTGGGAGTTGAGGTTGGGCAGAATGGCAAACCAGACCCTTTTACCTCACTGAATGAATGATTGAAATATGAGCAGGTGTGTGTGTGTGTGTGTGTGTGTGTGTGTGTGTGTGTGTGTGTGTGTGTGTGTGTGTGTGTGTGTGTGTGTGTGTGTGTGTGTGTGTGTGCACGTGTGTGTGTGTGCACGTGTGTGTGTGTGCGAGAAATGTTCCCATCGCCTCGGGAGCGTCCGACGTGGACCTTTCGTACCTCGCCACCGGAGCGGCAATCTGTTTGTGGAAAACAACCATATTCCCCCTGACTGAAACGCCCAGCGCCCCTCGCTAATGGAGAGGAGGCCTCCCGCCGTTCCCCGTCTGTCCCACTCCCCCCGTCCCACCTTTTCCGCACATCTCTTCTCCTTCCCTGCCTCCTCGCAGCCTGCTCCCTCTCCCCTCCCTCCGCCGCTGCCTCCAGGTAGTGGAACGCGTTCGCTAAAAAAAAAAAAAAAAAAAAAAAAAAAAACTGGCAGGATTTTATGAGTCGGGAAAGCTGCGAGCGACCGTGCCAGATACCGCTTATTTTTGATCCGGGCTTTGCGTGCAGCGGCCGTTTGTTTGGAGAGAGGACGGATTTCCCCTCTCCGTCTGGCGGTGGGGGGGGGGGGGGGGGGGCTTGCTGGAAGGGCGGTGGTGACACTGCTGTGTGTCGCTGACTGAGCCGGGCCAAGATCTGTCTGTCGATCTGTCACACGGAGGGCTGGAATGCCCCAACGCACGCTGTCCCACTCGACTCAAACCTCCCCCCCCCCCCCCTGCCCAAACCCCTGTCCCTGGGATGATCCCATCGTCTCGAGTTTCTTCCAGGACATGAGTGACTAATTCAAGTGACACCGCCTGGAATTACGCGTGCAGTTCATCCGTCCTGTGTTGTGTTTCCGTGTCGGGCCCTCGGATTTAGGCTACATCGGGTCCAGATGTAAGCTTTTGATATGGGCTATTAGGGTTGACCCACGTATGCGTGAATCAGATCATAATTATGTAATGGGATCTCCCCGGGTTGAGTTAAATACTTCTTGATTAGTCTCTCGGCTTTGACCTGATGCTGGGATGCTATGTAAGACTCGCGCAGAGATTTGCCTTCTGGCATCTATACTGCATCAGTCGTTGGGTATTTGATCATCAACGTGATTTGAAGACAATGGGGTATGGCTGTTAGAGTGCACCTTACTTGCATGAGATAAAATATTAGCAAGGCAAACGGATGGGGAGAAAAAATGTGAATAGATGATTCAGGATTTCTGGGACTGTGCCAAAATGCCGAATCACGCTTGTCAGCCATTCCAGTCTTTGTAAAATGGGGAGGGAAACATGATATTATCTTGTTGGTGGAAAGTCAAAGGAAGTCAAGTCGGCCAGTGCGGCCACTTACAATTACTAATCATCTTTTTTTTTTTAGCATTCGTAGTTGAATCTATATTGGGTCATAATTGTTTTTTGGACTTCGATTGCAATATATGTGCTCTGATGTAATGCCGAAAGAACATTTGTTTGAAACACAGAAATCCTAAATTGGACATCCAAAGAGCCCTTCTGAGTACACTCTGTCCATTCCAGCCTTTGTGATTCTCTGTTCATCGTCTGCTCCACAGTCTGCTCAATAATGGACCATCGAATGGCTAGTGTTTGTGTTTATGCATGAATGCTCCAACTCCTCCAATCTCTTTGATTCTTCTCAGACGGCATTACGACGGAGAGGGAGCAGGGAATCATTCAAAGACAAGAAATCTATGAGTCAGGTGAGAGAATCCCATCAATTTGCTCTCCTATACTCTCACCCCCCCCCCCCCCCCCTTCAGCTTGATAAATCATGTGAAAGACCTGATTTGCGATCCTGTGCATTAGGGCTGCTCGATTATGTAAAAAATCATAATTATGATTATTTTGGACAATATTGAAATCACGATTATTCAAATGATTCTTTTTGAGTTTGAAAACATGATGCATTTATTCATAACTTCTACAAAAAACACTTAGTAACTGAGAACTTTGATATTTCTCCTTAAAAATTACACAAGTTTTTAAACAGGAAATGTTCAAGTAGAAAAGGATGTACAAAAATGTATCCAGCTGTTTTATATTCTCAATCGCTATAAAAAAACGAATAAAATCGTATATCGTGGAGATCTCCTTATCTATTTCTGCCCTTTCTCATTACCCCTACCTCCCCGTCTCTCTCCTGTGTCCCCCCCCACCCCCCACCACCAGGAGGACAGCGCCGACCTCCGCTGCCAGCTGCAGTTCGCCAAGGAGGAGTCGACACTCATGAGGAAGAAGATGGCCAAGCTGGGCAGGGAGAAGGACGAGCTGGAGCAGGAGCTGCAGAAGTACAAGTCGGTGTACGGCGACGTGGACAGCCCCCTGCCGCTGGCCGAGTGCTCGGGCGGCGGCCCCCACAGCACCCGGGAGGCGGAGCTGCGGCTGCGCCTCAAGCTGGTGGAGGAGGAGGCCAACATCCTGGGCCGGAAGATCGTGGAGCTGGAGGTGGAGAACCGCAGCCTGCGGGCGGAGAACGAGGACATCCGCTGCCAGTACGAGCGCGACTGCTTCGGCCGCGAGCCCTTCTCCAGCATGCCGTCGTCGCCCTACGGCGGCGACGCCCTGGAGTCGGCCAACGAGCTGCGGCGCCACCTGCAGTTTGTGGAGGAGGAGGCGGAGCTCCTGCGGCGCTCCATCTCCGAGATTGAGGACCACAACAAGCAACTGACCTCGGAGCTCAACCGCTTCAAGTTCGGGCCCTCCAACCTCCGGCGCCGGCCCCGGCGGCGGTGCCACGGCGATCGGGGAGGACGTCGCCGTCAGCGGCGGCGGTGGAAGCGGCGAGGGGGGGTCGTACCGACCCGGGAACGGCGGCGGCGGCGGCGGCCTGGTGATGATGGAGGAGCTGAAGGCGGCGCGCATGCAGATCAACGAGCTGAGCGGCAAGGTGATGAAGCTGCAGTACGAGAACCGCGTGCTGATGTCCAACGTGCAGCGCTGCGACCTAGCCGCCCACCTGGGCATGCGCACGGGCAGCCCCCGCGACAGCGACGTGGAGAGCGACGCGGGGCGGCGGGAAGCCGCCGAGGAAGAGGAGGCGGGGCGGCTCCTCCTCCTGCAGCCCAAGAGGGAGGGGCCCGTCGGCGGCGAGAGCGACTCAGAGGACCTCTTCGAGAAGACGGGGACCACCTCCTGGGTTCGGCAGCCTCAAGCCGTCGGAGGGCAGCGAGCTCAGCCCGGCGGAGCTGGCGGCGCGGCGGACGGGAGGACCGCGAGTCGCTGTCCAACGTGAAGCGGGAGGCGGACCGGCTGGGGAAGACGGTGGACCGGCTGATCACCGACACGGACAGCCTGGTGTTCGACGGGAGGCCACTGGCGACGGCCGGAGACTCCCCGGACGGCAGCGCGCCGTCGGGGCGACCCAGGTCCCCCAAGCCGGACCCCCACGTGCTGGACACCATCAACACGCGCATGAAGGCCTTCCGCACGGAGCTGCACATCTTCATGGAGAAGGTGGACCACCTGGGGGAGGGCATGAGGGACCGGACCGACGACCTGTCGCCGATGCCCCACCTCACCGAGTCCAGCAGCTTCCTGTCCACGGTCACCTCCATGTCCCGCGACTCGCCCATCGGCACCCTGGGGCGGGACCTGGCCTCGGACTTCCAGGTAAGTGCCATCGATGCCCGCCTTGGATTGGTTGTCCAGGCGCCATACTTTTCATATGCTTGGATCCCCTCGCAACATTTAGACCCCCCTCCCCCTTTTCTCTCGCTGCTTTTCTTTTTTCACTTGCAAAAAAAAAAATGGAAAGCAAGAAAGAATGGCCTAGTCGCCCGTATCACGTAAATAAGTCAAAAGCGCCTCTCCCACAAGTGCTGCAGTAAAAGATTGCTGTGTAGAATGCGCTGTAGTACTGATTAGAATATCAACCCCCAAGCCATTGCACTTGGTTATTAACATCATCCTCTACATATTATCAGACACATAGATAACAATTTGTGCCCGAATGGTCTAATACAGTTGCATTGAAAGCATGACTTGAGGTTGAACCAAGGATTAAATAAGTAAATTGTCAAATTGTAAAGTCCTATTAAAGCGAGCCTACAAATTGGGTCTAGCCGTCGGTGTCACTCGGAAACCCAGGGGTATGTTTTCAGAATGTGACACTCCATTATGGCTCATTGAAAATGCATCCAAGTATGCAGTCATTAGTTGGCCGTTGTAAGACCCCTGAATGTGGCCTCGTCGCCAGAGCGTGCAGGTGGAATTAATGACATTGCCAGCGATGTGCATTTGGAGCCTGGCAGACCCAAAGGCCCATACCCTCCACAACAGCCACCACCCCCACCCCACCACCAAGGGGGACGCTCTGAAAGTTAGCGCAAACCCCAAAATAGCAACGCGTGCAGGCAAAGCCCGGGGAAGAGATCTCGTAGCGGCCAACCACAGTAGCCCCTGCTTTGGCCGCCCTTGAGCCAACCCAGTTCAGCCACAACCGGCCACCAACCCCTTCCCGTCCTCCAACCTACCTCCACCACCACCCACCACCGCCATACCCCCCCCCCCCCCCCCCCCCCCCCCCGCCCCGCCCTGCCGCTGCATTCCCATCGGCATCCCCATGCACGCCTTCATAGCCAGCAGCATCCCACCCCTGCAGCACCACCCTTGCAGCCCCCACCCTGCCTGCACCTGTGCCCCCCTCTCTCGGCCGCAGCCTTGTCCCCCACCTCTCTGCTGCCTTGCTTCCGTTTCAGCCATGGGCCGTCGGTTGCTGCGGGGCAGAGTGTCTGGGGTGTGTGTGTGTGTGGGTGTCGGTGTGGGTGGGTGGGTGGGTGTGTGAGGGGGAGTCCTGGAGCCAGCTTCTTCCATTCGGCTGTGTCACAGTAGGCCCACAGCAGCAGCACCCTGTGATCAACCCACCGCTCTGGTGCGGCCGCGCGCGCTACCGCTACGCTCCGTTACCCGCTACGCCGCGCTACCGCTACGCCGCGCTACCGCTACGCCGCGTTACCGCTACGCCGCGTTAGTGTCTGCAGGCACTCACTCGATTGGTCTGCAACAAGCCGTGGCGCTTTTGTCCACCCGGCTGAATCGCCCCGCCATAGCTCACACACCACACACACACACACACCACAACCGCATCGGGTACACTCTGTGGTGTTGCCAAGGAGATGAGGAAAGTGTGTCATGTTTTAAAATAACCAGCGCTCCCATTTAAAAAAAATAAATAAATAAAAAATGGTAGAGCCCACTCCAGGGTTATACAAGTTTTTGAATGAGCCGCCGATGGGAGAATCTAGCTGGCTGGCCTCACGCTTTCTGTGTCTCTTCCTTCACGCGGCTTGCTTGCTTCTTGTGTGAGTCAACATGTGAACACGCACATGTATCCCTGCTGCACGACCGGGGGGCTGTCAACCCCTCGCAAGGCTTCTCCATAAGCCAGATGTTGGATAGTAAACAAAAGGACAGTATTCAGAGCTGTAACTCTCACTGGACCAGCCTGCTTGCTTGCGTGGTCTAGTAAACGGAAGGGTTGTTCTTGATGCTATCCAATGTCTTCCATTGTGTCTGCCTGTCTTGAGCTGCCTGGAGGGGGTGAGGCTGGTGGGAGCTGGGTGGTTGGGGCCAGCATCTATGTTTACAGGCCTGCTAACGGCTTGCATTTTCTTATCGGACCTCTGCCTAACACTGTCTAAAAAGAAGAGTCGGAAAAGGCAAAAGACAATCCTGAAACGATATGGCTCTAAGCGAAACAGAACACCCAAATAACTACTTAAATTGGACCCTCGCCGGAGGAAATTAAGAGATTAACGATGCATTTAATGCTTGGAAACAGTTGTTTTGAGCTGGTTAGAAGTCTGTCCAATAAGAAGCTAATAGCTTGGTTCAAAATGTCCTGAACCTCAAAAGTTAAACTCTGAACTCCTTTTTTTTTTAGATGTTAATTCTCTGCACTATAAAGAGCAACCTTCATCATCTTAACGACATGCAGTCAAACTCCAGCTTCGTGCTGTTGCCCCCCCCCCCCCGTATCACCGCCGCGGCCGCGCGGACCCCTGCTCTCACTGGTCCAGCTCTGCTGTTTTGCACTTTTGAGTATCTCTCAGCCGTTGGTTTGGACTCATGGATCCCTCATCGCATGCGCTTCATAACCGGAGGTTTTGCATTCTTTCTCCCCCCCCCCCCCCCTCCCGGTTCCCTCTCTTTGTTCCCCCCACTTGTGTTCACCCCTCCCCCCCCCCTCCACCCTGCCACACCCCCCCCCAGATGTTCCAGCCCATGGTTGTGTTCGTCCTCATTCTCGTCCTCTTCTCCTCTCTCTCATACGCCGTCGTGTTTAAGTTGGTCTTCCTCTTTGCGCTCTTCTTCATACTGTAGTCCATTTGTACTTCGTCACGCAGTGTAGTGTCTCCGTTGAACCCCACCCGTCCCCCCCCGTCCCCTCCCCCCGAAACCCCACCCGAAGCGTCCTTGTCCCCCATCCCATCCCCATCACACACAAACACTTGTCACCACCACCACACCACCACCACCACCAACTAAGATTCTGTTCTCCACCCATTTTATTATTTCGTTTATTATGGTTTTCTATTGTCCCCCCCCCCCCATGCTCTCCTCCCCTGCCCCCCATCCCTCCATTGTTGTCTTCTGTTCCTCATCTCCACCTCACCCCCCCCCCACCCACACCTGTGTTACTACCCCATCTGTCGTCGTCTCCCCCCCCTCCCCCGGTGGCCCTTAACGCCAACCCACACTCCCTTCTTGTAACCCCCCCCCCCCACCTCCCTGGATACACCCACCCTACTACCCCCTACTACCCCCCCTACTGTCCCCGCCCCTGCACGCCCACCCTCCCCCTTTCAACAACCTCCCCCAATCCCCCCCCTCCACCCGTCCCCCCCCCCCCCCCCACCCCCCACCTCACAGTCCGGTCAGAGGGATGAGCTGGAGTGGCGACTAGGACAGGAGCGAGGCGCGGAGCCCCCCAGCCTGAGCCAGGGCCGGGGCCCCCCCGGCGGGTGGGGCTCCCTGTCCCAGGGCAGGGCGCTGGCGGCGGGACTCACTAGGTACCACCACAGGCCCCTGGCTCTGAACGTGGAGGTCAGTGAGCAACACTCTCCCTCGCCAAACCTCGTTAACCCCCCCCCCCTTACAGCAGACCTGACGCTGGTCTACCAGCTCAGCAGGGGGGGGTGTGTGTGTGTGTGTGTGTGTGTGTGGGGTGGGGGGGGGGGCGGGGGGGTCAAAGGAGTTCATTGGTTACTTTACATGATGATAAAAAACACATGGGGAAATCACTGATTGAGCGGGTGAGGGTGCATTGTTATTTGTGAGTTTGTTTCATGCATGAAAAATAGAATAATTTTGATAAAAGGGACGCATGAATTATACATGACACTTTAATAATACGCCGCACTGCGGGAGGGGAAAAAAATGCAATGCTTTGAAAATGTGTGTTATATTATACAGGGTAGAACTACAAGGTGAACTCGGTTACACGTATATAATCCCTTTACATCCTGGTACACTGCTTAAGCATACAACATTTACTGAAAGCCAGAGAAAAAGACAACCTGCTTTGATGTACTCTCTTCAATTACTTTTGGGTACTATGGAGGTGCTGCTGTATGCTGTGTCTCTCTGGCCTTTTTTTGAAGTTGGAAAGAGGTGAGGATATAAGAGAGCGCCACACACTTTGTGGACGCTACCGCCTCAATGGCATTCTGAGTGGCAAATATTACTGCAGATTAAAAATGATGCACTCGATATATGCAGAGTGGGTAGCTATAACATTACAAACACAACTGCACGGATTAAACAATGAATGCAACTCGTTATCGTCCAGCATAAATAAATAGATGCAGAGCTTAAATGAGTCTGAGGTCGAGGTCTAAAAGTATAGAGGACACACTCCCAGGCTGTCCTGTTATGTACACCAGAAAAGGAGAGCACTGCTACATCTAAAGGGGGGTGTGTGTGTGTGTGTGTGTGTGTGTGTGTGTGTGTGTGTGTGTGTGTGTGTGTGTGTGTGTGTGTGTGTGTGTGTGTGTGTGTGTGTGTGTGTGTGTGTGTGGTTCTCCTGCACAGTGACACTGCCCCACTCTGGGCTCTATTGTAATGACTTGACTCAGCAAATCTAATCCAGCTCCCTTCCGCTTCTTTCTGAGGCATCGCTATCGACCTCTAGGAAGATATTGAAGCAGGAAGAGCTCCGTCTATAGCGACGGCAATGTCGAACGCTATCCACCAGCACCTCCCACTCACACACACATACACATAAACACACGCACGAGCACACACACGAATGCAACCCACGCGCACACACAAACACGCATTCAAAATGCTGAGCTCTAAATAAGAGGAGCTTTTTAATCAGACGACCCAGCGCTTTGGGTGCTGGCTGTTTCCATCGGAAACACAACTCCCCCTTCATACCGCCTTTAAAGCACTGACACAACCCTGATGCAGCACATAGCGGCTAGCTAGGGTTACAGTAAGTACATCCACCGCGCCCCACCTGTGCCTCAATGCTGCACTGTAAAACCTAAGGTGAGGGCACACGATGGGGTGAGGTTGGGTCTTGCTTCATCAGGTTAAAGCGCTGTACCTGTGACAACCAGGTTCATGACAGCGGTGACAACATCTTGACGTACATGTGGACATTCCATACGGGATGTATATAATGAAATATAATGGAAGCACCACCCAGCGCCGGGCTCGGTGGGAGAGAGGAGGTTTAAAGCGTTGCTCTGCAGCATACTGTACAGATGGCTCCCCCGTCGTCTGACATTGGGCCCAGACAGAGGTGAGATCAACGGGTTCATTCGCTGGCAGCAGGGGAGAGGGCGGCCGAGGGAATGCATATTACATCAGGGTATCAAAACTCGGTGAGGTTCCTAATATGCGCTGTTGTCTTCTGTGTCGAGGTCACCCTGGAGGGAAGGTGGTGTTAAACGAGCCACTTTGGTGATGGACGGCCCAAGAGATTTAAAGCTAGTCTTTCGTCACATTAAAAAATCCATCTCATTATCAATAGATGGGAATACCTCAGAGTACAATGACTCTTTCCAGTGTGCAAATCCTGAAAGACATAAAAACAATATAAATAAAAAAAACTGGAGCTTTTCATTAACTGTCGCAAGACAATGACATCATCACTGACTCTCCAAAGTGAAAAAGTGGTGTGTGTGTGTGTGTGTGTGTGTGTGTGTGTGTGTGTGTGCGTGTGCGTGTGCGCATACGGATCGGGTGTGTGTTTTGAGTAAAATGACTTTGAGATGAGAAGCTTTGATGTTTCTGGAGTGCGAAACGAGAGACGTACCCTGCAGGTTCTCTCTCCACCAGAAGCTCGGATACCATTATTATCTTTAGCTCATGTCAATTTGCTTTGCTATGAAGTTTGATTTGGTAGGGGGGGGGGCAAATACATCCTCTGCCTACTCGTACAGAAAGTGGTGACGATCGTAACACCACTCATTTGATTCAGCACCATCTTCGCTCTACGAAGCGGGAGTGGGGGATTAACGCTTTGCTCTGCGGGACAGCTGCGGGACCCGGCGGGCTCGGAGATCCAGTTCCGTGTGGAACACGAGCGAAGACACCGAGGGGCGGACCGGGAGGCCGTGGGGTCCCTGCCCCAGGTACGGTACCCTGGATGACATGCACACACACGAGGGGCAACACAGCACATGGAACGAGTCGTAGGAAATCAGAATGAATGTAGTGGTGGTAGTGGTAGTGGTAGTGGTAGTAGTCGTAGCAGCAGTGGTAGCAGTGGTAGTAGTAGTGTGTGTTGCACATTTTACATGCAAAAATAAATAATATTTATACAATCTAGATAAAGAGATTGAAATTGAATCCTTGTTTGTCCACTTAATATTGTAAAGTGAGGACATCTCCTTTTATGCTTTAAGTCCATTTATCATTCATCTTTATATATTAAACAAGCATTTCTAAATGTTATATAACATGTCTATCTGTACTCGCTATGCAAATAAACCAGCAGCAGCTAGCCAACAGTGTGAACCGTGTCCCCGTGGGTCGTCCGTTCTCCAGGGCCCCCAGGAGGAGGAGGAGGAGGAGGAGCAGCGGGCGTGCCTGGAGGCCCGGCGCGGGGGCCTGCAGCTCCAGGGCCTGCAGGCCCCCGAGGGCCCCTGGGCCCAGGAGAGGGGCCTGCTGCAGCAGGAGCTGCGTCTCTTCAGGCACAACACGGTCATCTTCTACATGAAGCTGCGCTGGATCCTCCTACACTGGCGGCTGGACCGCAGGACGGACCCCCGCGACGAGGCCCCGCACCCGGCAGAGGTGGGTGGGCCTGTGTGAGCCTGTGTAGATACACAGGCTCTAGATACACTCTGGATACACACACTGTAGATACACACACTCTAGATACACTGCAGATACACACACTCTAGATACACTGTAGATACACACACTCTAGATACACACACTCGACACTTACGGCCTTCACCCCGTGGAGCGAACACAAACCAATCTGGTCATCTCCGTGCTCAGCCGAGGCATTCTACATCCTGTGCGCCGACAGCAGGGACTCCTGGATGACCTTTGTAACCTCGGCGTCCTGAAGGTGTGGATTCAAAGACCCGCAGCGGGACGAGCGTCAATCAGCCGAGTAGTTTAACTTCAAAGAAGGCCTTTCCCAGCTCCTAATAGTTTAAGGATTAATGGTTCTCTGCTTAAGAGCATTGACAGTTGCACTCTCGTTGCACGGTGTTTATGCTGTGATGTCAGTGGACTCGGCGCTAAAAGGGTTTGCGCTCCATCTCAAGCACCAGCCTGTCAGCAAAAGGCAGTGGTCTGCGTTGTCTTCACTCTAACGCTTCTGCCATCCGTCACCGTTATCATGCGGGTTACTCCTCCTGTATCGGCAGGAAGTGGGGCTCTATGGTCGCTGGTTGAGAGAGGAAGTACGTTTCAATGCCGGTGGCCATTGTTTTGTCTTTTTTTGGTAGAGCTTTTCCGATCTATTCTGTGGTTTGACTGGGCGGTGCATCAATTCCCTGGTTGGGTTAGGTCTTTGGAGATGTGGTTCATTAAGCTCAGGGTGTTGCCAATCAGGATGCGCTTTAATGGTTTTATTGACGTCCTCTTTCATCATGAGGCTGTTACCTCCTCTTATCATCGATAAATAATGCTAGTAAAATTCAACTAGTGGGCTATCACTAATGCTGCGTTTTGATTGGCTGAGCTACTAGTAGGCTATAAGTTCTAGCCTACTAGTATCGAAAACGCCGGCTTTGTAAACAAAAACAATGGCGGCTTTCTTCGCGTTTTGATGAAGTTTCTGACGATTTTATATGTTTTCATGTTTTTACTGCCCGTACTAGAATTGAATTTTACTAAAACAATTATCCCTCTCGCCCTCATGGGCTCGAGGGATAATTGTTAAATATATCATCCAAAAAAATTAATGATCTGAGAAGATGTGACAGTCGTAGAGTTTTTAAAAAAAACAGGACAGGTTTCCATAGGCGTGGGAGTGGAGTGGTGTCAACCGTCAAATCCCACGTCACACTCTTTTAAGCTAGGGTGTGCAGCCAATGGGAAACGCCCACTGAAAAAGTGGCTTTAGCCAGAAGTACCCCTCATATTTCATGGTAGAAAAATGTTAAAACATTTTAGTAAAAAATAACACTTTGTGAGACCCAAACAGAACTGTTAAAAAAAGGGATTCTGGGGCTGAGTACTCTTTTTAATGAAGATATGAGACATGTGTGATATCGGCTGTATCTGCATTGGGGTTAAATGATTCTCTCCAATATTAGACGGTATGTTATACGGTGCCTGCTTTGTAAGCCGTGGTAATGAACCCGTTGTGTGGATGTATTCACAACGACGACTGCTCCTCCCGGTTCCACACGCCTGCTCCAGTTTGAGAAGATGGAGGGCATCCCGGAGCTGGGGGGGCTCTCTGAGCAGGCAGAGGAGGGGACGGCGACCTGGGACCGACAGAGCACGCCTCGGACCCCAGGGGGCGATGTCCCCGACCAGGGGCCCGCCTTCCCTGACCCACAACAGCATCAGCGACAGGTAACACACTCACTTCCTCACACACGCACGCACGCACGCACGCACGCACGCACGCACTCAGACACACACACACACACACTTTGCTTTTTAATTGTTCAGAGAAATGTGAGGAATTACCGAAACACATAATATACATGCATGCAAAAATAATAAAAATAACACAAATTCAAATGCAATTCCATGCAAAGAAAGAATTAATGTATTAAAGCCTTTTTCATACTAGATTTATGTTTGGTAATTATTATTATTATTATTGGCTGTGTTTTCCTCATTGAGTGTAAACCTCTTTTTTCTTCTGCTATTCATTGCCACAGTTTGGCACAGTATGCAAATGAGAAGCATGACCTAGATAGCTACAGTTGGCGGTTATGGTGAACGGGGGCCTATGTTCACACAAAGGCACGGTCTCCCCCCCCCCCTAGATCCTAAACAATGTGTGTAGGTCTCTACGGAGCGGTGGTGGATGATGGAAGGCGTCGTTGTGATCCCGCCATAAGTTTTGTGCGCGCTGTTCTGACAAGCTCCGCGCTCCGCTACCCCTCTTGTTTTTACCGTCGAGTCGAGAGCCCTGTCGCAGTGTTTTGAGTCCCCCATGCATTATTGAACGGCCCTAAGTGCTCGCGTTTGTGTGGAGTTTTGATTTGTACAGCGATCTGAGTTCCTCCCCTCCTCACCAGAAAGAAAATATACGATTTCCCTTGTTTTATTTCGGCAACCCGGCTGTTGTACAAAGTCGCCTGGGAGGCCCAGAGTAACGCTACTCAAGTGACAGGTGGGGGACGATAAATCTACGTACCAAGCAATTAGCGCATTAGGGCCCGCTACAGCAGAGCAGGACCCCAGCAGATGTGGAGTGTGTGAGGGGGACAGCAGCGGTCACACACCCCTGTATCGGCTTTAACTGATGATGACCTGCGGTTCACCCAGGGGTGGCCATGGGGGCTTGGACAAAGGCTGCTTTAAAAGCTGACTACATCTAAACCCCTGCTTATACTGATGGCAAGCAAGCAGTTGCGAGCCATCAGTAGGATGCCAAAATCTTAAGACTGTACTATACTATATTCGACAAGTAGCTGGATAACCCAGTTCTGTTTCATACTATTCCCGGTGTCTTCTACCCTTAGAAATGCTTTCAGCACGCGACAATGCACATGCCTATCCTGTTTTCGCTCACGAGATCTTCCTGTAATGCAGCCAGAACCGCTAATTTAATGATAAGTCACGGACTGGGGGCGTTTTACGCCAAGAACCATCCCTCAAGACCTTGTTCCCGCAGATCCCTGAGATCAGCTCTCTCTGCAGAAGCACACTGAACGTGCAGCCATCGTTGCACACTGAATGTATTTGTGATCAAGCATACGTGTTTGCTTGTGTCTGCCTGCTTTGTTTCATTGTTTTAAGGATTTATTTTTTTATGTAATCATTTTATTTGCCACTGTTTATGCATCATCTTTGGTCGATGACCACTTCAATACATGTTTTGAATTCAGTTGAGTTTACCTTAGTTTCGTTGATTAGACGTATGGTGTAAAGAGGTGTGTGTGTGGGTGTATACATACTGTACTCAGTGGCCTTTGTATTCTTATATTCGCTCGTTTGATTTGCCTTTCATCTTTCTGTTTCTCCAACACCATAGTTTCCATGGCATGCCACCAGGCGTGAGTGTGATTAGCCGTCACAAGCCGTTTTGCAAATCTGCCCCTTATGACATCACAAGTGGGCGTGTCCACGTAGACGTGTGTCGGATAGATCAGCCTACCAGCCTGCCCAATGGACCTTAGCAAACGTTGCTCATCTATCCCTCACACATCTATCCCTCACTCATCTATCCCTCCATCACAAGCGGACACGCCCACTTGTGATGTCATAAGGGGCAGATTTTCAAAACGGGTTGTAAGGCCATTCACACCACACCGTGGCATGCCATGATGGGACCCTCACTACCAACAACTCAGAGTTTGACCTGAGGTTGATCCTCGTTCCCTCCCTGCAGTTCGGGGAGAACCGGCGCATGCTGCAGGCGCTGCGGACGCTGCTGGAGGAGTTCCGGGTGGAGGTGCGGGACGAGGAGGCGCGGCGGCGGCAGCTGCAGCAGTGCTACGCCAACGACAAGGCGGCCTGGGAGGTCAAGTGGGCCCAGATGAAGTGTCAGGCCACCGCCCAGGTACGGCATGCCCGCGGCCCCCCGGTACTCACACACTGTAGATATACACGATTGTCACAGGGTTCACACAGGTTTTCAGGTTTCCAGGTTTTCAATACGAGGTCTGCTTATTTCGATCCCCGGCAGTCCAACAAAACACAAGTCCTCTAACATAAATCAAAATTCTGTGGGAAACACTGCTTCAGGGATGACATATTAATAAGCAGGCATACTTATTTATGACTGGAGTTATAGGTTTTGATACTTTGCGGTAGAAATGGCTCTCCTGTTGTCTTTGTCCTGTCAGTGCGGCTCTCCTGAAAAATAGAGTGAATACCACTGCGCTGGATACATGCTAGATACACACACTCTAGATACATGCTAGATACACACTCTAGATACATGCTAGATACACACTCTAGATACATGCTAGATACACACACTAGATACACACACTAGATACATGCTAGATACACACTAGATACATGCTAGATACACACTCTAGATACGATACACACACTGTAGATACATGCTAGATACACTCACTCTAGATACACACTCTAGATACATGCTAGATACACACACTCTAGATATACACACTCTATATTGTAGATACACTCTAGATACAACACACTCTTTATACACACTCTAGATACAAATGCTGAAGATACACACTCTACATATACACACCCTCTAGATACACACACTCTACACAATCTATATACACACACTAGATACACACTCTATATACACACTTAGTATGCACATATTCCATAACTTCCGCCAGGGTCAACTGCCTGAGATGAATTCCTCCTGTTGGCGTCAGACGCAATCACCCACAGCGTCTTTACAAGAGGTTAGGAAAAAGGAAATTAAAATCTGAGCTGCGACCCATACAGTTATAGTGCTGTGAGAATTGAAAACATAGTGCTTTAAAAAACAACAACTTGACAAAGTGCAGCCTATCCATCTGGAACATAAATGCAAGGTTATTCTAAAAAGACGCTCTCAGTAAGGGCTTTGCAGTGGAAGGATTGGTAAATAACAGGTACCGCAACATCCTCCCCAACTCTGTGATCTATGCAGGAAGACCCCCCCCCTATTTGACCCGGGAACACCCCAGTTTAAGGGGCTGTATTTAGCCCATCATAGCTGGAGATGTAGTGTTAAATAGTTGTTCTGCTTGATATGACTTGATATAGCCTTCTAGAGACTCTGTCCCTTCATGCTCAATAGCACAATAGTAACTACATAAAAATAACAATTGGCTTTAGTTTCCAGGACATGACGATGCTATTATATTGGCTTACGGAGGAAAATTGTCATACTTGATGTCATATTCTAATGGCTAAATAATCTTTCCTTGCGCCTTTATCAACCACTTATAAAAAGGGGCCTAGGAAAATAATCTATTAATACGAATGGCTACTCTAGACAGGACGGCGTCTCCCTGATGCGTTGGTCATTGGCAGCATCTGAGAACCCCCCCCCCCCGCTTTGAATTAATATCAAACTTATAAAGTGTCCCCCCTGAGTGCCAACATTAATTCATTCAGCAGCTGTTGCTTCCTGTGGGTATATATAACGAGGCCGTCTTTACAAACAGCGATCTAACAGGGCCTTCGGTAAATCAAAGGTATTACCATCTCAATGGGCATCATTTAAACAGTTCTCTTTGGGGGAGGGCAGCTGTGGATGACCGGTCGAACCAGACCGCTGCTGAACAGTGCTCTGTGGTCAGAAGTCCCTCTCTCGCACTCGCTCTCCTTTCTCTTCTGTCTCTCTGTCTCCTCTCTCTCTCTCTCTCTCTCTCTGTCTCTCCCCTCTCTCTCTCTCTCTCTCTGTCTCTGTCTCTGTCTCTGTTGTCTCTGTCTGTCTCTCCCTCTCTCTCTGTCTCTGTCTCTCCCTCTCTCTCTGTCTCTCCCTCTCTCTCTCTGTCTCTCTTTCTCTCTCTTTCTCTCTTTGTCTCTTTGTCTCTCTGTCTCTCTTTCTCTCTCTGTCTCTCTTTCTCTCTCTGTCTCTCTTTCTCTCTCTGTCTCTCTTTCTCTCTCTGTCTCTCCCTCTCTCTCGGTCTCTCTGCCTCTCTCTCTCTCTCTTCTCTCTGTCTCTCTGTCTCTCTCTTGTCTCTCTCTCTCTCTCTGTCTCTCTGTCTCTCTGTCTCTCTCTCTCTCTGTCTCCCTCCCTCTCTGTCTCTCTGTCTCTCTCTGTCTCCCTCCCTCTCTGGTTCTCATTCTCTGTCATCTGTGTCTTTGATGATGCAAGATTTCAAAACATGGTTGCATGCCTTCCGCCCTTCTGAAATAAATATGAGTAATCTGACTAATGCTGGGTTGCCCTGTTGGGTTTGATGTACCCTTTATTGTGTGCAAAGGATCTTTGTAAATATTGAATCGTCCAAAAAACAGTGCACCATTGTAACCCCTCCTATCAAATAGAGCTGAACGGTCTGGGGAAATAATCCAATTGCGATCATTTTCATATCATATGCCATTGAATACGTTTGAATACGTTTTTATTCACAAAAAAAAGCAATAAATCATTCTATAGTAGTCCCAACACAACATCGGAAGCAGTCAACATATATAGCTGCTCTTTCCTTTAGGCCAGGCCGATGTGTTGAAATGAATTGATATTATAACGTCTTTATTTAACTATCGAATTGTAAAAGAAAAATCAATATAAATTGCACTGATCTCCTGACGGTAACGGTCAGTTTCTTTGTTCCATTACACCGGGATTTAGATTTTTAAATCGACTAATCGCTCAGCCCTCTTATCGACACTGGCTCCAGCCTGAACCGCTCTCATCACCTCTCATGTCCCCCGTCCCCCGTCCCGTCCGTCCCCCTCCCCGCCCCCCTTTCCCCTCCCGTCTCCCTTCCTCCCCCGTCCCCTTCCTCCCCCGTCCGCCCTCCCCTCCCCCCCCCCTTCCCCTCGCGCCCCCCGTCCTCCCCCTCCCCCGCCCCCCTCCCCGCCCCCCTTCCCCTCTCCCCCCCGCCTCTCCCTCCCGTCCCTCCCCGTCCCCCTCCCACCCCCCTTTCCCCCTACCGTCCCCCTCTCCCGTTCCCCCTCCTCCGCCTCCCCTCGTCCCCCCCACCCCCCTCCTCCCCGCTGTCCCCTCCCGTCTCTCCCGTCTCCCTCCCCCTGTCTCGTCTCTCGTCCCCTCCCCGTCTACGGTCCCCCCCTCCTCCCCCTCCTCCCCGTCCCCCCCTCTACCTTTCTGAACCTAAACCCTCCCCCAGCTGGAGGACGCGCGGAGCGAAGGCGAGGGCGGCGGCGGGGGGGCGGGGGTCTCCCCGGAGGAGCGCGCCTCCCCCCGGCAGCAAGAGCGCGAGGAGCACCAGAGGCTGCTGGCGGAGAGCCACAACGCCTCGCTGGACCTGCGCTGGAAGCTGCAGCACGGGGAGCGCCGCTGGGGCCGGGAGCGCGCCGAGCTGCTGGAGCGCCAGGACCGGGAGCGCCAGGAGTGGGACAGCAGCGCCCGCGAGCTGCACCGCAAGATGGAGCGGGTGAGGCGGCGCGCACCGGAGTACGGGGCGGGGGGGGGGGTATTGGTGTTGTTGATGGTGGGGTTGTTGTTGTTGATGCTGATGCTGATGGTGGTGTTAGGATTTTTGTTGGTGGTGGTGGTGTTAGGATTGATGGTGGTGGTTGTGGTGTTGTTAGGATTATTGTTGGTGGTGGTGGTGGTGTTGTTAGGATTATTGTTGTGGTGGTGGTGGTGGTGGTGTTGTTAGGATTATTGTTGGTGGTGGTGGTGGTGGTGTTGTTAGGATTATTGTTGGTGGTGGTGGTGGTGGTGTTGTTAGGATTGATGTTGGTGGTGGTGTTGTTAGGATTGATGTTGGTGGTGGTGGTGTTGTTAGGATTGATGTTGGTTGTGGTGTTTTTAGGATTATTGTTGGTGGTGGTGGTGGTGTTGTTAGGATTATTGTTGGTGGTGGTGGTGTTGTTAGGATTGATGTTGGTGGTGGTGGTGTTGTTAGGATTGATGTTGGTGGTGGTGGTGGTGTTGTTAGGATTATTGTTGGTGGTGGTGGTGGTGTTGTTGTTAGGATTATTGGTGGTGGTGGTGGTGTTGTTAGGATTGATGTTGGTGGTGGTGGTGTTAGGATTGGTGGTGGTGGTGGTGGTGGTGTTGGTGGTGTTAGGGTTATTATTATTGTTGTTTTGTTGTATCTTATAGTGTAGACAATGATGTAATCGTTGGTGGGATTTTGCTTTTAAGCCGTTGCTTTGTTGAGCCTTTTTTGTTGGGGGAAGAAAAAAAGAGAGGGAGTCGGAATATAATGAGAGCAAGAGAGTAAGGAAGGGGGTGAGGAAGAAAGAGGTGAGAGAGAAAAAGTTGAGAAAAGAAAGAGTGGAAGGGGATGTGGCGGTAACGAGAAAAATACGGAGAAAGAGTTTATTGAACAATGGGTTCAGAGAGGGTGAGGGCGAGAGATATCCGCAGTTGGAGAGAGGAGAGAGGGAGAGGGAGATCAAGGGAGAGCAGGGAGGGAGGGGGCGAGAGAGAGACGCAGTGGAGAGGGAGAGAGGGAGAGAGAGAGCATCAAGGGAAACGCAAGCGAGCAGGCGGCCGCGACGAAGACGAGGCAGAGAGTGAGTGGGTGAAGAACATTTCTCAGAAAATCCCAGAGACTTGGTGTGAAGGTTGGCGAGAAGAAAAGGAGACGGAGCTTTGAAGACGCGGATGAAACTTTAGCTTTTTTTTAAAACCAGACTGTCTATATAGACAACTGTATGGCGCTTTACCTAAAAGCTTTCCTCTCAAAAGAACACTGCCTGCATGTTGTTTAACCTTGGGGTGACCCTAAAGCACTTAGCCAGCCCACCTCAATGTTTTTCTGCTAATAATTTGATGGAACTGTCATTTTTCGCTCATTTCACCTGGCAAATCAGGTGTTCAGGTGTTTTCCCAGAACAGGTCTCTTAAATGAACGAGACATGATGACCTCTCTCTGTCGGAATTAGTCGACTTTATCAGGAGACCGGGAAACGCAAAGATTGATGGAAGCGATAACAGGATGTAGCACAAGCTTAATGGGGAGAGGGCTCGCTGAAGGAATGATTAAATCAAGGTCATTTATTAAAAAATGCAATGTTTTATGTAGGATCATTAAGGCTAGAAATTGGTGGATAATATTTTTCGGTCTCCTTAAAAAGTGTCACGTCCACCCATCAAGGAGGAAGCTAATTCTAATAACGGCAGATCTAGCACAAAACATGGATCACTGATATTATGACCCACTTAATATCACTATTCAATCTGAAATGGCGATATCCTTATTTTCACAGGTGGTTTGTTCACAAGATTCTCTCCTCCCATTTGTATACCTGAGATATTTGATTGGCAGATGGCAGACAAGACAGTATATATCATTTGAATTTCTATAAGAAGCTGCTTCATTTAACACTACACACACCTTTACCACATTTATATTTAATTGTGTGTTTGCGTGAATATGCGTGCTAATATAATGTGCACATCTAACCAGATATAAATACTGCCACGCACCACCGGGGAAATTCTCACACCACAGGAAATAAAAAGAAAGACATGAGGGAAAGGAACTGACTTCCCCTAGATTAAGAAGAGCAGGGAGGCATCATGGTGCCTCATCTTCCTCGCTACGGTCTGGATCAGCAGCAGGCCTCTGCCAATGGTTTGCGCCTGTTACATAACTAATGTCTCCTATGAGCATCGATGAGGCGACGGGCCGTGTATCGACCGCCGCCTGAAGTCCAGGGAGCGTCGCAGCCTTGAACAGGACACTGTTGAGGAGGCTAATGCAGGCTTTGAAGCAGGGAAGGGGAATAAAGAGCCAAGCACGACCACTATCCATGTTCCGCACACACAGAGGAGCTGGGGTCGGAAGTGCTGAGGCGTCAGTGGATGGGAAACACCGGAGAGGGAGGAAGAGGAAGGTCCCGTGATATGATAGCATACCTCCCTGTAAACAGATAGCATACCTCCTGTAAATAGATAGCATGCCCCTGACCAACGGCCATAGCTTCCGCTTGTCGCATCAGGGGTCAGGTACCCTCGACGAGGTTAAACGCCCCATCCTTTCGTTCAAGCCTATTAGTCAGCCACCTCACCCTCTCTTGGTTTCTCTGTGGCTTCGTGGGGGGGCTCCCTGCTGGGAATGTGTCCCACCGTGTGAATATAAAGCAGGGAAGGGCATACATATTCAGCGACGCCCCCACCTGCTCCGCATCATTTCAAATAAAAGGAAAGGGGATGCCATCTGAACGGTGTGCGTGTGGAGAGGTGTCCTGCTATGGACAACAGATGCCTCACCTTGAAGGCAAATTCACTTTCTAGAATGAGTCGAATGTCATTGAGGTTGCTTTGATATTACTCCTCCTCGCCATGAAAACCACCACCTTTTGCCGTTCTAGGCACGTCTCTCTCTTCCACGTTTCTTGCAAAGGCTTTGACTTGGGGTTCTGGCAGGGCTGTAGTTTGGCGTAGCAGTCTTGGGGCTTGTGGTCATGGATTCAGTTGTGCTTGGGTTGGTTTATAGAACAAGGAATATTATGACGGCTGGTAATCCTGTCATTCACCGGGGATCAATCCAGTCATACTGTAGTGATCCCTGTAGGAGGGGGATTGGAAGAGTTTCGGGTCCAATCGCTCTGCTCAAGGTACCGGCAGAAAGGGAACAGAATACACACAAGTAAAATAAGACGGGCTGTGTCCCGGCTTGATCTTGCCACGGCGATCCCGTTTTACTGTTGACTGTTGCCATCAAAGTCAAAGACAAATGGAGAAATTGAAAATTGCGTTTGACTCTGACCCAAGGCGCAATAACTACAAGAGGATACAATTTGGTCCAATGAATAAAACAATAGTGCAAAATTATTCTGAATAGTTCAAAGGTAGTCAAAACAAAATACTAAAACAAAACCGTATACGTACATTAAGGGGTAATTCCGGTGTAAAAAACCGCATATAGACGCTTTCTTCAGTTGGCTGTTTAGCCGATAGAATCGGCTAAAAACAGCCAACTAAAGAAAGCGTCTATATGCGTTTTTTGTGCTCCAAAACTAACGTTTCAACTCGTTATCATACAAAGCACATCCCAAATCCATTTTACACAGGAATTACCCTTTAAAGTAAAACAAAAAGTGAATGGTCTTGGGGGCCGATGGGGGGGGGGTTTCAGAGTCCAGAGTTCGTGGGGGGGGGGCAAGAGGGGAGGTAAGAGGGGAAGGGCAGAGAGTTGAGCTTCCTGTTGAGCAACCTAACCTGAACACGTCGTCCGCTGTGCCGTCCAATCAGATGCAGCGGGAGCTGACCTCCCGGCGGGCCGAGGAGGTGGACTTCAAGGAGGGGGGGCTGTCCGCCCCACGTTCCCCGCGCTCCCCTCGCTCCCCTCGTTCGCCCTCGGCGGCGGCGGCGGCGCGCTCCCGCTCCGAGTCGGACGCTGCCGTGCCGGAGGACGTTCCGGGCGCCCGGGCCCGGCTCAAAGCCCAGACGGAGAGCCTGTTCCTGGACGCCCTGTCCCTGGACCCAATGGGCAGCCTGGGGGCCCCGGCACCGTGCCGGCTGGACAGCGAGAAGAGGTTCCCCTGCATGAAGGAGGCTAGTGTTGGCGTTTACGTTATACCTTTCTCCACCCCCGCTCATCCCAGTTGGAGGTTAAAGGGGACCTACTATACCACCAGGTGTGAGTGGGGTTGGCCGTTACAAGCTGCCGTCTCTTATGTCATCACAAGTGGGCGTGTCCACTTAGATATGTGACGGATGGATGAGCAACGTTTGCTACAGTCCACTGGGTAGGACGGTAGACTGATCAATCCAGCACACGTCTAGGTGGACACGCCCCCTTGTGATGTCACTTGAGGCAGATTTTCAAAACGGATTCTAATGGCTAATCACACTCACACCTGTTGGTATGATAGGTCTCCTTTAGAGCTACGCTGAGCAGTTTTGGCTTCCCCCCGCTTTGTTTGGATTTGGTTGTAGTTTGATTGAGTCTGGTGGTTCTCATGCATTTGTTTTGATGGCTGGCCATCGCTATGGTCGCGTGACGCAAATAATTTAATCAAAACAAAGTGGGGCAAGATAAAATCGCTGATGGCAGCTTTAATAAGTCATCATACTGTAAAATCCAACTGCTACACTCATCCCTGTGATTGGAGTGCAAAATAAAATGTCAACGTTTACTCTCTATCATCATTTAATTATATGAGCGCGAAAGTAATTAGGCAAATGAAGACGCCTAGCAATCGATATCAATTAGCGCTCAGCATTTGAGCTGTTTTTCAAGAACTTTTTAATCGGTGCTGCTGTTGAGGGCTGTTCCTTCCTGTGGTTGATATATTTTATTTTTTTTACCGGTAGCAGGCGCTGAATGAGATATCCGAGCGAGAGAGCGTTCCCGAGTACCCTGAGGAGGAGATGAGCGGCGGGAATCTGTTCAGGTAACCGCACGCACGCACGCACGCACACGCACGCACGCACGCACGCACGCACGCACGCACCACGCACGCACACACACGCACACCGCACACACCACCCACACACACACACACCTCCCCCAAGAGCCGTTCTTCAGAGTCATTATTGTTACAAAAGGAGCTGCAGTTAATTTTAATCACTGCTGCATTTTCATTATTGCCACAACAGTTGGCGTCCCACTGGGACTGAACTTTAAAGAATACACTCCCCCCCCGCTCTGTTGCTGCTCTGCTTGCAGAGGTAAAGAGTTATAAAGCCCGTGGGGGTGAACCTGTTGTGTTGCCTCTGCTGACTTCTATCAGAGGTAACGGTTAGTTCCTCTGTTCCCCGGCAGTGATTTCAGTTCTTTTCTTCATGATGGATGGGTTTTCAAAAGAACGTGTTATCTAACTGGAGAGTCCCTGTTGAA
This sequence comes from Melanogrammus aeglefinus, assembly GCA_900291075.1. Classification (NCBI taxonomy): domain Eukaryota; kingdom Metazoa; phylum Chordata; class Actinopteri; order Gadiformes; family Gadidae; genus Melanogrammus; species Melanogrammus aeglefinus. The sequence goes on along the minus strand of OLKM01000526.1, from coordinate 90,921 downwards.
TAATGCAGACTATACTAATGCTGCATACTGCACAGCCTGCCCTTCAAACTGCCACGTCTCTGCGTCGTGGAGGTGATACTGTAAAAAAGACTTCTGGAGGTGGAAGTGGATTATAACTGTTAACTGTGAACTGTTCTGTCAAGGACTGAGATTTCATAGTCCCTCTCATTCCTGTGTGTGTGTGTGTGTTCGTGCGCGCGTGCGCTCGTCTTATCCACAGAGCCAAGTCGGTGTGCTCCATGAGCGACTTCCAGCGGCTGATGGACAGCTCGCCGTTCCTCCCGGACAAGAGTCGCCACGGCGACCAAGAGCGGGACGATGCCACGCCCCCCCTGTCGCCCGACGACCTCAAGTACATCGAGGAGTTCAACAGCAAGGGCTGGGACTTCCCCTCGGCTGAGGCGGCCGGCCCCGCGCCCCTGCTGGAGGCCTGGGCGTCGGAGAGGCCCCTGGGGGCCCACCCGGACCCCTTCACGCCGCCCGCCTGGTACCTCACCACCAGCGCCACCCTGACCACCAGCACCCTGAGCAGCCCAGAGCACTGCCACGCCAAGGCCGGCCCCCGGAGCCCCGGGGGCCCCAGCGCGCTGCCGGCCGGCGCGGTCGGCACGGACCACTACGGGGTCCACATCCTCCACAGCCCCCCCCGGCCCCTGGTGGTCTCCGAGTGTGCGGCCGCCGTGGGCTCCGCCGACGCCGACTTCCTGTACCCCAGAGGGAGCAAATCCCGAGGCGGTGGGGCGGAGGGCGTGTCCGGGACGGCGGCGACGGCGGACGAGGTGTTTGGCGGCGGTGGCGCCCGCTGGTCCGGCCAGCCGCCCCTCTGCCCCACGGTGGGCTACGCAACCTCGCTGGACCTGCAGCTCTCCCGGAACCTGAGCGACGACATGAAGGAGGTGGCGTTCTCCGTGCGGAATGCCGTCCGCTCGCCGCCGGGCCCGGCGCTGCGGGACACGGCGTGCCAGACCAACGGCTTCACCACGCGCGGCACGCAGACCACGCAGACCATCAGCGTGGGCCTGCAGACGGACGCGCTGCGCGCCCCGACCAGCAGCCCCCACCGCTGCCACACCCCCAAGGGCGGGGGCTCCACGCCCGTCTCCTCGCCGTCCCGCGGCACGCGCAAGGTGCCGTACTCGCCCGGGGGCCAGAGCAAGTTCGAGCGGCCCTGCTGCTCGCCCAAGTACGGCTCGCCCAAGCTCCAGCGCAAGCTGTCGGCGTCGGGGAAGGGGTCGGCGGAGCTGGCGCCCACCTGCAGCCGGACGCCGCCCCCGGCTCTCATCGCCCCCGCCGCCGCCGCCGCCGCCGCCGCCGGTGGCAGCGCCGCGGCGCCAAAGGGCAACAGCGAGATCGGCGTGGGCGCGCTCCACTACCACACGCGACAGCCCCGTGCACACCACCATCAACGACGGCCTCTCCAGCCTCTTCAACATCATCGACCACACGCCCGTGGCCTACGACCCGCTGCAGAAGTTCAACAAGTCGCCCAGCCGCGCCAGGGCCACGCCACCCCCCACGGCCGAGCCCAGCCCCGCCCACGCGCCCCCGGACCCCCGGGTGGCGGCGGCCGTGGCGGCGGCGGCGGCGGCGGCGGCGGCGGCGCAGGAGTACCCACGGACGTGTCGCGGGCGTTCGCCCAGCCCCGTGCAGCTGGCGGCGGAGACGCACGGCGGGGAGAGGACCCCCGAAGTGGGGCCCAGCGTACGGCAGGACCTGTCGGCGCCGCCGGGCTACTCGCTGGCGGAGAACGCGGCGCGCATCCTCACCAAGAAGCTCCTGGAGCAGGGCTGCAGGGAGGAGAGGAGGCCGTCGGCCGGGGGGCCCGGACACAACGGCAGGGACGGCTCCAGGCACGCCGACGCGGACAGAGGCGCGTCCGGATGTATCGAGGTAAATGTGTTCGTACCGCAGGGACAGGGCTAAACAGAATCGCTGTTTTCCCCTGATCCTCCCCCCCACCCCCCCTGAGTGGTTATTGGACATCGATACAGGGGTCACAATGCCTTGCAGTTGAGGCTGAAAGTGTGTTCATGCAAATGTGGAGGGTCTTTGTGTGAGGTGGAAGGGCTTTGTACACACGTTCCACGTGGTGAGCCCACCTGAGTGCACGGGGCTGCTGCGTTCCAGGTTGGTTGTCGCACAGACAACATTCAATCTTTTTTGCACTAGTGGCTCAGTGTTCCTCCGCGGTATATCCCTGCTGATGCACTGGATAACTTAATGCGTCACCAAAGATGGAACACATTTCAATCATTTCAACAGAAGACGAGGCAGGACTAATGAGTATCCAGTATTCATGCATTAATCTTTGCAATCATTTAGATATAATTTCAGCTAATAATGATCATTCAACAGATGTGTGTTAAATGAATTCTAAAAATCCAAGCTACACTGTTCGGATTCCTAAACCTTTACCTTCAAAAAATGTTTCATGCATCTCTTAAGATATATATGTATGGATATATGTATATATATAGATATATATAGATATAGATATATATATATAGATAGGGATATCTTAATCGAGTCAGTTACATGTGATTACTGCTATGTTAATGTTTTTATATTTTTTTCTTAGATTGAAACTACTGACTGATGCAATGGTAATGTTTCATAATTTATCTTTCATATGCACTAGTGTTACTTCATCCACTTCACTCTGCGTTTTGGTGACTAGAGAGAAACTTCCACTTCGTCGCACTGCCTCTAGCTTGGTAATCACCTCTTTGCTAATACCACACACATCTACAGGCTTTTGACTGCTCGCAAACATTGGGTGAATACCAATATATGCAGTGGGTTATGATTCAACAGCGAGTTTAATTATATTATCTTGGTAAAACATCCCCCAGAATCCTGTGGACTTAATGTGTAGTGGGTTGTTATTGGGGCTAACTCTCTTTCCAGGTTCTGTTCTATTGGCTCCTACAGCTCCACAGAGCGGTGGCTGATTCCAGCTCGATGATGCAATCAGCCCTTAAAGGCTCAGTTAAGGTTTCACGTCGACGCGACGCGATGACCACGCAGGCGCTTCGACAAAAGTCACAAACCTGTTTTGGTTTTGCGTCAGGTTTTTAGTGAGCGGACCAATCACAGCCCTTGCTGCTGCGTCGCGTCGACGCAGGATTGACATTTTTGGGAGGCGCACGTCTGTGGTGGACGCAAGGAGGGTCCGCAAGGACGCAAGGGGGTCCGGAAACCCCCTTGCGTTGGGTCGACGTCAAACAATAATCAGGCCATAAGTTGTGACGTTATAGGACAACCACAGGTGTTGCTCATACCACTAATATTAAGGGTCTGCTCCGTTTATGGACCCCGGTACCCCAAGAGTGACACCGGTGGGAGTAAGGACGACGGCTCAGTGTGGGCAGGTCCTCTTCTGACGTCTGTGGAGAGTTTGGTGTTGGTACTGTGGGAGGAAATGGAAGGATCTAATGGAAATAAAGAGATTTATACGCAGAATTAAATCAAGCTGAATATATGCATGACCTGATGGCTTTTATTTTCCCATGGGTCATGGTTTCTGTTCTTTGGTTGGTTAATAATGTATTGCCACACGTATGTTGGTAGCTAGATGTATGAATACAAGGCAACACTTGGCTGACGTTAAGACTTTTTTTCAGTCTGTTTTTCCTAACCCTAACCCAGACCCAGACCCATGGCACAATAAGACTCCATATTCCCATGAGTGCCAATTGCCTGCTGTGGTAGTCTGTATTATTATTATTATATTACTATAAAGCCAGCTGCTGTTCACTTCCCCCTTTTTAGTAAAGCATTAGCATTAGACTACTACTCCAAGTACGATTGGTTGGTTGGTTAAATACAATAGATAGCAGTGATTCTAGCACCGCATCCCAGTCGATTCTGGTGTTTTCCAAGCTGGCAAGATGTTGAAATCGGTCTGGATTTTGTTCCTGCAATCTCCCAAGGGACAACTGCGTACTACACGCTCACTATTCACACACCTCACTTGAATGTTTCTCTTATGCCTCCCTGTGATGTGGCCTTGTGATGCCAAGCCACTGTGTCTCTGTCTGTGTAGAGCATGTCTAGCTAGCTATCTGGTAACCACGGTGACAGCAGGTGTGGATGCCTGTGATCTTGTGAATACTTTGCCCTCATCAACGTGTGGCTCCACGTGGGGTTGATAAAACAAAGAAAATCCCCCCCTCCTACCCCCAACTCTAGTGAATAACATCTCCCGCTCTTTTGCTTTTCCCCTTCCTCCCTCCTTTCTTTATAATCCTCCGCTCTCTGTCTCTCTGCTCTCCTGCCTCTACTGTGTCCTTGCCCAGAACCTCACTGTTACACTAACCGCACCTTGGGGACTCTAGCTTTCTGCCTGTCTCCGCGATGTAAGTTCCTCTTCCTTGTCCTCCAACCCAACTCCTCCTCCTCCTCCTCCTCTTCCTCTTCCTCTTCTCCTCTCAAACGATCTTTGACCGGCCCTGACATGGTGGTGGTTTTCACGGCGGGGGGGGGGGGGGGGGGGGGGGCGGGGTCTTGTGTCACCTTAACCCTGCCACCGTCACCCCCACCCCCCTCATAAATGCATGCCTCACACAGGACAATAGGTTTGGTCACGGCGTCTGGGGCCGCCATCTGAGAGGTCTTCACATTGTACTGCATTCTCATTTTGTGTTGTGTGGTGTGGTGTTGTGTTGTGTGTTTGCATGCTTTAACCGTGTGATTCGTCTGTATTGGACCCGGTTCAATTAACAAAAGAGTCATCGCTTTATATATGGACTGGGGAAATAAATTAAATACATTGATTCTAAACTTCTCAATTTAACTACACAATTTAATTTGTCTACTACAGCCATGACTCAGGATTTATAATCCTCAGGGTCTAAACAATAACATTTAACTAGCCATTGCTCAATTCACCGGTGGATCGTTCCTCCTCTCTTTATCAATGAGGTCTGTGGGGAAAAAAAAGAAAGTGTGTGAGAAAATCGCTGGCAACATTTGACTAAATTGGCGGCTTTAGCGAAAAAGTGGCAAAGTTCAGGTTTGAATTTCAGTGGAGCGGCAGACCCTAAAAACAAGGATGTCGATACAAAATTAAAAGCATATAGATGTAATATAGTGCCCAAATATAGTCCCCTTTGCACTTCATTTCCAAAGCTGTTGGAAGTGGTACCCTTACTTGGCGTGTTGAACCGCCAGTGTGTGAAACGGGCCTAAAGCGATGACACCTTTGGGGACATTTTTCACTTTCAAAGGCACCCATTCCCCAAGAGAGGTTGTGTCTAACCGGTACATCCTCCCCAGGTCCCTGTGGCTGATCTGTCTCCACATCCCTAACTGGATAGGCTGTGGCATTGTACGTCAATCCCTTTTGTCCTATTCAATATTATAATTATTTTTTTATCAAACTCTCTCTTTTTCCACGTTATTAATTATTTCCAGTTCTGCTTACACTAACAAACAACCACCAAATGACTCACTGACAACAAATGCTTCTTGACGCTCATCTCTCTCTGCTTCCTGTCACCTCCGTGGGTTATATGTGTGTGATAATCCTAATCCGGATATTGCAGCAGTTTGTATTTATTTATTGTTTTGCATGCCGATTTCCCCACAGCCTTTCCAGCTTGAGGATGTGGGGGGGGGGGGGGGTGGTTGTTAAATGTGATACGGATGTACTCACTGTGGTTGGTCACTTCCTGTAGCTCACTTCCATGTCAATGGTGCATGATTGATGCCATGCTAGTGTGCGTGGGTAGCGAGCCGTTGTCATTACTTTGATTGAGAACTGTGTATGACGTAGGCCATAAAATTCTAATTATATAGAGGTCAAAGTGATTCACCTGAGGTGCAGGTATCCTATTGGTTCAGTCTGTCCATTGAGTCTTGTGTAACCTGGGTCATCTACCGCATTTGGCATCTGTATTTTAAACTTGGATTGTATATGCTGTATATATATCCTTTATTTTTTCATCCAAAACCTTCCTTTTGAAAACACTTTCTTTCAGCGTCCCTTAATCTGTGTTTCATTCTTCAGTTCAGCACGATAGCCTGCTGTATTATTTTCAGTCTAATCCGTAAAAACAATCCACCTAAGAGGAAGTAAAACACAAATCATGGTCCAGGCTGGGGTGTGAGTACAATGGCCTGTCATGATGGATCAGGCAGGGCATTCCCACTAACCTTCTGCATCCAAACCTCAGCATCAGCCCACTACTCCTGGTTTCTCATGTCCGTGGACGAGATTCATCTTATTTTTGTGCTTTTGTCCTTCTCACAAGTCCTCAATTCAAACACACACTCTTTCGTATGCCTCCCATTCTCGTGCACAATTTGTTTTTACTCACTCAGTTTGTGTCGGGACTCATTCTAGCCTCACATCCTCACACTAGATACCAGCTTCCGAGCTGTCTTGATCATCTTTTTTATTTTTAAATATATTTGTTTTTCGTTGAATTATTGTAGTTCTGACACACTCCTTTTCATTGGCTAGGACCTTCCACGCTCCCCGGTGGCCCCGCCCCTCGACTCTTGCTTCCTGAGGCCGGCGCGCCCCGCCCACCGCCGGCCCCCCTCCCGCTGGGCCACACACTCCCCCACCTCCTCCCCCAGGTGGAGCAACGGGGCGCAAAAGAGGTTCACCTTCCCCCCACCACTGGAACACAGCAAGAGCATACCGGAGCAGGAGGAGGCGGGGCTACGGGAGCACTCTCCCGCGTAAGCCACGCCCCCTCCTACAGCTCCACTCCCACCTCCTCCTCCTTCTTCTTCTTCTCGTCCAATCTCTTCTCTCCATCTCTACCTGCCTCTCCTCGGCGGAGCCAGTACCTCAACCTCAAACTGACTCGTCGCAAAGAGACTCCAAGAGGGGGTGGAGCCAGATGGGTTAAAGCTCCACCCCCTCCCCCCAGTAGCACCAGCCAATGACCAATGAGGAAAGGGCAGCGGAACCTCTTCCTTCTTCGGGAGAAGAACCTGGAATGTACTGTAACATCATGGACAGACAACAACAACTCTCACTGACATTTCCATAAGAGGTGCCTGTAAACACTTGTGTTATTCCCAGCCCCAGATTTTATTCTTTCAGGTGTCAAAGAGAATCAGCCGTTTATGTTCATTCAAATATAAAGTTTACACACCTTTTTTATGGGTACGTTTACAACTTTTTTGTTTTGGGTTCATTCGTTATTATTTAATTTTTAATCAGCAGACTAATTTATTTATTTTTTGTTCTGTTGAACAAAAGCACACTTTTGGTTTTTGTCCTGTGTCTTACAGCTTGCACCCAGGCAACTTTAGTTTTTTTTTTTTTGTCCATAACACAGAAGAGGAAGAAACTATCTCTTGTGCTTCACTGAAGCAGGAACACATGATGTCATTTCTGATGCTAATGTATTTATGTATTTTTACTTCAAAAGAGGAATGTTGTTGGGGTCTGCAAAATGCTAAGACCAACAAATGATTAACCGTATGCATAATTTGGAAGGCAAATGTACAAATATAGGTCAGCTATTTATTTTTGCATGCCTTTTGAACACATTAGCACTTTAGTGCACGTGCATAGGAGCTATTGTCACTCGTGCTCACTCGACTCCACTGTAAAGGGCGGGAAAAAATCATTGTGAAGCAAGCTGTTAATGCTGTTGTTTTGTTGTCACATTCTTTGCATTGACTCAACGTTAAACCACAATTTATAGGGAGTTTATTGGACCCACTGGGCTCTGGATTTGTACAGTGGTGCCAGTGGGATATTAATTACTTTTTTCTTTCAAAGAAAAAGGGATTATGGGAAAAAAATATGAATGTTTTAAACAAAAAGTCTATGTCAGAAGTCTAACTATCTATAGTCTGTTTAATTGGTAATAAACTTGAATGTGGATTTATAAGACTTGCTGTTTTGTGGAGATTGTTGCAGAAGACGTTCACTCTTAAAGCGGTATATATGGTAGCATGTATGCATGTCGTATATACTGTACATGCATACATGCATTGGAAAAATGAAGATTATGCAATCATGCACCAATGGGCTCGACGTGATCTTCACAGCACGGCTACTTCAGGAAAGTGCATAGAACAAAGTGGGACTACTTAAGGCTTAGTTTCGGGTTTATATCGGGTCTAGGTTAGCGGACCAATCACAGCCCTGGCTGCTGCGTCGCTTCGACACAAGGTTACAATTTTTGGGAAGCGCACATCAGGCCCTTGCGGTGGACGCAAGGAGAGTCCGCAAGGACGTATACCTTAAACCCTTTTGCGTTGCGTCGACATAAAACCATAACCAACCCTTTAGCGTTGCCCCAAACCTCCACTGCCAATTCCACAATGGCTCGTTGTGTGACCATAGGAGGGCAACAGAAGAGTCTCTGCCCTTGTCTGTACCCACAGCAGGGGGAAGACATGGGGTCTGCATGCTGGTCCGTGTGCTCTTCAACAGCTTCCTCCCCGTTGAATGGAAACGTTCTCAGCATCCGGAGGCTCCGAGCGACCACCAGGCTGTCTAGGGAGCGGCTGGTTGAGCCTCGGCACACAGATGATGACTGTGTCTGTTCCGGCTCAATCCTTTTGCTGAAATCCAAAACTGGATCATCAGCCGCCCCTCTGGGAGACTCCGGCGCCAGTTCTTCCAGAACATCACGCCCATATAGGCTGTCATTGCATTCTATGGACAACCATAAGCAAGTAAGTGTGTTTCTGTGTGTGTGTGTGTGTGTGTGTGTGTGTGTGTGTGTGGGAGAGAGAGTGTGCTTGTACTGCAGTACACAGGACTATAGCCGCTCCCTTGGAGTCAGACATGGGGAACATAACAAAGACCGTGGTGGCGTCCAAGGAGGCCCTTGCACAGATCAATGTACCCAGTTTATGAGGAAACAAGGACCGTGTACACATCAGAGTATTCAACGGGGTACCAGGAGGGGTCTATGGGCGTCCGTGGTTCAGTCCTGCTACAGCCGCCTGTTCAGTTGCTGCTGACTCGGCTGTCTTTTATGCATTTTTTATATTTTCTCTTCACAGGTTTTCTTGTGCCTTTATGGACGGGAGAGTGAATAGAGCTTGGCAAGTCTTGGAGAAAAGAGGTGAATGACATGAAGCGTAGGTGGGGGGGTAATCAAACCTGGGTCGCTACACGGCATACTGCCTTACAATGGAGGGTTCCCCTGCCCGCTGTTTGACCCCCTACTCTGTTGCTCCCCGACATTAGGCCAGTGGTTCATGCTTGATGACCAAGGAAGAGGGGAGGCTTTGAGTTTGACGGGAGAAGGAAGAAAGCCTTAGGATTTCACTGAATATTTTAGCGCCACGGTGTAAGATTTGAGGTCAGGCTGGGACTTAGCTGATGGAGGTAAGAGACAGAGGTAAAGAGAGAAGGATGCTGCGTTCCAGACAACTTGAACTCTGTTAAAACGAGCTCCGACTTGTTATTAACGAATCTAACGGTTGTCCAGCCCTCTGAATTACAGGTCGGAAATTGAGGTATACTTTCCGAACTCCATTTAACACGGCGACCTTCATTGTCAATGGTAAGAATTTAATTATTATAAAAAGACGTAATTTAATCTGTAATTATGCAAAATGTTTTATAATTTATATTTCCACATAAAATAATCTATAGTCAAACTCATTTTTTATATTAGCCTATCTCCAATCTGCAGTCACTTACGGCGTCTCTTCTCTTCTTCATATATTTCCAAAAGAAGCATACATTTCTGCCGCCAATATTTTCAGTATTCATCAATTAGCCGCTATGCGGAACATCCTTCCGGCATCCATGCCCCCCCCCCCTGAATTTATTGACAGCTTGATGCCAGGAAATCTCTGAGTTTGACGTTCTGAGTTCTGAGTTCTGTTTTGATGCGGTATCGGTTGCCTCTTTCTTGGAGTGATCATACATAATGAATGCTGGCCTGGCTGAGCTGCAGGCCATTAGCTTGTGATGGGCTAGGGGCCGGACAAGCAGAGGGGAAGAGGCTGGCTTTTACATCCCTGCACACGCAGAGAGGACAGGAACCTGCTACTGAATTATTTATTGTGTGTCAGGGTACACACACACACACACACACACACACACACACACACACACACACACACACACACACACACACACACACACACACACACACACACACACACACACACACACACACACACACCTCCCTTAAGTAGGCTACATCAGACAGTTGATACCCGTCACATCAAGAAATCTGCGGGGGCATTTTGATTTCACCTCAAAGAACATGATGGAGGACACTTGTGTTTTGAATGTTTGCAGTGTTTGAGTTGCAATTGGCCCTGCAGAGATCTATTGGCAGGTTGAATTCTCTTGCGTCAGAGTAATAACGTATGATTTTATATCAAATATACATTTATAATTGTTTACAGTTCATTCTTGGTCTCTATGGTATCTTCGGTTGTGGTTCATACTTGCGCACCCTCGGACAGGGAATGAACCTCTTTAGGGCCGCCTCTGTGAAAAGGGTAGCCTATTCTCTGTCATTTCCTGCCTGTCCTCAAACAGCATAATAGCTTGAGCTGGCATTTCCATCAATAACAAATTACAGCAGGGAAAAACACAAAGGTCCCATTGAACAGTATATTTATGTGATTAAAGATCACCATACATTGACACATTGGATCTCGAGTGTAATCACAATTGCCCTCAATTGTTCCCTCTGGTCATTACACACACACACGCACACACTGAAGACGGTAGAATGGCATTGTGAGAAATGAAATTAGATTTCCTTCTATTTCCGGCGCTGATATCCGATTAATAACATAGAGCTGCGAAATGCACGCTGGCCTCTAATGCTAAGTCGTTTGTAATGATGTCCAATTAAAAGATAAGACCTCCTCAAATGAATAAGGTCTTGGGTCTCCGGATAGAAAGGTTACAAGATGTTTTCCTAAAAGTGATAAATGTTGGAGGTGTGTGGGGAAAAAAATCATTGACCTCAGAACAAGCATACGTAGTGTAATGAGAAAGACGAGAGAGGTAGTGCTACAGGAGTGTATTCCTGTGTTGGACAGCACTGCCTCGGCTGAGCTCGCCCTATAGGACAGCGTGAGCTCTGTGAGTCCTATGAATAAATGAAAACATCTTGATGTCCGTCGTTCCCCAGCAGCAGGGGTGGAGGTTCTAGTCACGTGAATCCACTCCTGGGTCACGAATGGAGTTTACCTATATGAAAATTCCAGTTTTGTTTTTTTAAATACATAGGCTCAGTTAGTTGAAAACACTTTTTAAAATTTCATTCTTACAATAGGCCTACGTGAAGATGAGAGACTGAATCTAATCATTCAACAAGCAACCTCCTTCTCCCTGGATCATTTTTCTCAGTTTTAATGTTCAGAAGAGCATTCCCACATCTCAGTTTGCTTCTGCTCAAAAGATGCGACACATAGGCCAGTTTACATAACAACTTGTCTATCCTCTCTACATTGACTCAGGGAGTTTGCAGAAGATGTAGGCCTACTGTGAGGATATTTTGTATGGATAACAAACAGGCTTTCCGTTTATATAAAATGATGTGTATTACTCCAAGGTAGGCCTATATTTTAATGTTTGAAAATGAACACTCAGGCAATGTAGTTTAAATTCAGATCCATGTAACCTTTCCGTCAAGAGGAACTATTCTGCAGTTTGTTTCGTCACATCATTATGTCGTTTTTTACCCCTTAAAGACAAACGTTGCGCGCGCTATAACATAGGCCTACAATGGGTGCGGCGTGGTTATAACTGCTCTAGTGTCCCAACAACATCCGGAATCTCGGTCCAAACTGTCCGGGCGGGTGCACAGTTCACATCAAACAGCATTGGTGAGCATGATGCAATGGTCCACACGTTAAGCCCTCACGACATAGGCCCAGCGCGGCCGCTGTGCGCTCGTCGACTCGTTGCAAAATGGACAGCGCGACGGCTTGGGCACTCCGGTGCGATTAGCGTGTTGTCATGCCAACATAAAATAAATGGAACTCGCATGAGGTCCAGGCGAAGTCTCGCGCCTCATGGATAATTTCCGTCTCTGACCAAGGACTGGATGAGGCTGGCGCCTGGCGTGCTGCTGTTCCCACTTGGTAGTGGGGACCCGGGCCCCTATGTATTCAGTGTAGGCCCCTATGTATAGAGTCTCTTTTGATTTGAATCCGTTTTGAACTGCTGACCGCGGATCTGCTTAACAACCATTCACTTTGGTTCTTCTCAGAGACCAACTTGGGTTCATCGAAGTTTAGAATAATGGCATTATTCTGATGAATAGTGTATTAGCATAATTCTGGAAACAGTCAAGAGTCGCATATGCGTCTATTGCGATCGCCTGTGATGGTTCATTCAACAGGTGCACGGCCGAGCATAGAAACCGGGCCATTATACATTTCAACCAACGCATTCACTGTGTGCCAACCCCGTGGTCAGGCTGACCATGATGCATGGAAAATAACAAGACACTTGTGTTTATGCCGTTGTACTGAGATTAACCGGGCCTCTAATCCAATCGCGCCATCTGTCTTTCTATAGAAGAGCGTTTGCGTCGCTCTTGACTTGTCCTTTGTGTCTGTGTTATTTGCCATTGACATGCAAGAAGTAGGCCTACTTTCGACGGAAAATATGCAGCCTACACAGACAGATTTACCTACATAAAGATACGGTGAGATATAACTCTCTCTTGTCTTGAACGCAGTAGGCCTATATACTGTATATATCTCTCGCCCCCTCTCCCTCTCCCCTCCCTGCCTCGTCCCTCCCCCATATAGAAACGCCATTGGATGTGGGCCATAATCTTCTAGAATATTCAGAGCTCAGAAGCATATTTGGGAGGGGAACTCAAATGAAATTCCTAATACAACACACAAACACGTTTCCTCTGCAAAACGTTTTGTCTTCATGCTGATCTGTGTGTCAGTTTGGTTTGGTAAAGCTGCCATTTTAAGTGAATATTTCTGAGCTCACTTTTGCATTTACCAGGGAATTAGTAGTCCAAAATCAGAAACACGCCTGGCTTCTTCATCTAAATAAACCCTCTGATAATAGTCATAAACTCAACTCCAGTGGTCTCTGATGCCCCGCTAGAGCCTATCCTGTGTGTGTGTGTGTGTGTGTGTGTGTGTGTGTGTGTGTGTGTGTGTGTGTGTGTGTGTGTGTGTGTGTGTGTGTGTGTGTGTGTGTGTGTGTGTGTGTGTGTGTGTGTGGGCAAGAGCATGTGCTAGTGTATATGTGAACAGGCATGTTCACACACACACACACACACACACACACACACACACACACACACACACACACACACACACACACACACACACACACACACACACACACACACACACACACACACACACACACACACACACACACGTCAATGATTGTGTGTAACAATGAACCAGAGACCGGACTGGGATTGGGAGGAGACGGGGAGGGGCAGGCGGTTGGGGCGGTGGTCATCGTTGCCATAGCAACAGCATATTCAACCACTGGCTGCCGTGGTGTCAGAGCCGTGGTGTTAATGGGTGGGTTGACCCCGGGGGGGGGGGGGGGGGCGTGTTGATCATGAACAGGAGAACCTCCTTGGAGTTCTGAAGACGGCCATATTCCTTCTCTCGAGGACCTTGTGTCCTCCGACCTTGAGGAACCTTTGTGACCCTGTTGCAATGTCTCTTTACAGAAACAAACAAGGAACAAGTTCTCGCTAAGCGAGCCTCTGAATATTTGTTAGGACGACTCCAGATCATCGAAGGCCCTAAAGAATAAGAGAAAAAGCTCCCGATGCTCTGAGCCAGATCGCTCCGTCCCCCCTCTTTAACCCTGCAGTTCTTTATTTCTGCACTCTGTTGAACTGATTCAATCATCAAGGCTGTTTTACTGCTAGCTATGAAGCATAACAAAAACATTAGGTCTAAGCAAGGCAAACTGCAGGGTTTTATTACTACCACAAGGGGGCGATGTTTTACTTCCAAATCCAGCATACTGTATATCTGCCAGTGGGGTCTCAACTGTCTCCTAATCGGATTTATATCCTTCCTCAGTGATTTTCCCCTTCTGTCAATTTATCTACCATTTCTCTACTCTTGAAATCTGAGAGACATTACATTTTTTAAATATTAAAACATTTATTTGCAAGTCATAACAAAATAATCATCAGTAGTCATTAAAATATATATATTGCACACAATTGAACGAAGCTGAATGTTTTCTGATAAGTAGTTGCTTCGATGGAGAAAATAATTATTTTCTCCCTTCCCATGTTTAAAAGAAACACCTATCTCATTACTGGCATTTTAAGATTACATTTTGAAAAGTGATATCAATATGAGGTCACTAAGTCAAGATTGTGAGGAATATTCACCACAGCTTGTGTGTTTGTGTTTGCCTCTTTTAACCTCAGCATTATTTCCATCACCCCCCCCCACAACCATGAATGATATTTTTGTTGAGTGCCTGTTAAGAAAAATGAAAACAAGATAAAAAAAAGACGTTCATTTAGGAAAGGGGACATGAAAAAGAGGTACAGAGGAAATTAACTGGGGACACCGGTGAAAATTATGAGCCCAACGTTGAAAGAACAGTCTGAGGCTGAAATGCAGAACGGTGCTCCTGGAAGTCCCTGCGAGGAGACGTCCCTTTGACAGAACTACACTACAGATGTTTAGCGTGACCTGGGAAAGGACTGTTTCAGGCTAAGGCCTGGGGTCTCTGGCTGAGTAGGACCTCCACCACCTTGGGGTCTGCTAGAGTGGAGAGGTCGCCCAGGTCACTCTCGCTGCGGGCGATCTTCCTCAGGATCCTTCTCATGATCTTCCCTATAGAGACAGACTGGAGTCAGTGGTACCACAATGACAAACACTACAACAACTACATCATTAAGCTTAATCACATGGCTCTTCTCAATGCTGTGGAACACTCCGTTCACTTGCATGGGTCTTCCCGACTTCCGGCGGTGAATTATTTTTCGATAAATGACCGTTGCTTAGCATATAATGACCGCTGTCAAGGAAAGTTGGTTTTTTTTGCCTCTGATTCACGTCTTTCTTTTTAATTTCATCTTTCTTTCTTTGTAATAAGCGGGATAATGTATAGCACGACGCCGGTCATTATCGACAATAAGCGCCTTCAGGGCTTATGCCTGGGCTTATTTTCCCGATAATGACCGGCGTCCTATCCATTATCCCTTACGCAGTCAACAGGTAAAAACAAACAATAAAGCTCCCATGCCAACACATGGATGAACGCTATACAGAACTATGCCAATAGGGGGCCCTCTAGGACTACAGAGAAGGTGTACTGCCCAATAGAAGCCCTAAAGAGCTTAGGTTGTTGATTATGTTTGACAAGAAAAACCCCCATCATATAGATATTGTCTGATCTCATACGCTAATTCTTGTGGTTTTACAAGTCTTAAAAAAAATATATATACTGTATATATATTCAATGCAAAACACACAAGGGTTTTACACATGTGAAAACCTACCTGAGCGGGTTTTTGGGAGTGCAGGGGCGTTCTGGATGAAGTCCGGTGTGGCGATCGGTCCAATTTTCTCTCTCACTGGAAAAAAACAAACACACAAAGAGGTAAGTCACTCGAAATCTCCAACCGCTCAAACCAGTACCATTCCAACGATCTGACCAGCGCAACCCAACCCAAAAGGTGTCTGTTCCGTCCTCCCCAGCCTGTGCCCCCTCACCCAGCCTCTTCAGCTCATCCTCCAGGGTGGGGGTGAACTCCAGGTGGTCCTTGAGGCTCACGAAGCAGTACAGGCACTCCCCTTTGACCTTGTGGGGGCGGCTCACCACCGCCGCCTCCGCGACCGACAGGTGGCCCATCAGGGCGGCCTCCACTTCCGCCGTGCTCATCAGGTGACCTGGGGGGCGGGGCCACAAGGGGAGGAGAACCGCTTAAAGGGGACATGTTATATTACTTTATTTTTTAGTTAAGTTATTTCTTTTTTATCTACCAGGTGTGAGTGTGATTAGCCGTTACAAGCCGTTTTGGAAATGTGCAGCTTCTGACATCACAGGTGGGCGTGTCCACCTGTGATGTGTGACGGAGGGATGAGCCACGTTGGCTACCGTCCACTGGGTGGGCTGGTAGACTGATCTATCAAACACACATCTAGGTGGACAACACGCCCACCTGTGATGTCAGAAGCTGCACATTTTCAGAACGGCTTGTAATGGCTAATCACACTCACACCTGGTGGTATAGTATGTCCCCTTTAAAACACATCTTGGACAATGAACATTGTGACACAGTCAATTTAACAAAAAACAACGGCGACTCATGAAACAAACAAGATAAACATGAATAAACGGAGGCTCTCACAAGCCAACTTCCATATCCCAACTAGTCAAATTGTGTGGTTAGTTGATTTCTGCCCTGTATTTTGCTTGCGTGGCAACAAACAAATGATGTTCCCGTGTAAAGTTGTCATTTTAAACCTGTCCCATATTAGATAAATGACGGTGATTGGGCCGACCCAGGCCAGGTCTGCTTGAAATCTGTCTGATCAGAACGGCGGCCTGACGCATATTCAGAGCACATATAACATTAGCTTGCAGATTTGTCTGGTTCTCAGGCTAGCTGACACCCAATGGAAGAATGAGATACCAAGTGACAACCAACATTTTTCCGTCCATCGGCATGAAAGATTCTAGCATTCAAATCACACAAATTACTTAAATGATTGGACATGGCTTGGGCCAATCCTAACAGTAATCAAAGCAAGTTATTGCAAAACAATAACATTCATGATACAATCTAAGCTAGTGGCACAAATACTTTAGTGGACCATGTCAGTATTACCTGATACATTCAACATGTCGTCTATTCTTCCTGTGATCCAGTAATAGCCGTCTTTATCTCGCCTGCAACCTGAGAAAGAGAAAGCAAGAGACAAAAATGCTTTTCCATCAATCCTCTCTCCACCAAGTTATTAGCCAATCAAAAACATATTCCATTCAAACTAGTCAGGTTGTTATGTTAATACTTTTATTTTGGATCCAAGTGCAAAAACTTGGTTGTTTGGTCCCCCAGATCATAGGAAGGTACCCATTTTGTCGGCATTACGTTAGAGTGTGTAAACATTTTAAGGTAGATATCCTCACACAACAGATGAAGTAGTATTTAGTATTTGTGTGTTTTACGTACCGTCACCAGTCACATAGAAGCCAGGGAATTTCTTGAAGTAAATGTTCTCAAAGCGCTCGTGGTTCTTGTAGACCGTCCGCATGATTCCTGGCCACGGTCGCTTGAACACCTATCGAGAAAAGACAAAGCAGATGTTCCTTCTACCACATACAGCCTTGTGTCATTTGCAGCGAAATTCTTGTAATCATTGACATTTAATCATGTTGTATCTTTGTGGCAGCAACAGTTCATGACTTTGAGTCTATTGGGATGATGGGGGAAAAAATAAGTCATTGGTAGGAATTATTCCTATGTTTATAGGTCTTTATACGTATGTTTTGTGAATTTACCAGATAACCCTCAGCCTCTCCTTCCAGTTCCTCTCCGTGTTCGTTCAGGATGGCCGGTTCCACCCCGAAGAAAGGGAATGTCTGAAATGTGGCACAGGAATTATTACTATGACATCCCGTCAAGAGTCCATTTTAACGTCTACACTGCATCGCTGGATGTCTCCTGACAATAACCCACAGCCGAGTGCCGAGTCCTTATGTTCTGATGCAGAACGAAGTGTGAAGACCCCATCAGAACCATTTAAACTCCATGACCCACTAAAGAAAAACTTCAAAAATGGCGGCACGTCCAGTGGCCGAAACTAAGACTGGACTACGTGGCTGTTGGTGTCACTCACAGCCGATCCAGGTTTCAGAGTGTGGCCGCCGGCAGCGGGGTCAGAACGTGACCTCCCTGGAAAGACAGAGGAGTTAAATGACTGACAAGCAGCGCCAAACAACATTTAATGCTCTTGACGAACACTGTATATTGTATACGTACTAAATGCAAATACATGTAGGAAGACGTAATAATGCATGATTTATGATGGCCCTGGGTTTAGTAACTAATGAATAAGTAATCCAAAGATACAGGCCACAGATTGTGGTGAAACCCGTCTGTGGTGAAGCATAGGTCACTGCGATCGCTGTTGGCATTAGGCCGCAATTGGTGGCACCAAACATCCTACGCTTAAGGGCTGATTATGGTTCCACGTTCACGCAACGCAATGACCACGCAGGCGCTTTGACGCAGTCGTGAACCTTTATGGTACTGCGCCGCGTTTTAGCAAGCGGACAAATCACAGCCCTTAATGCTGCATCGCCTTGACGGTAGGTTACAATTTTTGAGAGGCGCACGTCGGGCCCTTGCGGTGAACGCAAGGAGGGTCCTAGAGGATGTACGGGGTCCGCAACCCCCTTGCGTTGCGTGAACGTGGGACCATTATCAGTCCTTTACCGTCTCTGTCTGCCAGAAGGTGTCGACCACGGGGCAGCGGCTCTGGCCGACCACCTCGTAGTACCAGTGCCACGCCTCTGGGTTGATGGGCTCTCCCACAGTACCCAGAATCCTCAGGCTGGAGAGGTCGTACCTAAAGGAATCAAGACAAATAGAATCATTTCATGTCATCCAAGTATCCAGCCATCCCAGTCTTTGAATTTAAAGATGGAATTTAAATGAAAAATGGAGTGTGATGAGGGGGTTAACCGGATCGAAACCTAACTTTGATTATTTAACTACTCAAATGGGGCACTACTAAGAACCTAAGTGGGTCCCTTCCTTCGTGGGTGTGTGTGTGTGTTTGTGTGTGTGTGTGTGTGTGTGTTTGTGTGTGTTTGCCCGTGTGTGTGTGTGTTTTCGTGTGTGTGCGTGTGTGTGTGTTTGTGTGTTTGTTTTCTTGTTTGTGTGTGTGTGTGTGTGTTTTCGTGTTTGTGTGTTTTTGAGTGTGTGTGTGTATGTGTGTGTGTGTGTGTGTGTGTGTATGTGTGTGTGTGTGTGTGTGTGTGTGTGTGTGTGTGTGTGTGTGTGTGTGTGTGTGTGTGTGTGTGTGTGTGTGTGGTGCGTGCGTGCGTGCGCGCCTTACTTCTCCACAGGCTCGTGTCCGTACTTCATCAGCAGGCGGAGGGCGGTCGGCGCCGTGTAGAACTTGGTCACTTTGTATTTCTCAATGAGCTCCCAGTAACGCCCTACGTGTGGCGGAGCACCGGGACCCCCAAACCCCACCCCCCACACACACACCACACACACACACACACACACACACACACACACACACACACACACACACACACACACACACACACACACACACACACACACACACACACACACACAATGACACACCACAAGCATGTGCATAATTCAACAAGAGCCCCATACAGCCTACATACACCACATGACCTATAAAAGGGCGCAGGGCCACTTGATCATCGTTAACCCCCACAGTGTCACCGTGGGGGGGCTCCTCTCACCAGGACACTGGTGGCGCCGTTGGCCAGCGGGCCGTAGGTGATGTAGGAGTGGCCTGTGATCCAGCCAATGTCGGCGGTGCACCAGTACACGTCGTCATGGCGATGATCAAAGACACACTTGAAGGTCAGCGATGTGTAGAGCAGGTAGCCGGCCACCGTGTGGAGAACACCCTGTGTACGGTGTACACACACACACACACACGTCACGCACACACAAAAACACACGCACAGACGCAAAGAAGCACATACCCATTCAAGGAAACTGACACAAAGAGCCCAGTGTGCGATGTTATGACTCACTCCTCAGAATGGGAATGCCTGCCAGTATAAAACAATATAGCTCTATTTCAATTTCATTGTTGACAGCAGTCACAGCTAACCAAAACTGTCACACCAAATTTTAACAAAGTGTTACTGAAGACATGATGGCTTAAAATGTTTCAACACGGTATGTTCAGAATATTGATATGGTCAACTTAAATTGTCAAAGAATATTCATTCCAACTTTTGGCCATATTGTAAGCCTGTCACCCTTAATGTGAACCATGACACGAACCACAACACGCCCACTGTGGAAGTAAAAAGTCATGGAAAGGACATGCCCCCTGTTGGCAAAAACGACTCAGATTAAGGCCCTGTCCACACAATTCTTTGGTGAAACCGCATAAGTCTTGTGTGTTTCGGCCGACTGTCCAGACGGAGCCGGGCGAATCGGTGCCTGAAACCGCACATTTCTGAAACCATGTCCGAGGGTGGCTTCAAATCTACCGCACCTATGAGGTTTTGTGTTAGGATTCGTAATGACTCCGTCTTTACGGAGATATGGTTGTGTTGTTCGTGTTGCCATGGCATCGGGACCCAACCCAAGTGTTTATAATCTCTACCCATACATTGAGCCCCACCGGGGGTATTGGTATACGCTACCTTGGGCTTTCCGGTGGAGCCGCTGGTGTAGAGGATGAAGAGGGGATCCTCAGCGTCCATCCACTCAGGGTCACACTCCTCCGAGACGTCCCGCATGGCCTCGTCCCACCACACGTCACACCCACTGTCCCAGGATGTCTGAGCAGCACACACGGAGACCCAGATGTTGTGTTGGTGTTGTGTGTGTTGTGTGTTGGTGTGTGTGTGTGTGTGTGTGTGTGTGTGTGTGTGTGTGTGTGTGTGTGTGTGTGTGTGTGTGTGTGTGTGTGTGTGTGTGTAGTATTATCTTTTTGCAAAAATAGAAGTAAACATTACCAAATGCTACACATTTGACACTGACATCCGTTACTTCCTCAATGCTAGTTCTCCAATTCCCCATCTGGGATCAGTGAAGTATGATCTTATCATATCCTAAATGCAGTGAAGCTCCTCCCCACAGGCTACTTCCTGGCTGTGACCTGGCCAATGGAGCATAGATGTGGACTGTTAGAAGAACACCCACCTGCAGTCCGTTGCAGGCCCCTCCGTTTTGAGACCTGAGCCCCTGGTGTTTGACCACCAGACATTTTGTGACACAGGGTGATGATCTGCAACGAGATGAAAATGATTTGGTTCAACTCAAATGCGCCCAGACACCTATGCATGCATCTATCTGTGCCAGCTAACTGGTGAGTGACCTGTACTATATTATGGTATGGACCAAGAAATATCAAGGCCTCACTGTTCACAGCCAACAGTTTCGAGCAGGATAAATGTGGTTCGGCAAGCATGCGTCTTAGGAGAGCGGATGTTCACTGATGAGGTCAACAGCTCCATATGTGTGCGTGTGTTTGTGTGTGTGCGCGTTTGTGCTCATGCATGGTTGTGTTTGTGTGTGCATTGAAACTGTGCACACAGTGTGACTCATTGCGCCCGGGTCAGGTCCTGTTGTTGTTGGCGGAAGTAAGCAAACAGAGAGCTCCTTGTTGACACTGACCTCTCCAGGCACTTCTCCAGAGCCTCATCTGCTATCTGTTTCAGGTTGACCAGTTTCTCTCCTCGGTATACACCGTCTGAGACATGGAGAGAGAGGCAGCAGCCACCAGAAATGGAAAAGGTTTACATAGCAAATATGTAAGTTAAGCGATAATAAACATCTCCATATTTTCAGTCAGCAAGCAATGCATCTTCCATTGTGTTTACACTTTGAAGTAATGCTGACAAAATGGGGTCAAGGGAACGAAATGTCCTATGAACAGTTCCTATGAACGACTCTTTGTACACAATGATCCAATATAATAAATACATACTGTTTACTCAACCCCATCACAGCCCTCTATTATTCGAACCGTGCCCCCACCCCCCCCCCCCCCTATATGGCAGATGTTACCAAAACCACTACGTCCACAGCTAACCGCTTTGATCCTATTCAGTAGTTGGCTCCCTCCTCCTGGTTCACTGCAGGCCCTAAAACACCCGTTTGAGTGGTGTGCCTGTGGAAAGGGCTTGTGTGATAGTCTCAAGGCTTTTGTGTGAGGTGAGGAATTGGGATTGTAAAGTGTACCTGCTGTCACCAGCACACAGCTCTGGGTGTCAACGATCCTCTCACACAAACTCTCAGAGGAGAAGCCTGCAAACTATGCACACACACACACACACACACACCCACACACACACACACACACACACACACACGACCACACACGACAACACACACCACACACACACACACCACACACACCACACACACACACACACATATTCAAATGAATCAAGAACACACACACACACACACACACCACACACACACACACACACACACACACACACACACACACACACACACACACATATTCAAATGAATGCAAGAACACACACACACACACACACAACACACACACACCACACACACACACACACACACACACACACACCACACACACACACACACACACACACACACATAATACAACACAGACACACAAGACACACACACACACACACACACACACACACACACACACACACACACACCACACACACACACACACACACACACACACACACACACACACACACACACACACACACACACACACACACACACACCAACCAGAGAGGGAAGGAGAGAAGGGGAAGCAGAGTTACTTTCAAGATTTTCTAAGGTGCTTGCCTAGTAGGCATGTGCGTTCTGCTTCAGGTTTATATTTAATATTAATACTAAGACTATAATGTATCAAAATGGAGGACAGCGTTATGATTCTACAGCCTGCAGAGCATTAGCTATAAATATATATGTACATAGATCTATGTTGTACTTTATATAACTCCAACTAAATTTTCACATGGTGGAGTAATTATATTGTAGGAGTTGATACACTTCAAAGAGAGTTAGCATCTGCATATTAACAAGTCCTTGGATTTGCATAATAACGCCCTTTAACAAATGATGCTTCTCACTATGACACTAGGAACACACACACACACACACACACACACACCACACACACACCACCACACACACCACACACACACACACCACACACACACACACACACACACACACACACACACCAGCCCCCGCATTAGTGAATTTACGAGCACAATGATCAAGGACAACCGGGGGATGCTAACATTTTAGCCTTTGGAAAAATAGCCCACCATGCATGATAAAAATAAACCATTCCAGAGTAGCCAGGACATGGTTCAAGTGAAATGCGAAGCTGGACTTGGCTGTGGGTGGTTGAATAGCTATAATACTGTTAGTTTGCTAGCAAGATTCTTTCTGAAGATTGGACAGAAATGGCAAGCGTCTGACCCATATAGCTAGCTTATATTAGGACACCAGTGAAAGCATGTGTTCTCCGTAAATGGTCCTAAATGGCCATCAAGAGGTGATTACGCTGTAGGTTATAATCACATTATCACAGTTGATAGCCTATTTCTAATGGGAAATCTGGGTCAGTGAAACAAACACTGCTAACCTACTTCTGTCCCTCCTTGCCGAAAGAAAGGGGACCTCCCAACTCATTTGGGATTAGAGAAAGAAGACACTGAATCTCCTGATCCCATTTGGGGGTGAACAATGAGATGAAAATATATCGGAATGTATGAGTGAATTCTTGCTCTCATTTGTATCATGTATAATTCATTGAGTCATACTCTGATTTGGCAGGCATACATTTTAGGCCCATTCATGGATAAGATGTAGCCTTTGAAATCTGTTACCTAATTGTGCTATCCTAATAACAGGTTGTGGTGCAGGGGGTTAAGGGCTGATTATGGTTCCACGTTCACGCAACGTAATGACCACACAGACACTTCGACGCAGTCGTGAACCTTTATGGTTCTGCGTCGGGCTTTAGTAAGTGGAACCAATCACAGCCCTTACTGCTGCGTCGCCTCGACGCAAGGTTAACATTTTTGGGAGGCGCACGTCAGGCCCTTGCGGTGGACGCAAGGAGGGTCCGCACGTCCGTAACCCCCTTGCGTTGCGTGAATGTGGGACTATAATCAGCCCTTTAAGGGGGCCAGCAGGGTTGCTTGTTGGAAGAACTCACCACGATGGAGTGGACGGCTCCTATCCGGGCGCAGGCCAGCATGGTGTACACCAGCTCTGGGATCATAGGAAGGTAGATAGCCACTCGATCCCCCTTTTTTACACCTGGATCCAGGCCAAAAAGACACAAACAACACTACATGTTGACTGAAAACCATTGGCGGAAATTGCCATTGAAATTAAATGGCTCTGTTGCGGAAAAGTATTTATTTGATAATATTTGCAAAATGATTGGGCTCTTGTGAATCTTACTTGAAACAATCAGTTGATAAATGAATGAATGAATGAATGAATGATCTTTATTGTCAAAGTACAGGTACAGGTAAATCGAAATTTGGGAGAGCTCCCCCCTGGTGCTTAAAGAGAAAGAGAGGACAAGGAACATACCTAAACAATATATATATTGTTTATGTATGTTCCTTGTATAATAATTTTTTAAAACTGATACATCTAATACAAATCTAGCATCTAATACAAATCTAACTAAAACTGATACATCTAATATAAATTGAACATCTAATATAAATCTAACTAAAACTGATACATCTAATATAAATCTAATATAAATCTAACTAAAACTGAAACATCTAAAATAAACTAACTAAATAAGAGTGCATCAGCTACAATCAGTGGAACAAAAGACAATAGAAATATGAAAAACAATAAACTGAATGTGCAAGGCAGAGAAAAATACTACCAAACAGTAGTATTAAATTATCCTTGAAATGAACTGAGGAACATTGAGGAATGGGGAGTGTAGTCCATTCTCCTTACCCAACTTCTTCAGGACATTGGCACACCGGCACACCTGACCCAACACCTGGCCATAGGTGATGACCATGGTCTCGTCGGGAGAGTTCCCCTCCCTGCGAGGACAAAGCCACAAAAATACAACCGTAAACCAATAATAATAGGACATGAAGTGACGTATTGTGTCTGTGTTACCTAATGTAAAGCTAGGTTCCCATTCATCCTTGCATTACATGCAACTAACTATGTCGACAGCAAATTGGTAATAACATAGCAAATCTAAAAAAGGCCTTTTGCTTCATCAATTGACATAGAAAGAGATATTGTGCTCCAACCAGCGGCTCTATGCCTATATTAGGTTTGGATACTTGACAGGAGTGTTTCTGCATCCACCCAGACCTGTAGTCAAACTGGCAACCTGCCTGCTGCTAAACTTGACTCTGACACTGGTAACCCCCTTTGGCAACCATCGACAAGCTGGCACAACCAGCTGATAACAGCTGGGATATGATTTACTGCTAAACACTCAACGCAGTGCCATAAGGAAGCACTAAAAAAAGACATACGCACACAGACAGCTTTATTCTCTACATTTAAAAAGATGGTTCTTATTCAAAGCCCCCCTTTAATGCCCTTATCTTCATACCATCAATGCCAACATAAATAACCTCTCTGACAAGGCTGAAACGTGAACAAATATTTTAGGATCAGCAATAGACACTACCTCACATTCTCAAGTTAATGATTAATCCCCTAAAGTTTCTTGGAAGCAGTTGAAAGGAAACACATTTTATAGCCAGAATAGCTCAGTTCATTTGACACTTTAAGATGTTCAGGAACTTCATAAGGTTAGAATACAGTGGACTTTATCCAACCAGAGGAACTCATAAGAGCCACCTTTGTCTTCCGTTTCTACAGAGTTGTGGTTTGATGTTGAGGACATTACATACAATTTCCCACCACGTTTTTTTCTGATGAGGGTGTAATCCTCGAAAAGCATTCTTGTACGGTCGCTCCACTATGTGCAGACAGTATACTGAAGCCCAATGAAAACCTATATCCTGTAAACATTAGGACAACCCTATAGGGTAATTTGTGTTAGAAATAGCAGACATTTTTCATGCAAAGGTGCTGCTTCAAAGGGTTTTGTTAAAATGTTCATTCAATCTCAACCCCATAATTGCATTGTCAAATTTAAAGGATTTATGCAAGTGAAGCAAGAACGACCAATGAAATAATCTATTGGACCCAGTGGCGACACAGAAGAGATGGCGTGACATAAGGGCTGCCTTGGAGTACAGCCAGTCACTACATAAGTCATGTGGGTTTAGGTTGTCTGAGTTCCCATTTTAATCATCAGTCATTAACGTCATTGTGACGAAACCATTTATTGATGGCTCGGATGTTAAATATTTTCCCTCATAAATGTACAGGCTATGATAACACAGGGTGGGTGGTCTTGGGTTAAAGGGCAATCTAATATTTGTGGATGCAAGGCAAGACCAGATATAAATCTATTTCAATGACAATTCAATTATCCAATTGAAATCATTAAAATGGGCTTCTTTATAGCTGGAAAATCCTGAGCAACATGTTTGTCAATAGAGATGTCATGGAGGCTAACTGGGGTGAATGGATTCATGCCACAGTTCTTAGAATCAGCGTGCACTTAGGCCCATGTATTTCATGCATAGCATCAAATGCCTTTCGACAGCAATGATGACACACAGTTGTTTCATCTGTCCCTCGCCTCACCCATGATGCTTACCAGTAGTAGGCAACCTTTTCACCCAGGTTCTTGTCTCTCACGTTCCTGTCCAGGACGTTGTAGCAGATGTTGGTTTTCGCTCCCTCCATGAATTTGATGAAAATGTTGCCTTTAGTCACGTCAAAGTTGTACTGCATTATTGGTCCTGTTGCTGGCTTCTTCCAAAAAAACTCATCCGCGATCCCTTTCCAGAAGGCTAGTGAGGAAAGACATTTTAAAGTAACAGTGGTGCTGGTGATCCTGGGTCCAAATTTCACTATAATGCAAGTTAGAGATCCAAACAGACTTACACATGTTGACAGACAAAAACACATGAAAACATGCCCGAAACAGACAGAGATGTATGCACACACATGTTGATGCACAAACACATAGCCGGACAACAGTGTTTATCCCAGAAACACACACACACACACACACACACACACACACACACACACACACACACACACACACACACACACACACACACACACACACACACACACACACACACACACACACACACACACACAGGCAACACCACTAATGTGTGAGACATACCGTCTGGATTCTCAACAGACTTTCTGTAAAGTTCCAGATAGGAGTTGAAATCAGGCACATGAGCATCTTTCTGCAAGTCAAGCGGAGGATGATACATTGTTTCCTCGATATAGTGAGACCCAGGAATAACCATGTTGAGGAGACAGACTGCTGGCTGATCTACAGATCATCTAATGATGCAAGATGGGTAAGTCCGATGTCACTGTGGATTTGACCGTCCTCCTGGGCCAATGTAAGAACGCTTCAGGGGCCCGCGTACTGAAAGGCCACTGTTCACTGTGGACACACCTTGAATCCGTCGGCCGAGCCTCTTCCAGTCTGCTCAGCTCCAATAGAACCAATGAACCTCGCAGCGATCGGCACTCCTACTTTTTCATTGGTTGAACAGTCCCTGGTCTGTTATCACATTATGTTTTCTATTCGGAAGAAGGAGGTTTGTAGGCAGATGAATGGCTGGGATTCAAAGTGTTGACACTCTGGGAATGGTCGTCCTAGTCAAATAAAAGATTAACGAAACAGAGAGCTGTAAGACAACTTCCTGAGTAGGATTTTCTGTTAATAACTCCCACTAAACATAAATACCATCTGTCAATACCAGACATACCCTGTAATAAATAAAAAGATCGCTGCAGCTTTTGTAATCGTGTAAAATAGATTTTGATTTTATATATCCATCTGTACAATCAGACATACCCTGTAATAAATAAAAAGATCGCTGCAGCTTTTGTAATCGTGTAAAATAGATTTTGATTTTACATTGTCAATGTTGAACGATGAGGGTCACGTTCATATTAAATGATGAATAATACATTATTATTATTATTATTATTATTATTATTATCTACCAATGAAGTAGACATGCATACACATACTTCTTGAATTTAGGTAATAATACTAGTCGTATCAGTAATTTGTTTATCTAGTTTTTCTATCAGTGATCCATTGCTTGTGCCAGTGACGTTGCACACATTACCAGACCTGAATAATCGAGACCGATCGCAGTTTGTATGTTGTGGTCGGCCATTGCAGTCCCTTGTCAGCGTTAGCACGTCGGGACAAAAACTTATCAACATGTTTTTGTCTTCTGCTATTCGATCTGCGCTTTCGCAAACGGTACGGAATCTGTGCTCTACTTATATTACCATAATCACGTTAGATATTAAGACTTTAAACCTCGTCCTGTAAGATGTATAGGCTAGGACATGTCACAAGGGCAAGTTGTGCAGGCCGCTATCGTTAGCCAATGTTAGCAGGGAAGCTAGGTTACCTTGCAAGCTGACACACTGGCAGAATAAAATATGATTATACTTGGAAGCCCTTTTGCTAATTGTGATGACAATAACGTGTATAAAGGGTTGCCATTTTGAGATTTCGATGTCTTGTAAAGGGGAATATTTCATAGGAGGACAAACATTGTGATTGAATGTAGATTGATAAAAATAACCTAATGATAATCGATATTGATTATCTCTTCATTTTTAGCATACAAATTGCCAAAATCGGACAATGTGTGAGTCACCTATGTCAGATATTGACTATGACTTGCACAGCACAGCCTTATGTGACCAAACACTAGCAATATACCATGCTACTGGTCACGTAACCATCACATTGAAAACAATGAAGTGTCACATAACCTTCGAAGGATATACACAGTGCATCTAAACAAATTCAAATCATTCATATTCAAATTTCAAGTTACCATTACACATATGCATGACATTAATATTAAACGGTATATTTTGGTACGATAATAACCAAAGGGCATCGATCTAACGGCATTCAGTGTTTCTCATTGTCACTGATGGAGACATTCAATGTTGCCAATGGTTAGTGTAGGCCTACCATGTTATTGCCAGATAAGGTTGTTGTAATTTTCTATAAATAAGTGTTAGCAAATTTCTCATCTGTTTATGTGTAAAGTGGATATAATTATCTGTTGGATACTGCCAGCTGTACAGCAAGTTTACCACGATGTGATTAAACGAGCCCTATTTTCCATGTTAACAGGCAAGGCAGGTAAGAGGTCTGCATCGTTCTGCTGCACGTGCAGGAGCAGGAGGCATCTTTGTGGTAAGTCAGTGTCTCTGCTGAAATGGGCAGATTTATATATTTGTATTTAAATAATGTCCTTCCATCTCTTTGAAATGTGGTCAAGTTCATTGGATGGTTGTACTGTTTACACTGAAAGGGGTTGCCTCTGACTTTTGTTGTACTAAAAATAGAATAGGGTATATATTTTCTTAATATTTATTTATCCATTGATCTTGGAATGACATTGTACTAAACAAGTGTGCCTCTAAACCTTCTATTGGTAAATTAATTTTATTGCATTTATTTTGGTCAGCTTCATAGGTACTGCTTTCTTAAAGGTACATCAAGTAGCTCTACAGAGCTGCAACAGTATGTCATGGAAAATTGCCATGAGTACAGTCCCTCGATGACACAATGTGTTTGGACCTGCCCCAAAGGAGATATGACGATTGTTTTGTCTTTTCCTTCACGATTTTGAATGTGAGAGAAATCATGTTCACACGTGTTGGTGTTGAACTTCCTATCAAAGAAATGAAATGCGAATTGAGGTCGATAGGACTGTTCATCGATGAAAATGAGCTTTTTCCATTTAGTCACCAGGGGGCAGTGTGCAGAGAGAGGAATACTTAAAATACATACTGTACATTGCCTGTCATCTGTGGTGAGGGTTTTGTTTATGGCCTGCTCAAGCCACACATATGACCCTACATATATTTAATTAAGAAAACTCCAAACCCAGCGATATCAAATTCAAAAGAAAAAAATGGTTTCACTATTTACAACTAGAAATGTGTGTAACTAAAAATTCTTAACCATTTCATTCCAGCACAGGGACACCGCAGACAACAACCCTGATACCCCTTTTGAATTCACTGCGGAGAACCTAAAGGTATGTTGGATGTAAAATAAAAAGGGCTCTTTAATCAAGGGTCTTTAATCCAGTTAATTGTAATTTAAGAGATTGCCGTATAGTTGAAATTAATAAAGAAACAGTTCTCCTGATTGTTATGTAATTCCACATTATTTATCTTTTTTTTCCATTGTATTTCTCCCCTAGAGAATTGATGCGATCGTCTCTATGTACCCAGTGGGTCACAAGCAGGCAGCCACTATTCCAGTTCTTGATTTAGCCCAGAGGCAACATGGATGGCTACCCATCTCCGCCATGAACAAGGTACGGCTGTTCCTAATCAGGTTTCTTGGCTGTCCGGTACATTCAGTTCTTTTGTTCCCAGAATCCCATCCAATGTTCATTTCCGATTCAATAATGCTCTTATAATGTAGACAATCACATAGATGGACATGTGAACTAGCTCTCACCACAACGTGTCCTCTTAGGTGAGATTAAAACAGGAATAATTTGATTGGGCCTTAACGTGTTCAATAATACCATGGCAATAATCAAATCTCTGTGCAAATTGACTTTATTGAATATGGTGGATTAAATATTCATAGTTTCTTTAGGTTAGATGGACAAATGGAACTACCAATAGCAATTTCCTCGCCTGGAACGACCAAACAATTCCGACAAATGACATTTCTGCAATTGGACTCTTTGTCTGAAGCGTGACCCCTAGGTGCCCTCGTTCTTTCCAGAGCAGTAAAGTCATGATTTGAGTGCATGTTTTGTTGCAGGTTGCAGAGGTGCTGGAAGTCGCTCCGATGAGAGTGTATGAGGTGGCGACGTTCTACACCATGTTCCTGCGTCAGCCGGTGGGGAAGTACTTCATCCAGATCTGCACCACGACCCCCTGCATGCTCTGCAACTCTGACAGCATCCTGGAGGCCCTCAAAACCAAACTGGGTAAGAGCAGCAGCGGATCACCTTATCACAATAAGGACCCCGATGGAAAAGACCAACATGCTTTCTTATAGGTTCTCTGAGATTGAGGACAGACGTGTATATTTACAGCTGCATCATCGTTCTACTTTTTGGTGCACTTGACGGTTGTTTTTAAGTAAAAAGGTATTACACGCCTGGTCTGAATCCAGAAACTAGCAATAATTGTGTCAGTGGTAAACAATGGAAGCTAATGTCAAATCCTATTAAGGGTAAAAAAAAAAAAAAAACCACACATACAGATACTGTGGTGCTTTGTAATTTATTTCCCCGCGCCCCAGGTAATTGAATTCACTCAACAAAGGATGAAGTGGACTAGCGGTGCTGATGTGACATATTGTTATTCAGCCACAGTGGATGGTCTACTTCGGTTTCAAAACACTACAATGGATTTGCATAAAATGATGGAAGGGCTTTCATTGTGAAAAAGGGGAGCTGATTCAGGGACCATAAGTGGAATGGGAGATCCCTAAACATGGCCACAATAACAATGCTTATAAAAGTACAAGTGACAAACCCGGCAAACATGTATCCAATAACCATGGCAGAAATGTACATCCTATGTCCTTAGGAATTTAATATACACTTCCTATTGAATTTGTGATGTTTTTAGATTAGCATGATTGGCTTAATTGAAGTCCCTCATTTGCAGTGTGATTGGGGACTAAACATGGGGCCTGTGTTTTCAATGTCTTCTCCAGGTATCAAGGTGGGGGAGACTACACCCGACAAGATGTTCACGCTCATTGAGGTTGAATGTCTGGGTGCTTGTGTGAACGCTCCCATGGTTCAAATCAATGACAACTACTATGTGAGTATTCCCTGCCTGTACCACTCTGTGCACCATATGCACAGAGTGGTACTGGCTCATATAAAATGGTTCATATATCATGTTTGATATTTTTAGAAGATCCAACGGGTAGCAACAGCCGTTCATTGTATCTGGGTTATGTAGGTGCCAGTTTGTCAGATTGAAGGATTATGGTCTGGCTTTCTCTATATGCTAAAAGCAATCCAATCTAACTAATGGAAGTCTCAATGAGATCCCCAAGTTCAGATTAACAAAGCTCAGGAGCAATGGGGAAAAAAAGGCAAACCGCTAGTAAAAACAGTCTGTGTTTCCTTTTCGAGGATTTGATTACACTATGGTGTATCCTGTACGAGTTCGCCTTCTACCCTTGGATGCCATCTCTTTCTACATCCATTTAACGGTAGTGGTCGGCTGGGCGATAAGTGGCAAACTTTATGGTTAACTAGTCTCCTTACCACTGTGTGTTAGACCATGTCTTGTGGTCCCAATACCCCCTTGATGAAACCCTGGGGAGGGCATAAACGCTGCCCCGCGGCCTCTTTAATTCCCCATTGGACGGAAAATATCCCATATCCCGTCCAGGGGGGACATTTTGAGGCAATAACAAATCTACCCGCATCTATATTTAAACACTCAGAAGAGAGCGCACACATTATCCCTAACTTGTTGTGCGTTGCCTTGATTGCAATTTTTTCCTTGCGGCAGTGTATTTGCCTCCTTTGCCCCATTGTTCGTATCATCAACAATCAATCTTTTTTCTTTGCATCCAGGAGGACCTCACTGCTGAGGACATGGATCACATTATTGACGAACTTAAGGCTGGGAGGGTGCCGCCACCTGGGCCAAGGTAATTCCCAACAATAATTTTACGTTCCAATCAAATAATGTCTTGCTACAGCTATTTTTTTTTCTTTTCTTATTCACATTTATATTTTTGTTGCCTCTTAGGAATGGTCGTTTCTCCTGTGAGCCAGCCGGGGGTCTAACTTCTCTGACTGAACCCCCACCCGGGCCCGGGGTCGGTGTGAGAGCAGACCTCTAAACACGGATGGCCACATCAACCAATCCCTAGACTGATATGTTTTATGATTGCATATGTAAATAAAATATTAATGTATCTGTACGTGGCTCTCAATGATTCAGCATATTGCAATAACATAAAGAGGTCTGTGCTTTAAATGTTCGAAATGCTACTTGTGATGCAGTATTGCATTACAATGCACATGTATTTACTATTTGAATTCTCAACGCCAGGCCGAAGCAGCCAGCTTATTTTCATCCCACCACGGAGGTTTATGCGTGTCTAGTCGATGCCCCTCCCCCACCCCGATTTCCTCTTGTGATTTCAAGCTTGTTCCGCAACAAATATAATGTTGCGCATGCGCAAAGTAACCGCCGCTGGTGAAAATGTCACTGCGCCACCAACACAGCAATACCCGGCTGAATGCAGGCTACGTTTCATGCTGCATTTCAGTTGTAGGCACTGTATTGAAGATACTAGCCGTGTTTAATAATGGCTTTGGGTGCCAAAAACATTTTATATTGCTTACACGCGTGATAACGTTGCTACTGGCCGGAGCAGCGGAAAAGATGACGTCAAGCGCTCATTTACAACCACGTTACAACGAGGTATTTAACCAAAAGCTACTCGGAAGCTACATTCTACAAGTTATGGTTAAACAAAAAGCACAAACGATGTCACCTTAACAGTTCGACATGTAATAACCACAGTTAAATTGTGAGACATACCCATCTACATCCCGCAGACGAGGTCCTTATAAGCTAGATGAGGCTCAAACTACCACGTGACTCCTTTCGACCAATCAGAGCGTCGGTTGCATGTTTTGCTAGGCTTTTCTTGGAGACGACGGTCGACGAACGACTGGGATGTTTTCAAACCAGCAATGAACGTCATACAGCCGTAGGGTACGGTTAACGTCCAGTATTTAGAACATATCAGTTTGTATTGCGTACTATACGTTTACTGTCGAATCCGAATGAGTTGGCGGAAGCGCATGAATCATTTTTAAGGTAAGAATGAAATCAAGACTTGTTACTTGCGGGGCTAGGATCATAGGAGGAATCCCAGTTAGCCATCTGGCTAGTTTTACAGCGAGCGGGCTAGCGCTAGCGAGCTAACTTTGACGTAAACTGCGTACAAAAATGCAATGTTGTGTGTTTGCGTGGGTTCGGTTTAGTTTTGCTGCCACGTGCGTTATACACATCGGGTGATCTCCACTTCAATGTGACCCATCGATCTCAACTCATGAACGTCTACCCGCTGGTTTAAAAACGTGAGGATATCGGAACACTTTGAAACGTGCGCCGCCAAATGTCGACAGCGGAGTGCACTGGGTAGCCTGCCTCAGTCAGCGGGGCTGTGTGGGGCTTGAAAACACTACATGAGAACCCGCTAGCTAGCTGCGTTAGCCTGCTGGGAGGGGGGTCCTTGCGAGGGGGCTGCAGTGGGCTTTTGTTTCGGGCTGTTTTGTTCTCTTGTGAAATATGCCAAATGAACGTTTCACATGATGCGGGCTGTTGGGTCATTGAACGCCGCTCGCTTTATCCACGGAGAAATACGCGTTGAACGTTATTCCACGACGCAACGTTAACGCTGGCGCCTTGTGTTTGCGTATGCAGGCGATAGCTCACGTTTACAGAGCATTTTAGCGCTCAGTAATTCACACCGCTGGTTGTAGACGTGACAAGCTGGCACGGAGGATCTCCAGTCGTAGTTATCGTTGATCGTTTTATTTGTGATGGCTGTAGAAAGCATAACACGATGAACTGTGGATCAAGGAATGCTATGGTTAACTTTTGGTTTTGGCTTTCATGTAGGAGAGTAATGCTTTAGCGCGACCTTCTTGGGGGTGTGTTACTGATACAAAAGCTGTCTGTTTTACATGGCCGTCTGTTCGGTAACCACTGCGAACGTAACCTGACCGGTTTAACGTGGGATATTTCGATTATGCAGGCGTTTATTTTCAACGGGGAATAATTCAACCAAACCATATAAAATATAGTGAACCCATATCAAATCTATGATGAAGGCACGATCCTTAATTATAAATCGACATTTAACGTCATTCATGAAACAAGTGGAATATTTATGTCCAGGACCAACTGAACATGTGAACTGAATTGCATCATTTAATAATTTACTAACATTAACGTTGATAATATCTTGGTGTTACATAAAAGCGCAGCACGCTCGACTCAATTCAAATGAAAAGTAGAGGTAACGTTGTCGGACAAGAGAATTGTATTGTCAGTAGGATTGGCCAAATACCAAAAAACATCTGCATACCAACTTTCAAGTGGATGCATGACCGTTCCCTATTCGGTTTATATTCTAGGCTGAATTTATATCTGGTATTTGAGTGAGGCATACATTGGCTTCATTATTGTGGAGCTCGTCATAATATCAACGTTTCTTTTGTTTGAGCTATGATGTTTACGTTTTTGCATTTGATAGCTCATTGAAGAGTTGCTTATTTCCCCTTGAATTTGGGGCTAGGGAGGGACAATTTACTTCTGACGTGTTTGCTTTACATATCACATTTGCTAGCATCAATTAGTTCTTTGATGGCGCAAGCCCTCTTCTGAGAGATCAGTGGCATTACCCCCCCCCCCCCCCCATCACATAATGGTGACATAGTCCATAAGGAAATTAATATTGAGTGCTAACTGGCTGACGTCCATCTTTTTTGGTATCTGTAGCATTTATTCGCTGGGATTGCACCATTTCTTTCAGTGTGCTGTCCAGAATAATCAATGAGAAACCAGACTAGTATAATCTGTCTAGTAATGAGGAAATGGACACATGGTCATTTATATATGTGGCAAATGAAAGTGGTTATTATGCTTTCTTTTGTATTGGGTGCAGTGGATATCCATAGTCAAAATATTACAACCAAATAAACCTTGTTACTCATACCAACAGTCTATTCATTTTTCTACAGCTTGGTTTGGCAATAGCAAATCCGGGGTTGTAAACAAACCCCGTTTATCCTGGTAGTTTCCCAAACTGAAATCTGCCTCGCAACGGTTTAACACAGATGATCTGGAAAATATATTTTTGATGACCAAAGCAACGACGACTGACCTGCTTTGCTCTCTGTTTGGACCATTATTGAAGTCTGCCACACAAAGGGTTGATTTAGTGTTTTATCTTTTATAATTTGGGAGGATGCAAGCGTAAAAGGATATGACTAAACTAGTGACTACTAGTATGACTTGTTATGCTCTAAACTAGCAGAAATCACGTTGGAAAACGACGTTGATATTAACAGGTTTATTGAATTGTTAAATCAGAGACCAAGCTCAATGCTAAAATCCTTTCCTCCATGACTGTGCATCCCTTCTTATGCAGAATAATACGATGGCCATGCTCTTCCTCTGTACAGCATCTTTTGCACTTGACAAGAGGATCAGCCTTTTAATGTGTTCTGTGCAGGCATGTTACCCATCTCAGGCTATGTTTGTATTTGACGGAGAGGGACCATTTTTTGCGGGTCTTAATAAAATGAGCAGCAACAATACATCTCACATACCCTGAATTGTAATTGCTGCTAATGAGGTTCTAGTACAGTTTACTAGACTGAATCATGCTACAAGTTCCTCGTTTTCATGCTCAAAGACGCATGACCACATTAGATATTTTTATGTTCCGGGGAAACCCCTCCAAACCGTGACAGTTTGATATTCTTAACACCACTTTATTTACATGCTCTACCAGTACCTGATTGTGTGGCTGATGACACCTCACCCACATTGTTTGTGCGTTGTTTGGGCATTGAAGCCATACAGTAGTCCATACAATTTAAGTCTGTTATTTGTGTACATCAATTCATTGTCAGGAAAGCTTTTATCTAATTGAGTAGCACCAATGGCAATTTGATTATATCTGAGCTTGCAGCACATTATGATAAAAAAAATAATTCAAACCATCTAAAGGTTTGCACTTTGGTAGTAAAAACGTAAAATCCTCTTATCAGGGACTTGTAAATGCAGTTTGTTGCTACTGGAGATAAGTGTTCATTCTAAAAATTATGAGTTGATTACGATAAATTATACTGTAAAATATTCCCTCTTAATAAACAATTCCCCTTCAGAGCTGCTAAACCAATCTGCACAAACCATTTCATTCAGTTTGTAATGCATGGCAATATGAATAGAAGCATCCTTTATTTATTTTTTTAAGGTTTAAATTATTATTATTTTTTCATATGGCCTGGACAAAGGCATCATGCATTTTCTAATTGCTCCCGTTTGTATGCATGATGACCTTCCATCTGCATGGTATTATTTTGAATGGCAGTTGTCTGACCCCCCTCCTCCCCCCTCCCCCTTATTGCTGAAGGTTAAAACGAGCAGAGCAAGAGGGTTCAAGCCCCGTGCTAAGGGAGTGATAATTAATGAGGACTTTAAGTCACTTTTTGTGAATGAGCAGCTTGGAGAAATGCGGGTTACTTAATGAAAAAGGAGAAATTTGTGAACAATGGGCTTCACTACTGCAACCTTTTTCACCCCAAATTGACTGATGGCAAAGACAAGCCACTTCCTGTTTAGTTTGGATTTGTTTCTCCTTGAATGACCATACTCGACAACCTCCTCAAACACAACTTGAGAGGTTCACAGGTTCACGAATCCTTTTGCAAGTGTTGCTTCGTGGGATTTTACTCTTGACCTCGATAGACTCCAATCATAGGGTTGCATTTATGTTTTGTTGTTTGCGTTTTCCATCGTGGTGCCACTCGATGTGTGCGTGATGCTGAGCGTTGCAGCAGCAGCAGCATCGCAAGGCCCTCTGGCTCAGCATGCAGTGCCACACGGGCGGCCCCACGCGGTGTGTATGTGTGTGTGATACTATCTCCATGTCACCACCCTCGATAAGCTGTGACAGGTGTAGAGGGAGCAAGTCGAATGCCACAACCCAGGTCCACACAACAGTCCCCAGTTATACGCATGAACGTCACATTCAACTGCAGATGGTTGGTTGTACAGACACCCAATATGTTTGGGGACACCCTGGAGTAGTAATAACACTATGGTAGTAAAAAAAAACAAACCTGTACTCATCTTGATTGCTTGACTCTCTTTGCCTGGGTTTTTATTTCAGTTGAGTGACCTTGTGCTTTTAAGTTTTGGCAAGGAGTGCAACTGTAGCTCAGCAATTATTTTAAGTTTGATTGTGCCCTGTTTAACATGTACCAAGCAGGCTGTTGTTCGTAGGATTGCTCTTGCTACACCATGCGTTTGACGCCGTCTGCTGTTTGAATGGGACAGCGTTTTGCCAGTCATGCTGTTCACGTGACGGGCCAGGGTTGTAATCTGAGGCCCGTCGTGTGCAGAAGAAGACCAACGCCTAGGTCCCAACCTTTGCTCCAATCCCCACCCCCTCCCCCGGTTTCCCACTCCCTCCCCTCCTTTTGTAGCCCATAATCGCAAGTAAAGGCTTCATTGTTCTGGTCCGGTGCTTGGGTATCTGATCATTAACCTACATTTAAAGCGTTTTGCGGTGCACTTCTTAAGGTTCACACAGCCTCTCTCTCTCGTCTTCTGGGCTGGCTCAACGGTCGCTGCAGTGTCACGGCCTGGACAGAGCCAGAGGTGTGCTGTTGTAGTTAACCCTATCTGCGGCTCCTTGCACGTCGAATACTAAGGGTTGTTTTTTTAGCGTGGCTTTGATGGTTGTGTGGGGCCCCTGGCCAAACGACTAGGGCTCGTAGTTTTTATTTATTTTTTACGGGGTATTTCAGTTTTATGGGAAGCTTTTAAGTGATTGCTGAGACTGGGCCACAGCACTCTCTTGTGTAAGAATACACATTTAGGCCACATTAAAGTGCATTATGTCTGACTCTTAGAAGGGCTTAATGCTTGGGATTATTATAAATAGTACTGGAGAATGTGGTGTGTTTGGATCGACTTAACTTTCAGCCATTAATAAATAAGCTGTCTTCATGTTGGAGTCCGGTGAAAAACAAGTTCAGCATTTTTAGTTTTTTGCAAACGTTTTTAACCTATATTTTTATCATTGACACTTTGCTCACTAAGAGGGTACCTCTTCATGTTTGGAACGACGCTTGCATGTGAAAATGCTTTGCTGAGACAGCCAGCAGGTCCTGCTGATTGCTGTCCGGAGATTGCCTGTCTGGCCCTGAAGGGGGGGTTGGGGACAAGTCGGGCCGCTGTGTGTCTGGGGACTAATGTAGGAGCCTGGGTTCGGAGAAGTGGTGCTTATGACCGCCATGTATACCACTCTAGCCAAAATGGCGTGGTTTGTTTATGCATCCTGGCGACTGACTGGCACACTGGCCAGACAAGCTGGTGGACGGGGCTGTGCTCCAGTCCGTCTGGAGGTCATTCTGGCAAGAGGGGAACAGATGCCTCCGGGACAATGCTGTCACTCTGTTATGTTTTTGGCGTCTGCAAATTAAGGCTCTATTGCATCATGGCCTGACATTTCTACGACGGGCAGGGAGACGGCGAGGAGGAGTGTATTTTGGGTTACGGGGGGCAGATGGTGATTAACCAGGACAAGGCGGACAGTCATTTTATGTTTCTCTCCTGCTGCATTGTCTCGCTAAATAATGGATTCTTTTTGATGACTATTTTGATCTTTAAAATCGGCATTAAACAGACTTGTAGCGCCATCTTGTTGATTTGCATTTCACGACCCTTCATTGCCACTGTTATTGTTTCCTAACGCGTCTGTTAAGTAGTGGGGCCAGAGGAAGTAAACAAGGGCCTGTGCATGCCTTCTTTACACACACATCAGCCACGTTGTTGCTTTACACGGATGGCTGCTAAACAAATGAATATCATCTCCGAGTTGCGTTTCTTTCACCTGCAAGGCTCTGCGTTGTTCAGATGTGCTTTTTGACGACCATCAAAGTCCACTGCATAAAAGGTGATTGTTTATCTGCCGCTTGCTAGACAGCCTTGCTTGTAAGCATTTGAAAGCATTTCCTTTTGGGAGTTAGCTTTGAAATGTGGCAAGAAGTCCTTGTTTTAGTTCTACATAATGCCACAAAGGACAGCTAGGCCAGCTGTGTTCTCCTTTACTACTATTGGCACCTGGTCCACACTAATACTTAAGAGACATTGTCCACATGCTCAAGCATAAGACCCCCCCCCTCCCCATCCCACCATTTGCCCACCGAAAAATAACCGGAGCAGACAGTCCCTGGCACACTACATGAACGTGACATGCATGCTCTTGCAGCCGTGTGTGGGAGAATGCAGAGATCCAGAGATGGCTCTGCTTCTCCGCTGGGTATTATTGTCTGTGTGCCCCCGTCTCATGCTGTCTCAGGAATCAGGCCCTGGCTCCTGGCTTTGTCCTGCTCCTCATTACGGGGGTTGTGCTGGAGGCGTGGTGATGTCTGAGAAGGAGGAGGAGACAGAGGCTGGGAGTGAGAGCGCAGCTGAAAGAAACCGCCCCCCCCCCCCCTCCACCCGTCTCTCGCCGCCCTTCCCCTCCCCGTCATTTAGCCTGACAGGGCGCAGGGCTGCCTGTGCACACGTGATCTGCTGTTTAGTGTCGCAGCCAGTGCAGCCACTCTCTGAGCGCATTACACAATCTGCTCGCCTTCCCCTTTGTAAAGCACGGTGAGGCTCTCTGGACGAACCCTGCCGGTTCACACCAATGATTCTCTGTTATGGCAGTTTAAGTTCATGTCTACCATTTTTAAGATCACATGTGATGCATCTCATGACATAAGAGTAGCAATGTTTAAGATTTCCTTCGGTCCACTCTATCTGACTGCAGTGGTGTGATGCAAAAAAAAAAGCGTAGCATGGCTGGGCTTGGGGTGACGTGAGTGGGAGGTGTTTTGGGAGTGTCTATAGTAAGAATCTTGTAAACAAAGAGAGGTACGTGCTGGCCAGCGTTTGTTTGTAGTTTTTATGTTGTATGTGATTTTATTTATAACATTAAATCACTGTGGAATAACGTTTACTGCAGATATTTCCAGGTTATTTTAAGCCTAAAGCTAGGTGAAATGTTACAGATTTAGGCTTTAATAAACCTGTTGCATAATTGTGATTTATTACATTATAGGCCTGGGGATGTGTGTTTTGGGATGGAATCCGTATGAGCCACAGTCTGTGGTTTTGTGTGTTGTAGTAGGTTTCCAAATTTCCTGAAGCCCAATACCTTCTGATACTTGGACAGGATTCATTGCATCGTTTGACATTCTCTGCTACTCTAGTGCTCAGCTCTTCTTGTCATATGCCTTGTCGCCCTTAATGTCTTTAGAGTCTGTTTTGCTAAGACCCCTGTTTTAACTGTTTACATTTTCTATCAATATATAAATCGGACCTCATATCTGTTCAACTCGACCCCATCATATGGGCAGTAGGGCTTTGACTTTGTTATTCGAATATAATTCGAATATCAAAAAATAAATCAAAATTCGAATGAATATTAGGCAGCCCTTAATATTCTAACCTGTTATGGGCAGGCCAAGAGGGAGAGACATCGGAGAACCCGACACAGTCTATTCATAACATTGTAATGACCACGGAAGAGGCAGTGAATGAAGTATTGATAAGACAGTGATTTATTAGAAACCTAATAAACCGTTGTTATTCTGATATTGAGACAAATAATGATCACTGTTCTATAGCATCCATTTTTTGAGTCTCAATGTCTACTTCAAATGCAGTTAGAAATATGGGACAGTTGCTTCATTTTGTTTATATGCTACAGGCCGAAAGTCAAAATTAATGTTACTTACTTGCTCCTTTAAGTATAGCATTGCTTGTGAGTCCAATTCCTCCACTGAAAACAGTGGAAAGTGCTTACATCTCTCTGCTAGTTAGCTAGGTGCTTGATAGACGGCAAAAAGTTAGCAAGCTTACATTGACATCAACATGGCCGGCGCCCCTGACTTGGAGGAGGGCTTTATTTCGGATGACCAATGACTAGCCTAGCCCAAATCATTGACGTTCAGGCGCATTTAAATGGTTGCTGGCAATGACAATTATATCACACAATTAAACGAGGATAAACGCTATGTATTTTTGTTGATTTATTTTGTATTGATAATAGTTGGCAGATATATTCAAGTGAATATTTCACGGAGGGGCGGCGCCCTAGCGCCCTCTATTGACCCACCGCCACTGCCGGTAACCATAGCAACCATGGGTCTTACTGAAGGCATTTAATGGTCACAATATTATTAATAAATATTCGAATATATTCTAATATTAATATTAACAAACAAACTTCGAATATGACTCTTGGGAAAAAGTCAAAGGCCTAGTGGGCAGTGGGCGTGCCGTTTAAATTCCTAACGAGTGTTTACCAGCACCCATTGCCTTCTTTGTTTTGTCCAACACGGGTAAGCGCATGTGAAACGACCTGGCTATGTAGGTTCTCCAAGAACGTGACCATATGCCGCGTTTCCACTGCAGGGTACGGTTCGCTTCGCAAAAGTGCGGTAAGGATTGCGTTTCCACCGCCAAAAGTGGGCGTGACCCGGACTGAGCCGTACTCGTTTTGCCCTCGTCTTCAGTACTCCTCCGTTGGGGTACTGAGACGCCTGAAAGGGTGCCGGAAAATTCGAGCTACACACCCCCTCCGTTGTTTGGTCGACAGAATCGTCACTTCCGGGTGACGTGGGGATAAAACAAACAAACCGTAGCCTGCGTTC
Organism: Melanogrammus aeglefinus; assembly: GCA_900291075.1. NCBI lineage: Eukaryota > Metazoa > Chordata > Actinopteri > Gadiformes > Gadidae > Melanogrammus > Melanogrammus aeglefinus. The sequence continues at coordinate 48,668 of OLKM01000526.1, read as the reverse complement.
ACACCACCAAACGCGACATTTGTCGCCCGTTCGCGTTGTCGTCGAAGTTTTGTCACGCCACAAATCATAATCTGTCGCTGTGCAAGTGTTGTCGAATTTGTTGCGGAACAACACAATAACCACCATTGCATTGTCTTTACCTTTTGTGGAAGAGGGAGAGATGTCGGAGGACCCGTTGCAGTCTATTCATAATATTGTAATGACCACGGAAGAGGCAGTGAATGAAGTATTGATTAGACAGAGATTTATTATGGGCCTACCTACTAAACCGTTGGAACACACAAGACCAAGAAACCATAGCAACGTCAGTAAACAAACCCCGTGAAGCCCAATCCCTATGAGAGCTCCCCACGCTACGGGCATCCGGAGGCGCACAGAGCTTTTGGCCAAACCGAACCGTACCGCACCCTGCAGTGGAAACACGGCAATAGAGTGAGAATAGGCAGGCACCTTGACACGCTTCATAGTGCCATCCATTGCCGCTATATTAAGCCCAGAATGAGACCTAATTTCCGACGGGTTTTGTCCTCTGTATTGCGCTTCGCAAAACTACTGTGGCTCTTGAGGTGGCTCTTAAGTTGAAGCTCTGCCATAACAAGTCCAAGAGATGGTTTGACACCTACTGACTTCCGCAAGAAACCACTTGTGTGATATTAAAGCTTCCAGGTAGAGTAACTGTGGTTAAGTTCATATAATGGGCATTTTTTTTTTTTTAGTTTTACACCTATTGACAAATCGATTGGTCGAGGGCTGGGGAAATTTGAGTCAAAAAAGATATTCTTAAACTGAAGACCTACAGAAATCTGAGGAATGCGCCCAACTTGGGGTTTCCTTTTTCTTTGGTATAAAGATACATTTCTTGGCTAAATTTTTACACTTGAAATGCAATGTGTATGTATAGTTGTGGTGTCTTGAAGGATCCTCCATTAAGCTGCAGGTAAAGGGTATGATTGCCCTAAACTGCAATGTCATGAGACAATGAAACGTGCTGTAGCTTGCTAGCGGTCTGTGCACATTACAAGGTGACTCAAACAAAAAAGCCTTCTAACCTGTTCACTGGTATTCTTCTTGGCACTATAACATTGGGACTAGGTGTATTTGTCCCATTTTTAATTTGCAGTGGTTTTTTTTAGAGCCATTAAGGTCAAAGTATTGCAATCATTTGGCTTGCATTTATTTAATTGCAAACAATAAGTTAACGCATCACACATTAGCCAGTATTTAATAAGGCCTATGGTTAAAGTTGTAATCTATCAATTTTAACTTTGAGTCTATGGCCAAACAATGAAAGCCCTTGCATCTACAGGATTGTGAATGTTGCAATGTATGGATCTTGGAATTTGGGAAAAATACTTCTTATTACAAAAGGCGCTACCAAAGATAAATAAGATAATAATAAAGATTGGGACTTTATAATGCTATTCAATGTAAGGGCGTCTATTGTGCCTTGAGCCATGGCGGTCTACAGTTCCTGGACTGTCTTCTGGGATGTGTGTCAGACTGGATGCTATTCTTAGCACCTCTTCCTCCTCGTCCCATCCTGCACTCTCAGGCTCAGCTCACCGGCCTGTTTATGTGCATATTTTGTGTACGTTGCGTGACTGCTTGCGTGCTTCCATCCACTAAAGTGTACACACTCCCTTACATAAGCCACGCCACCACCATAACCGGCTCCTGGCCCCGGCCGGCGGCCACATGTGGTACACGGCTCTCTTCTCAGTGGCTATGTTCCAGCACTGGTGACTGGGGCTGGCACTGTTTTAAGTGTGGACGCCCTGCTAAACGCGTAGTATCGAAACACGTCAGTTGTGTAGTCATCCCCTTTATTTTTTAAGACTTGCCTGTGTGAGACAAAACAAGAGGGAGAGGGATGCAATTGACTTTACTTGACTTGACGTGCTCATCCTCGATAGCATTAGGGCTGTCAAAATTGCTCAAAAATGACATTTGAATGTTCATTTTGAAAAAAATCACAAATTCGAACTATTCGAATATCTGGTTGCCTATTTTACGCAGTTGCCGTCAATATGTCAATAATGCGACAAAACCATGGTTCAAATTAGTGGGGGATATATATATATATCCTATAAACAGCCCAGTAACATGGAGGCCTAATCATGAAAAGCCACAACTTTGTATGGCTTGCATTTCACCACCACACCTGCAAGCGCGCAAACTATAGTAATCTGAAGAAGACGCCCGCTTCTGAATGTTACAAAGTATGCTATTGGTAACGTTCCTTGCTTTGCTTACCATTTATCGACAAGGCCTATTAAAATCGATAAAGAAAAAAATGCATGTCGCCTACGTCTTCCACCATGTCAGCGAAAGGGCCAGCACTACGCACCGTTCGGATTCATGAAAAAAAAGCTGTCTCGGACTTTGCCGAGAACTCACCCGGGTGCGCCGTGGACAGATGTGCCCGCATGTTGCTGGTTGTCGAGTGGTAGGCCAATTCAACTTTGCACAGCTTGCAGAAATAACCTTATGCCTTGGCTCAACAATTTTTCCCCGCTGAGCCCAAAAGCCAAAAAACCTCCACACGGCACTTGTAAGGTTGCGGGGGGTTATGATCTCCCTCCCCGACTCTGATGCAGCCGCGACGTGTTCTGTATTTTCAGCCATTTTTCATCTGATAACGGTTTTTCCACATATAATCATGACGTAGCTGTTTTTTGCGTTGCTGTGATTGGTTTACATTTCCCGGGTATGTGTGCGTATGCGTACAGTATCAGATCACGTACAACTTCCCGCGCACATGCACGTACAGTAGTAGCCTATCAGATTATGCTGTAGGCCTACAGTAGCCTATCAGATTACTTTGTACAGTATGTGTTCTATGTTTGCCGTCTCGTTGAGAGTGCTGGTGGGCGGCGGCTTTCGCTGGGCATTTCTTTACTTTAAAACGAGGGACATCGCGAACAGACAGAGGGTCATTACAAAGCAGATAGAGGCGCTTGTACCGCGGGAGTGGTTTTTCACATTCGAATATTAATTTTCACGTTCGAATTCGCGTTTTTGGATACATATTCGAACGAATATTCGAACCTCGAATATTCGTTGACAGCCCTAGATAGCATTATGCCTTCTTCTTCGTCTCCTCCACAGCCTCTCCTAAAGGGATCTTTCAAACTACAGAGGGGGACATCCAAGCAAAGGGTTCCCTCCTGTGACCTAGGAGATGGAGAAGAGCCCCAATTGAATTATTAACACTGCTGTGGATGTGCAGACGGAGACGCCATTGTTAATCTGGCCGTCCTGATGTTTGTGTGCGTCGTGTCAAATCTCCTGCTGCTCGACATTCCTAAATCTCCCTGCTACTGCCAGTTCACATCATTTGGCTGGAGATTCCTTTGCCGTTCCTTTTGGCTGTGTTTGTGAGGGCGTCTAAACTCCTTTTCATAGCAGAGCCCATAACTTTTAAGTTGCTTCTGGAATTGGGAATCGTACTGTGATCTTGCAATGATGGAGTCTATATAAATATAGAAATTATCAGCCATCGGAATGAATATCTGCAGTGCACACTGCATTGCCGACTGTATAAGCATGTGTGGCTACTAGCCGATCCCCTCATTGTCAATTGTGCGGCAAATTCTGGGAGAAGATGGCCTGATGTGGACAAGGTTAACTGTAGTGCAGAGGCACCGCCCTAGTGGCCGAAACCCAAATACCTCTGTAATTACAGTCTCCCTGTTTTCCACACTGATTTGGAGTCGCATCAGCATATTCTTCTTTTCAGTTCAATACACCACCCTACACTTTTGCTCATTGTGAACGTGGACACCAAAGGCTACCCATAGGCCTGCCTAATGCTTGCCGAGGATTAAGGCCAGCTGCTTATTTAAATTGTTAATGGAAATACCCGGACATATTTGCCCCACGTTTACACTTTGATTGAAATAGTGACTCGTTCTCTCTGATCCCTGGCTTTACTGCTGACCGGCGTCTCACTGTGGCTTTTACCCTGAAGCATTGAGGGCTTCTCGTCACTTTTCCTGGGCAGATTAAATGTGAACACTACTCCACAGCCAGCATACAAGCTGGCTAGTGAGTAGGAAATGTTATATTTCTGAAGTTCTGTGAAGTATTAAAGACTACTGTTTTCCCAAACAGTGTGTTTGAGGAAGACAAGGCAACCATTGTTTTTTTTAATGCCATAGATTGTTTAAAATTCAGCATGCATTTACTGTAATATGACTCGACGTCCCCATGTTGTTCTTTACCCATCTTCCATTGGATGCGTGGTGTAGATAGCCAATGATTAATTGGCTGCACACTGTTGTGGTGGACATTCTGTAATGTATCGCAGCTCTGTAGAAAGCTTGTTTCTGTGACTGAGAAGTACACCAGCCCTAGCTAAGAAGAAGGCTTGTGGCTTTGAAGGAGCCTCAGGGTCTCTGAATACTGTCGTTTACATGAACAGCCCTTTCCTCTCATGATCCCCAACTGCCAAATGCCGTAGGTCTACATTGTGGCCAGCAACAATACCCCCCCCCCCCATCCCCCCATTGACGGCATTGTGTTAACCATTACCTTAATCTCACTGCGTCGCCCGCATCAGAGGCGACCGACGGCAAGCTGTTCCAGGGGGTGGGGGGAGTTTGCTTTTTGTAACGAGAGTCCTTTACTCTGGGTGACTCAGTGCTGTCTTTTTGGCATTTTCTCTTCCATTCAGATGTGTCGTCATACGCCTATAGATGGGGGGGGGGGGGGGGGGGGGGGGTGTAATTTTGCATTACACAAAAACAACAAAAAAAGTACCTTTGTGACGATGTGAGGGGAACTGATGTACTTTGCTAGTTCAGCCTTGTGGTAGCACAGCACTTGATGGGTACGGATGTCTCTGCTTAGCTTTTGGTTTCCATCCCGCAGGTGCAGTACTGTGTAATGCTCCGAAGGGCTTCTGATCTCAAAACCGAAAGGGAAGGAGTCTGTGCTCCGGTAGTGTGACTCAGCAGTCGTGTGTGTGTTGTGTGTGTGTGTGGTGTGTGTGTGTGTGTGTGTGTGTGTGTGTGTGTGTGTGTGTGTGTGTGTGTGTGTCTAGGTGCACGATGAGCCTGCTGTGCTGTAGCCCTCGCAGCTAGTCAGCAGCTGCACCATGGCCAAACCTGGCAGCGACCGAGATGGCGCCATGGTGGACAAGCAGGCGGGAAAGAAGGTACAGCCGAGCACGCATACATTCACACGCCTCGACGACACACACGCCCTCGCTGCTGGCTGGCTGGCTGGCTGGACAGTATATGGTTACGGAAGTGAGAAGTAACATGGCATGATAGTCCATTTTTAAATGGCTGCCGGCCTTTGCATTATGTAAATGTGTTTACATTGATGTGCAGCAAAGCGTGTGAGTGGGACCGAGGAAACAAAAAATTCCCTTAAGAATTCATCACGCATGCACACACACTTTTCATTCTTTTGATTCATTAAACCACACACCGCGTTGGCAGGGTGCTGCCCACATTGGCGTGTGATGTTGCCATTCCCATTCGCCCGGATCTGCCAGTTATATTTATCTGCCATAATAAAGAAATTAAGTGTGTCAAAATGGTTTTGCCATGCAGTCTGCTGGCAGCACTGAGATGACCTCCTCGACATGGCAAGCAGGTCAACAGAAGTGCCAAATCAAGATGTGGTTAAGGGGTCGGGGGGGGGGATTCTTGGTTCTATTCTCCTACATTTAGTAGTCATTTATGCAATTTCCACTGACATTTTATATTCTCTAAATGCAGTCTGAACAGCCTTTTTTTTCTTTTTGGATAAAGAACAAAAACACATCTTGGTGATGAGCTTCTTCTGTTGCTCAAAGCTTTTTGTATCGTCATTGAGCAACTGACGAAGCAGGTCACTTTTATTAGTCAATTTAGTCCCTTTCCTTTTATTTCTGAGTCAGACTGGATAAGGGAAGATGCATCGTCTCCAAAGCGGTCACCGATCAGTCAAATCCCTGTGTGTAACCCCACCATGTGCCGCTCCATCTTGTCATGTTTTAGCACGCTGCAGCCCATACCTCGACAATGGTGCCCCAGTGTCCAACCCAAGCCTGCTGCTGTCAGTCAGTCAGGCCGGCCTGTACAGTCCAAATGGGGCCCCATCTTCAAGAGCATCTTTCCGTGCGGCCGCCTTTGTTTCCTTTGTGCTTACAAAACGCTTGCACACTGCTTCTTGGAATGGACTGCCGTTTTTTTATCATTCTGCATCCTACCCTTGTTTTGGCAGAGCAAGGACAAGCTGTCCCCGTTCACCAAAACGCCAAAGCTGGACCGGAGTGAACTCCTGGGAAAGGAGGCCAAGGCCAAGTCTTCCATGAAGCGCAAGCTGTCCTTCACCGCCAGCCCGGCCCGCACGGACGAGCGCGACTCGGACACAGGTACGACTGGAGCTGCCGCCGCTGCTGCTGCTGCTGATACATGCTGTTAAATACCCTATGCTCCTCTCCACACCTAGTCTGATATTTCCTGGCTCCCGGCCATGTCTCTATACTACCCCCCTGTGGCCCATTGTAGACCTATTCCGCAGGTCTGGTGGAAAATGAAGTCTGAAGTGGAGCGTCTTTCTTCTTTTCCTCTACTAGAAAATGACCCCATTGGGATAAGCACTGACGTATGAACCGGAATGTTCTTGACCAAACCCGTTCTATTGGTCAGGCGATCCACGTCTGCTGCTTAGTTTTTCCTGTTTACAAATGGCTGTGAAATAGAATGTAGTTTGTTCAGATACGGTTTCCATTATGTGCTTTTTTTAGCGGTGCCTTGTCTCGAGAACAAACTCTGTCAAACTCTGTTCATTGCTGTTGACTACACGGTCTGTGTCTCTATACACTGTCTCTATCCTGGTAGACGATGTGCTGGTATTCTTTCAAGCAGAGCTGAGGTTATCAAATAATAATTTTCAATATTTTGTCCACTCCAACCACACGTTATGTCTTTGGCTCTGTTGGAAATTTGAAATGTGTTGGTGTGGTTTTCTTCACCACTGTGCCTCGCTAAAGCCTAGAAACCAGTTGGCTGCTCCGGATTTTTTCCCAAGACCCTACTCTTTGCTGAGCAATGGGGATTACTGTATCATTCATATTGTCACATCGTTCTGTGGTTCATCCTGCCTGCTGCACTGAAGCCCAAAACCTGTACTGACCAGATCCGTCATTATGAGCCAAATCCTATAGACTTGAAATGGGTATCTACAAGTGAAATAATGAGAGCCTTGTATTGGAGCCGTGAACTGTCGGGGGAGACTGCTCTGGGTGTTGTCCATCTCCGCTAGGAGGTGATTTGTGTCTCTGAACAGCTCCAGGAAGAACAGACGCACTGCTGCAACCATCACCCCAGTTCTCATACCCTGAATGCTGCCGCGTGCGTGCGTGCGTGCGTGTGTGTGTCTGTCTGTCCTGTTGCACTTTGTGTGCGTTTGTCACTGTGCTTTGGTGACCACTGGAAGAAGGGAGAGAGGGCTTGCGTTAACGCATTGCTTTCCCTCCTCTCCCTCCACCCCTCATGTTTGTGCAATGTAGATGACTCAGACCCAGGGCAGTCGAGTGAGGCCTGGGCAGAGAGATTAGTGCCTCCCTGCAGGATATACGCAGGTAACCCCCCCCCCCCTCGCCTGTTTGGAGCCTGAGACTTGACCCCACCTTCCTGAACACCACCTTGTTTTAAGTACCAGCTCCTCTTCCTCCACACCCGACCCCCTTCTCCCTGGCTCCCGTCATGTTTTGCACTGCAACACGCACACACTTGCACACACCTGCACGCGTGTGTGATTTCTTCCTTTTTGTTTTATGTTGTCCTGCATGCGCCCCTGTAGGCGCACATGCATGTGTAGTTGGTGAACACAGACTGACGCAGAGAGCTGGGGGTAGGGGGGGGGCGGGGGTCTTTCCACGGTCCTAGTACCTCCTAATGCACCGAGATGCGTTCGTTTCCATTTCTCCTTTATTTCCCTTTTTATGTTCCGGTTACTTCCTCTCCTACCTCATGCTTGTCATCTGTCTCTCTAACGCAGATACAAGGAGAGGCTCAATAGATGGTTTCGCTGTGTTTAACCCCTACCCCCTGCGCCCCCCCCCCCCTCCCCTTCTTTACAGCACCTCCCCAACACCCTCTAACCCCACCATGTCTCCGTCTGTGTCTGCAGATAAAGATGGCGGCCCCGACAAGAAGAAGGTTAAGAAAGAGTCCGGGGGCAAGAAGTCCCAGTCGTCCACCCTGTTGTTTGGGTACCCTCTCTCCGAACGCAAGCAGATGGCTCTCCTCATGCAGATGACTGCCAACAGCCCAGGTCTGGACTGCTGCCTGGTCACCGCCCCACCCCGCCACTTTTACCGCAACCTCTCAAGATGGCTGTGGCTAAATTTACCTTTCTGTTGAGTCACCGTGATTGAGACGTCAGTCGGGGGACTAAGGCCCATGATAGGTCAAGGTTGATCCGAGGACGGGCACTTTTTGTTTTGGTCCTCCTAATATTAGCTGATGGCTGTGTACAACATAATGCATCATGGGATACATTTTTTTGTGATACTGATTTTATTGAGAGGACTCGAGTTGCAGCACTGTAGTTTTACACCAAAGTAAATGCGGCACAATTTAGGCTAGGGGAAACGTTGTTATCCCAGGTCCTGCATGAAGAACACTGAGGCACGTTCGAATACAACAGTGTTTTCCCTTAATGAAATATCTTTCATGATTAATGACTTGATGACAATGAACAGAAAACCATTTTCTTCCAACACAAATAACATTCCTATGCACGTATGCTCCCAAAAGGCTGTCAGTCAGTTTTATAGATATCTGTGCATTATTTTAGATTAGAAAATGTCCTTTTTGACCTTTTTTGTGTATTTTTTTTTAAGGCGAAATTTCAGAGACATGCTGAATAAATACATCATATTTTCAAACTCAAAAATGATCGTTTGAATAATCGTGATTTCAATATTGACCTAAATAATCATGATTATGATTTTTCATAATCGAGCAGGCAAACGGTGTTAGGGTAAAACAAGTCTTTGCCCTGTTGCTCCACTCCACTCTATCGCCGCTGACTCTCATGACCTCCCTGCCCCTCCAGACTCCACCCCCAGCCACCCGTCGCAGGTCACCCCCGTGCCGAAGAGGGTGGCCAGCAGCAGCGCGTCCAAGCAGAAGGACAAGGTCAACAAGAGGAACGAGCGCGGGGAGACCACGCTGCACCTCGCCGCCATCCGCGGAGACTCCAAGCTGGTCAAGGAGCTCATCAGCCTCGGCGCCGACGTCAACGTCAAGGACTTTGCCGGTACGATTTTACTTTTGACCTCGGGGTGGTTTGTAGTTCTCCATGCAGGAGTAGGGTCGATACCCGCTGTCGTTGCGTCGGACGTAGCGTCACCGTTATGCTATTGTTTGTGCGGGGCTCTTGTTGCTATGAACATGACGGTAACGACAGCGATGTATATTGTTGTTTCTCTTTCTTCTGACTATTGTGGCGATTGTAAGTCGCTTTGGATCAAAGCATCTGCTATATGTGAATGTTTGTCATTCAATCGATTGCCATTCGTTCTGTAGTACTTGAAACGAGGCATATTTCCCCTCAGAATTAATTCATGAGTGGGTAACTCATCAGGAGGAAAAAAAGGGATATTAACTTGTGCGTCCCCAGGCTGGACGCCGCTTCACGAGGCCTGTAACCTGGGTTACTACGACGTGGCCAAGGTTCTGATCGCCGCCGGGGCCGAGGTCAACACCCAGGGGCTAGACGATGACACGCCCCTCCACGACGCCTCCAGCAGTGGACACAAAGACGTAAGAACCCGCCCTTTGATTTATCGTTAACTAGTGACCGGCCGATATTTGCGTTATCTTGCGTATATCGGCATCCATCTATTTTTTTTTTTTTTTTTTTTTTTTTAATATTTTTTCCCGGCATGATTTCGACAGTACAAGAAATGTTCCTCTTTTTTTTTTTTTTTTAATTGAGACTTGCGTCATTTGTTATCATTGTGTAATTCTTATGATGTAAATCGAGGGAGCAAAGGCAGCATCTGCTCCAAATATCGACTCAAATCAGCGTAGGAGCTGGAGCACTTGTGTGTGTGTGTGTGTGTGTGTGTGTGTGTGTGTGTGTGTGTGTGTGTGTGTGTGTGTGTGTGTGTGTGTGTGTGTGTGTGTTGAAGAGCAGATAGTCAGACATGAGTCATTTTGACTGGGAATTAAACATGACCCAAGGATGGATTGTGGGGCTGTAGATGATTTGAAAAGATTTGATTAATAATGTCCTTGTTGGAGAGGTCATCTGGTTCCTGATATCCCAACAGCAGTGTTTCTCCTCCCTGTCACTGGACCTTAAAAGCCACCACATTTCTCCTAAACGTGTGTGTGTGTGTGTCCTGCCTCAGATTGTGAAGCTACTCCTACGCCACGGCGGTAATGCTTTCCAGGCCAACAAGCGTGGGGAGCGGCCCGTGGACGTGGCGGACTCCCAGGAGCTGGAGCAGCTGCTGAAGGGAGAGCTGCCCCTGTCCGATCCAGAGGACAGCTCCTCAGGTACAGCCTGGACCTAATGGACTGTGGATTTATCAGGAGAACCTAAGATCTTACAACCAAGCTCATTAATGGCAGCGGTGTAACAATATAGTCAAATTACTATGAATTCTGGATTTATGTTTTTCTTTACGCATCGATGGATAGGATAAAAAAAAGGTTATTTTCGTGGCTAGACAATAAATGAATTGCTGTATATCACTGGTATGTTGTTGCTGGTCCAGTTGTATGTTCAGCTTCTGCAGATGGTTGGTTGTATATATGGGTGAATCATATCAGATGATGGTGTTCCATGAATGTCAAAACAAGTTGACATTAGAATATGCAACCTAATCATGGATATGCCAACTGGAACTGGCAACACGAGTGAGTGATCAGCAGTGGAAGCTGCTCCTGGTAGACGCGCTAACGCCGTTCTCCTGTCCTCTGACCCCCCCCCCCCCCCCCAGACTCTGAGGACCCGCCGTCCGTCAACCCGTCCAGCGTGGACGACGACCACATGGAGGAGTCGGACGGAGAGAAGGACTCCGAGGGCAAGCCGTCCGCCCTGAAGGCCTCGCCCTCCGTCTCCGGCCTGGACGAGTACGAGTTCAAGGACGAAGAGGAAGAGGAGGAGGAGGAGGAAGACGACGAGGAGGAGGAGGAGGAGGAGGAGGAAGAGGAGGAGCCGGTGCTGAACGACCGACACCACTACAGGAGAGATCTGCGTCAGCGGGAGAAGGACGAGCGGAACCACGTGACGGCCAAGCCCAGCGCCAAGGCGGATCCCCCGCCCTCCTCGTCCTCCTCCTCCTCGTCCTCAAAGTCCAAGAAGCCGAAGGCGACGGTGCGAGTCCTGCACTGCAGCACGGACTCCTCCAGCGACGAGCTGGACGGCCTCGCCGCTGCCCCCCTGGAGAGGAGGGGCTCACCCTCATGCTCCCAGAGCGCCGCCGACGCCGCCTTCAAGGCGGAGCCGGTGCGCGTCAAGAAGGACGGCGAGCAGAAGGACAAGGGCAAGGTGAAGAGGAAGAGCAAAGGGCAGAGCAAGAACAAGGAGAACCAGGAGGATGGCGGCGGCGGCGGCAAGGAGAACGGCAAGGGGCCGGTGTTCTCGGCGGTGGCGGCGGAGACGGAGAGCGCCGAAAAGGGGCGCGGCGACGAGGACTCCTTCAAGATGTCCTTCAGCCCCAAGGACGACTTGTCGGTGCACCTCTTCCACCTGTCCTCGGTCAAGGCGCCCAAGCTCAACCACGGCCTGCTGTCGGACAAGGCGCCCACGCCGCTGAAGCAGGAGAACGCTAAGACCAGCGCGCCGGCGGCCGACGGCCCCGCCGACGCGGTCAAGTACATCCACTACACGGACGCCGTGGACTACTGCACGACGGAGGGCTCCAGCACCAAGGGCTGCAAGCACAAGGAGAAGAGCAAGCACCAGCAGAGAGAGCCCCCCCCGGCGGTGGCGTTGGACGGCGACGAAGGCAGCCGCAGCCCCTCCAAGGACGGCAGCCTGGGGAACGTGGCAGAGGGCCCCGACGCGGCGGCGGCGGCGGCGAGGAAGACGGACGCCGACGGCAAGGTGGTGAAGAAGCACAAGCTGAAACACAAGGAGAAGGAGAAGCACCGGCGGGACTACGAGGTGGACCGGAGCCGCCACCGGCAGAAGGAGGCCCGGAAGGACAGCCACAGGAATCTGGAGTTCGACCGCGAGTTCTGGAAAGAGAACTTTTTCAAGAGCGACGAGGCGGACGAGCCGCCGCCGCCGCCGCCGCCGGCTCCAGGGAAGCGTGAGGGGGAGGGCGGCGGTGACCCGCCGCAGGAAAGCCGAAGTTTCAAGAGCGACGAGGCGGACGAGCCGCCGCCGCCGCCGCCGGCTCCAGGGAAGCGTGAGGGGGAGGGCGGCGGTGACCCGCCGCAGAAAGCCCGAGACAGCTCCCCCGCAAAGGAGGAGCGCCCGGCCAAGGACAAGCACGCCGGCCGGCAGGAGAAGCGCTCCCGGGACGAGAGGGAGAAGGAGAAGTCGGTGAAGAAGGAGCACAAGGGGAAGGAGGGGAAGTGGAGCGAGCGTGAGGAGCGGGCCGACGGCCACGGCTCGGGACGCTTCCCGGCCGAGCCTCCTCAGCAGAGCTCCGCCACCGTCACCAAGGAGGAGGCGGAGGAACGCGCCGTGAGCCTCACTCCGGCGGAGCTGGAGCCGCCGCAGGAGCAGCCCGCCGAGAAAGGCGGCAGGGACCGGGGCGACAAGAGGCCGCCGGCGAAGGAGCGCGAGGCGGAGCGGTCGGAGAAGAGGCACCCGGAGAAGAAGGTCAAGGCGGAGCCGGCGGACCGGCCCGAGCCGCAGGCCTCGACGGAGCGCTGGAAGGAAAAGGAGAAGAGCGCCACCAGTTCTTCCTCCCACTGCCCCGGGGATAAAAGCCACAAGGAGAGGGAAAACGAGAAGCTGAGGTCGGCGTCGACGTCCGCCACCAAGAAGCACCAAGAGGAGAGCAGGAAAAACAAAGAGAGGAACTCTGAGAAGCGCAGCGAGCGGGAAAGGCCGGAGAGGGACTACAATGGCGGGGAGCACCGGGAAAAGGACCGGCCCGGAGCGGAGAAGAAGAGCAAACCGACGGAAAAGCCCTCGGAAAACAGTAAACCCGAACGCTCCAAGGAGAAAGACGGCGACAGGAAGAAGAAAGACAAGGTGAAGGACGGCGCTCTCCGGCTCGGGCTCCAACCTCAAGTCCCTCCTGGAGGAGAAGAGGAGCTACAGCTCCGAGACCTCCAAGTCCGCCTCCCTCAAACCCAAGGAGGAGGTGGCCAGGACGCCGGAGAAGGAGAGGGACCGCCGCGAGAGGGACCCGGACAGACACCGGGACAAGGACCGGCACCGCGAGCGCTCCCAGTCCACCAAGCTCAGCCGGGCCAAGCCCGGCGAGGGAGACGCCGAGCGGGTCAAGTCCAAGCCCAGCGACGACGCCGAGCGGGCCAAGTCCAAGGCCTCGCCGGCGTCCCGCGACGCCCGGCCCAAGGAGAAGAGGCTGGTGAACGACGACCTGATGCAGACCAGCTTCGAGCGCATGCTCAGCCTCAAGGACCAGGAGATCGAACAGTGGCACCGCAAGCACCTGGAGAAGATCAAGCAGAAAGAGCGCGAGAGGCTGAAGCAGCGGCCCTCGGCAGACCCCTCCAAGCCCAAGAGCAAGGACAAGGCGGCCAAGACGGCGGACACGTGCCTGAGCAAGGAGCTGCTGCGCTCCAAGAGCTCCGAGGACGGCCAGAGCCGGGACCGGGCCCCCAAGGACGGCACCGGCTCACGGACGCTGTCCCTGGACGGGAAGAGCGTGTGCTCCCTCAGCGCGAAAGTCATGGCGAGCATGGACGGCGGGCTGAGCCGGTCGCCGCGGCCCGACGGCGAGCGCTCGGGCGTCATGTCCCGGTCCGTCTCCATGGTCTCCGTGGCGAGCTCGGAGGACTCCTGCCAGGCGGCCGTGCTGACGCCCCGGCCTGCCGAGTACGACTCGGACGTCAACCCCGAGGCGTCGGACTCCCAGCCCCCCCTGCTGCAGTCGTCCCTGGCGTCGCTGCAGGCCGCCCAGTCGCCGTCGGCCCACGACAAAGACTGCGGCGGTCTCCCGGAGGTGCCCCACAGCAGCTGGTCGCCGCCGTCCAACAGACACGAGACCCCTTACCTGAGAGGCCATCCTCGACGAGGACACCGGCGCGCCGGCGGCGGACGGGAAGGAGTGGCGCCGACGCGCCGGAGAACGCCCCTCTGCCCGTTCAGCCCAAAGCGGCCGAGCCCAGAGCGCCGGAGCCCCCGGCGGACCCGGAGGAGGGCTCCATCGATGACCACGCCCCGCCGCAGCACACCGGGGAGAAGGCGGAGGGCGACGCCCACACGCAGCGCGAGGAGTCCCGGCCCGAGTACCTCCCGGTGTCGCCGGCCTCCTACCGGGACGCCTCGTACAGAGACGCCCCGGACAAGGAGCCGCTCAACTCCGAGTCCAACGTCTCTTCGGCTTGCGGGACACCACCGAGGGCCCCGGATCAGAGGCTCCCGTCTTCCTCCGAGGCACCGGCCCCACGAGAGCTTTACTGGCCCCTGCTGAACGCGCGTACCGAGGAGGAGGGCGCCGGGGACAGCGGCGCGACGCTAGACCCGACGGCGCCGTCCGTCTCCTCCGCCCTCTCTGCCGACACGTCGGGGCCGACTGACGCACAGGAGCCGGCCCCCTGGCCCTGCCCACAGAGGGACCTCTTCACCGCCACGGAGAGCTCACAGCCCCGGTCCGAGCCCCTGGAGGCCATGGACGTCGACCGCGAAGAGAAACCGTCTGAAACCGCCATGGACACGACCGCCGCCGCCGCTGAAAGAGCCGGACGGGACGGCGAGGGGAGCGCGTGGGACGGCTGTGAACGGGAGCGGTCGGCCAGCCCCCCCGCACCCTCCTCGGCCTTCACACACATTCCTACCTTCGAGGTGGAAGAGCCGGCGGCGGCCCCGGGCAGAGCCAACACAGAGGCCAGGTGGGCTCCGGAGGAGTCCGACGTACGCGAGCAGCTCTGCAAGAAGTCCAAACCGTCCACCGACGGCGGGCCGGCGGATGCGGTGCCGGCGGAGCACAGCGCGGCCATGCCCTCCTCCCCCGGGTTTTACTGCAGGACCCCTGAACACAAGGCCGAGGAGACGCGTGTCGCTCCCCAGACCACCGAGACCACCACCACCGACGACGACGTACAACAACAACAATGGCGGCGCGGAGGCCAGGCATGCGTACATGGAGGGCCCCTCCGCCGACGAAGGCCCGGCCCCGGACACGGCCCCCGAGCCGAGCACGGAGCCGGGCCCCGAGCCGACGGAGGCCCTCCCGTCCGAGGAGACGCAGGAGTCCTCCTCCACCTCCTCGTCCTCGTCGTCCGCCGCAGGAGAGCCTAGCGCCTTCCGGCCCCCCCTCCCGGCGGACCACAGCGGCAGCACCTCGGGGTGTTCCTCCCCGCAGTCGGGGGACTCGGACAGCTCCGGCGCCAAGGCCAAGGCGCGCTGCCAGGACCACGACGACCCGGACGCCCCCCCCGTGGCCCACCCCCGCAAGAGGAAGATGCCCAGGGCGTCGCCCTCGCAGAGCGGGGCTCCTCCCCCGGCCCCGCCCCCGGGGAGAGAGACGGGTCAGCAGCAGCAGCTGCAGCACCAGTCGCTGGCGGCCATCGTGGACTCAGTGAAGCTGGAGGAGATCGAGCCCTACCAGACGGAGCGGGCCAACCCCTACTACGAGTACCTGCACATCCGCCGGAAGATCGAGGAGAAGCGCAAGGTGCTGTGCAGCGTCACGCCGCAGCCGCCGCAGTACTACGACGAGTACGTCACCTTCAACGGCTCCTACCTGCTGGACGGGAACCCGCTCAGCAAGTTGTGCATCCCCATGGTGAGTGTGAGCCACCACGCGATTTCCGCAGGATCCTGCGGTTCATAAGACCTGCTGAAGGAAATCTAAAACGCACGTTCGCTTGAATAAAGACGGTAGCGGTAATGACGGTAGCGGTAAAGTGTCTCTCTTGTTTCCTGTAGATTACGCCCCCGCCGTCGTTACCTGAGCCGCTGAAGGAGATGTTTAAACAGCAAGAGGTGATGCGGATGAAGCTCCGCCTGCAGCACAGCATCGAGAGGGTAAGGTTTCACTCCTGGGCGTATGCTTTCGGCTTTTTTTTGCAGGCAGACTGCTGCTTACGTGGTAATCTTCCATTGGTTTCCAGTTTCACTGCGCTGCGGCGCTTGACTCCTCCTTTTCTTTTCAGGGTGTTTACTTTTTTTCAAAATTTGTGTACTGGAATGTTCATCGGAAAAATGATTCAACCCAAGTATTGAACCATTTACCTTTTTATAGATATTGACCGAACTTCTGCCTCTTGTATGTTGTCCCACAGGAAAAACTCATCGTCTCCAATGAACAGGAAGTTTTAAGGGTCCATTACCGGGCCGCAAGAACACTAGCCAACCAGACGCTGCCGTTCAGTGCCTGTACCGTCCTACTGGATGCAGAAGTGTACAATATGCCTCAAGACGTCCAGGCAAGTAGCAGCACGTCACAATCAACCTCAAGGGCTGACTATGGTTCACGCAACGCAATGACCACGCAGACACTTTGACGCGGTCGGGAACCTTTATGGTTCTGCGGCGGGTTTTAGTGAGCGGACCAATCACAGCCCTTGCTGCTGCGTCGCCTCGACGGAAGGTTATAATTTTTGGGAGGCGCACGTCAGGCCCTTGCGGTGGACGCAAGGAGCATCCGCAAGGACGTAAAGGGGTCCGTGCCCCCCTTGCATTGCGTGAACATGGGACCATAATCAGCCCTTCAGGAGCTGCCGATGAGTTTTTTTTTTTTTATGGAACAGGGCCGATTATTATCAAGCACAATGTATGCGTCAGAAGACCCAGCCCTTGATTCACACTACCCCACAAACCCAGATGTACTGCTGTGAAGAGAGAAGCATGTTAACCATTAGAAACACCACCTCCTTCAAAAGCCCTGTATAAATACAAATCTTCATCACTCCGTCTTGACACACCATCACAGCTTTTGATGTTAGATCAAACTTGTTATTTCTAATCAGGTCTTTTGGTACTTGTTTATATAACATCGGCCCATATAAACTGTGTTTCATGTCTTCTCTGATGTCTGTGTTTTAGACTGACGACGGCAAAACCTCGGTGAGAGATCGATTCAACGCTCGTCAGTTCATGTCCTGGCTGCAAGACGTGGACGATAAGTTTGACAAACTGAAGGTGAGGTGGTCACTGTGCAGCTGTGTTGGCAACCCGGGCTCCGACCCTGTTCACTTTTTTCTTTCCCATGTGGACTTTTCACCCTATAATTGTGATGAAGGGACCCACACACTCCCTCCATTGTATATGGACGTTTGCAGGGACTATAAACGCATAAAAGATAAGGAAGTGGAGTCGTTTGCGTCAGCAGTTGGGTCACAAAGGAACGTTTTGAGGGTGTACAGTTAAAGCAGCACCGTAAACTATCCATAATTGGCACATTCAGGTCACGATAAAATACAGGGGTCCTTATAATAAAAAAGAAATATGAAGCACAGCTATCCAACGGGACCTCTAAAATAATAACATGGGCTTCAGCCGCTGAGATCCCAATCAGGTGAAGAAAAGCAGTACTGGCTTTGTGTTTCAAAAACCATCAGCGCCACCTCTAGGCCGACAGAGGAACTGCATGTTAGTCAAACCGGGCATGGCTGCTGCTTCTCCTAGCAGGTGACCATACGCATATCCCCCATGTCGTGGTCCTAGCAGACGCCCTGCCTAACGTCCCCCATGTCGTGGTCCTAGCAGACGCCCTGCCTAACGTCCCCCATGTCGTGGTCCTAGCAGACGCCCTGCCTAACGTCCCCCATGTCGTGGTCCTAGCAGACGCCCTGCCTAACGTCCCCCATGTCGTGGTCCTAGCAGACGCCCTGCCTAACGTCCCCCATGTCGTGGTCCTAGCAGACGCCCTGCCTAACGTCCCCCATGTCGTGGTCCTAGCAGACGCCCTGCCTAACGTCCCCCATGTCGTGGTCCCCCCCCCAGACGTGCCTGCTGATGCGGCAGCAGCACGAGGCGGCGGCGCTGAACGCGGTGCAGCGGCTGGAGTGGCAGCTGAAGCTGCAGGAGCTGGACCTCGCCACCTACAAGTCCACCAGCATCTTCGAGATCCCAGAGTTCTACATCCCCCTGGTGGAGGTCAACGACGACTTCGACCTCACGCCGATATGAGAGTGTGGAGCGGAGGGGGGGGGGCTCGCGCTCTCTCTCTCTCTCTCTAACGGCAGACGCAGTGTTGTTTTCCGTCTCCTGTCCCCCTCCCCCCCCCCACACCCACCTGTCACAGGAAGGTCAACGCTGACGTGTCCAGAGGACGGGTCACATGGGGAGAACGCGGACCCCGTGGGGGAGCCTGGGATCACATGGGTGAGGACGGATGGGCTCCAATGGGGGGAGGACAGATCAGACTGGGGACGGATGGGAGCCGGTGGGTGAGGACGGATGGGACTAGCAGGGGTGAGGGGAGGGGGTGGGGGGGCAGAAGAGCAGCCTGGACGAGCCGAGCACTTAACGGCCGAGGGTATGAACGCCAGAGAGCACTTAAGAAACGATTTGCATCCATTGAGGGAAAAAAAAGAGGCGATAATAACAAGCATGCTCTGACAGAGTTGGGGGGGGGGGGGGGCTGAGGCACTATTTGTACAGGATGCAGGACTGACTAACCTGAGAAGCCCCCCACCGACCAGGCCTTCGATAGATGTCCATGCCTCTAAATGTAGCCCACTACGGTCCAAAGGCTGGCCAATGACGCTAGCTTTGCTACGCTAGGCCGAGCCGGCCGAGCTATGCTGGATTGTGCCATGCTTTGCTATGCTAGGTTGAGCTATGCTATGCTATGCTTGGCCATGCTATGCTAGGCTGGCCTGGGCTGGGCCGGGTCATGCTATATTTATGATAGGTGTCTGCTTTTCTCGACACAGAAGCGGGGTGTACACCGATGTCCCCGCCTGCTACAGCTCTCCGCCATGCTGGCTCTCGCGCGACTAAAAGATTTCCAACCTTCTTTTGGTTCGGCTTCGCCTCATTTCACAAACTGTGTTCATACATTTGTGTACAGACTGTGTGCTCTTATTGTTTTTTAACTTATTTTATACATACAGATTGTGCATTTGTAAATAGCCATGTAATTATCGTTTTAAACGTGTTTTTAAAAAAAGAACACGCAAAAAAACAAAAGGTAATGGATATTTTGATTGTAAAACTTTGTTCCGTCTCATGTTTCAATGGACCAAAGTTGGCTTTTTCTATGGAGTGTCCTTGTTGCGGTTGTCTGAACCCATTACGCATGTGTTGTCGGGTTTTCTGTTTTCCTCCGCTTCCTTTATCCGTGGAGCTCTGGACCACCACGACCCTTGGATTATTTCATTTTGTTGACCTCTGCTTATTACAGTGCTGTGCATGCGTTACGTTGTTAAATCTCTTCCTGAAGAGCTGTACTGTAGACTAAATAGTGAGGTTATACTGAAGTGTTGCAGCTTTCCTTTTGTGCTGTTGTGTTTTATGTCACTCTCTGCAGCCTCGATTCCTTGTGTGTTGTCCCTTGTGTCTTGCGCACATTAAAAAAAAAAAAGAACGAAAAGAAAGTTTGTTGTGGCTTCCGCGGAATAGAAACATACTTTTACAGTTTCAATGTGAGATCACAACAAATCCTATTTTTTCAACATAATGCCTTTTTGAACGATAGTTCTAAAAATGTCTATTTTAATATTTACTTGTTACAAGACATGTACATATTTGTAATATATAATTGAATAAATTTTATTGGTTGTGAAATCAAAGTTTGACTCTTATTTTATTTAATAAGGCACACCAAGTGGATAGTTATTTCATTTACCTTAAAGTAGTACTGATTAATAGTACTTCAGCCAGAAGATGTCGCTGTGCAGTCGGAACATAGTCAAATTCTTGCACACAATGTAAGCTGATGAAATGAATGAACTTGCAAGGTTCGCTTGATTTGATGTCAACCGCCCTAGGTAGAACATAGACCATTTAAATAAGGGGCCTTTAATTAAACACACCCTGTTTGCATTATCGAGAATTGCAGTGATTATGTCTGCATAATTATCCATAATTAAAAGTGTAACCTTTACAAATATAGCAATTGTAAAACTTTGAAGTGAAGGTATATTTGACCTTTGCCTATTTATAAATGTCATTTGTTTTTGGCGTGAAATAAGTTTTGGATGGGGGAGGCAGTAATGAGGGTTATAAAGCAGAACAAAAACACTTGAGCGCGCCTCTCAGCAGGGAACTGTGTTCATCTTCACAGCTTCCGAGTCCGCCTTTCACACCTAATGGGGTGCTACGGCCCCCCATTCATGGGACCCTTTATACGACTGGCGTCAAGGGGTTGCTAATTGGAGGTTTACATTTCCAAAAGAAAAAATTTGCGTGTAAAAAGCGAATCATCGTAGCCAGTTGTTTTTTTAAAACCATTGGTCAATCCCCCTTCCAAAAAAAAGTACCTACATTGGGCGATGGACTAGAAGTGAGAAGCAGGGTGACGTTTACGCGGTGGTAGCAACAGCCTCTCGTGTGCTGGTATTTATGGTGTCAGAGTGGAAATCTTTCATCTTCCACTATCGCTATTCACTAGTTATCTCGAAGCGAGACGCGTCTGGGTCGGTGTTGGAAGCAGCGCCAGTGTCCGTCTCGTACATAGTTGTTGGAAGTGAAAATGGACCGTTCGCCTTTAAGGCGCCCGACTGCCTGTTGCTTTGTGCTGCGGAGAGACTGACGCCCTCTGGACAGTGGACACTGCAGCGGCATCACTCCATACTGGAAAGTGGAGAAGTTCAAAGGGGGGTAAAGGAGAGATCGTTTCCCGAGGAAGTTTTTTTTTCCAAGCCCATCATCGCTTTGTTGTGGTAAGTGTTTTATGTACGTTGTGGTTTTTTTGCATATCTGCTCGCGAGACTGTCGTGCGTGCGAGAGAAGTCCGATAAGAGCCCAGTTTGGCAGAAGTAGTCCTGAGAGGGAACGGAGTCCACCAACTGCATCTCCTGGTCGGGGAGCTAATGTTGCTCACATGGTTTCTCTCCGTGATGTTTAGCAATGCGCAACAAGTGGTCGAGCGTGATGGGTGCAGATCGCTCTCTGTTGACCAAGATCCCAGATTTTTATGATCAGTGTTACATATTTTATATCTGTAAAATACAACTTCTTTAGTCCATGTGCGAACAAAAACAAATAGGTAAAGGTAAATATACCGTGCGGTGAAAGCAAGACGACCACACTGAAAACGGTTGCCTTTAAAAAATAATAATTGGTTCGTAATTAAATTAAACTACTTCTATTAATAACGACAAGTTAAAGACGGGAAAGGCATTATATATAGCAAAATGAGAACGTATTGCATGACCAGATCTGCCTAAAAAAAAAGATGCTGCAGATAACTTCAGGAAGAATGCAACGTCCTACAGCTAGGACGGGACTGGGAAACGCATGACTGCATGAGAGCTTGTAGGCTATTTGCAACATTTCCATCAATTCGGATGATGTTAGCCTATGTGTGATGCCCCCCCCCCCCCCCTTCCCTCATGTGTGCACGTTTCAACCCCCCAGACAATATATCGTCCAGCGATGATTTACTCAACAACCCGTGACTGGAATTCCACTGACGACGGATTTTGTTTATCTAAATCCAAACGACGAAACAACCCTCTGACCTTCACACCACGACCACCTCCACCACCACCACCACCTCCCCACCACCACCACCTATGCCACCCTTTACTCACCCAATACCGCAATCTTTGCTCCATCTCTCTCCCTCTCCCTTCAGGTGTCTGTGCACCAGAAGCCCCTGTGCTGTGTCTCAGTAGCCTTGGAGATGAGGGCCAGCACGCAGCTCTTGCTCCCGGCCTCGCTGGCTGTGCTCCTGTGCCTCCTGGCCTCCCTGCCTGCCCCGGCCAGCGGCTGCAACAAGGCCCTTTGTGCCAGCGACGTCAGCAAGTGCTTGATCCAGGTGAGGGTCGTGTGTGTGTGTGTGTGTGTGTGTGTGTGTGTGTGTGTGTGTGTGTGTGTGTGTGTGTGTGTGTTGCTGGGTGGTAGACCATAGTGGTTGTATCTTTATATGTGGTTGTGTATTGGTTAGGGTCTATGTGGTGTTTTTGCTTTGTGCAAGCAATCGTTGGATTGTGTTGAGTGCTGGATTAGCACAACAATCATCTCATACACAAACACACGTACATGCTCATGCACACGCACAAAGATAGCCTACACATACACAAGAGTGAGGTTTAAAAGTACCACTTTTGGTTCAGAACCTTGGTTTCTATTCATGGAGTAAATTCTGTCGACAGAACTGAGGACAGCTGCCCATAAATGTTGATGTTGCCCATGTTTGTGCACTTTCATTGTCAGGTTGTGTCAATTCACTGACAAACAACACATTAACAAATTATAATGTATAACTTCAACTTATAATGATGAGTAAACCCATAGAAATGGATACCGTTGTTAGTTATTTCTTTGGTGTACCAGGCAGGGCTTGCCTTGCCTGGTACACACACACACACACACACACACACACACACACACACACACACACACACACACACACACACACACACACACACACACACACACACACACACACACACACACACACACACACACACACACACACACACACACACACACACACACACACAGCACACACACACACACACACACACACACAGCCACACCCACACACACACACACACACACACACACACACATCCCAATGATTCCGTTATGATCAACCTTTTCCTGCAAACGAGCACAGTGATGCAATTTCACAGCAGTAGTATTTAAAGCTATACTTGGCACTACTCAATCCCTCCTTTCCATTGACATGAGAGGAATGGGTGGGATTTTGTGATCAGCATTTCCTTCATTACATCACTGAGCATTACTGTGTGTTGAAGAGAGCGGGGGTCACTTTCACTTTCAGCTCTCAGTTTTCTACTCTCATAGTATTTAACTTGGCCAAACCGGCACTCTCCGTTATCATACTTCCTTCCTTCTGCCAGCGTTATTTGTAGGTCTTGGGACACTCAGTCAATCATCCGATGCTCATGGTTTCATCTCTCGTAGTAGTGTATCTTTAATTTCTCCAGGGTTTAGATTGCAATGGACACTACAATTTCTGAATCAGCCAATAAGATGATTTAAATGACAAGATAATTTTGACATTAAGTTGATTCAAACGTCAAAATGATTTAGACTTAAACACTAGGGACACGAGCTGGAGCCTGAGAATAAGTCCTGCTCCTGTCAGAACCTCCATGCCTGGTGTTTGGTACCCCTGTCACATTAATCTGTGGCTCGTATTCTTATCAGTTAAAATTTAGACCTTTTTCAGGAACGCCATCTATAATGTACTAATCCAACATGTCTAGGCTCCTGTGTTTTCCTCTACTGTGTTGTTTTCAGCGTGAGGGACACGATCAAAGTGAATCGGCAGCTCAACAGTAGTCGGTAGAGGGAGGGGGAGTTCAGGAGCAATGAGGCCAGAGTACAAGTTTGAGGCGATCTAGACACGGGAACATTTAATTCTCAATTATTGTTATTTTTGGTTGAAGAATGCAGATGCTTTCTTTTGATAAGAAGGAAAGATATTTTGCTCAGTGTTGCATTCCTTTTGCTGACGTTGTGTGTGTGTGTGTGTGTGTGTGTGTGTGTGTGTGTGTGTGTGTGTGTGTGTGTGTGTGTGTGTGTGTGTGTGTGTGTGTGTGTGTGTGTGTGATGAAAAGATTTTTTTCATTTTCAAGAGAGCTGCAGTGCTACAAATTCTTAAGTCAACGTAAATATACCATAACCTAGGCTAATGAAAACAAAAGTTTTGCTGCGGCAAAAAAATAAAAGTTTTCATACACGAAGACGCACAGGCCTCCCAGGGTTTACCAACACATAGCCCTTCTCTGTGGCCGTTTGCTGCAAGCAGTCACTGATTGGTCGAACATGCGCAGTGTTCTGCTTTGTTTCCGACAGGCAGAGCTAGCACTTATCTGAAGGCAGGGGGGGGAATCGAAAACAGAATTTTCCCCAACCACTTTTCAGCAGTGCATTTTGAATGATTTCGCAACATCTTTATCACCAGGTTATATTGCTTTTTCGGATCGTCGTGAGCCTGGAAGGAACTGCAGAACTGTCAATTCGGCTCGAGGGGGCCAGAGGAGAGATGGCCTCCTGTTGTTTTACTGCGGTAGAAAAATGCTGTAGGAAAATGGCATCAGTGGCTTATTACAGAGTGCTGGCATCTACGTCTGCATCCCGTCAACTTTACCTCCAATTTCTGTGTCTGTCTGTAGGTGGGTTTGTGTGTTTGTGAGATTATGCAGTGTTTGTCTTTGACCTTGTATTAGCTTAGCTGCCAGGCCTCGTTCATTATGTGTCCATTTAGGCCTGACTCGCTCTCACCCTACTGGCTCTCGGCAATGTTATGATAGCTGAATTTGGATGTGGTCTCTAAATAAACTGGCTCCTCCAAATGTAGAGTTATTTATACATCTAGGGGGGGTTTAGGGAAGAGCTTCATTTGACCGAGAGAGCTCTATTTTTGGTCAAATAAACGTTTGAAATATGGTGCAATTTCCCCGGAATAGTAAACCTTTTTTAGGTCATTGGAATCTCACCAAACAGATTGCATGGATGCTTCAGTTTTCTGTCCTTATTTAATCTTTGCTGACTTTCGGTTGACTTTGAGGCTCCGGCCTTTTCAAATGGCTACATTGAAATGATTTATTAATGCAATACATTTACATTTAGGGCATTTAGCAGACGCTTTAATCCAAAGCGACTTACAATAAAGCCTTTATTCTTCATACTCATGGCACAAACCAGCCGGTCTCCCCCCCCCCCGTGTGTGTGTGTGTGTGTGTGTGTATGTCTCTGTCTGTTTGTGTGTGTGTTAGTATGTATGTGTGTGTGTCAGTATGTATGTGTGTGTGTCAGTATGTCTGTGTATGTCTCTGTGTGTGTGTGTGTGTGTGTGTGTGTGTGTGTGTGTGTGTGTGTTAGTATGTCTGTGTGTCAGTATGTCTCTGTGTGTCTGTGTCTGTGTGTGTGTTAGTATGTCTGTGTGTCAGTATGTCTCTGTGTGTTCTGTCTGTCTGTCTGTATGTGTGTGTGTGTCAGTATGTCTGTCTGTCTGTGTGTGTGTTAGTATGTCTGTGTGTGTGTCAGTATGTGTCTGTCTGTCTGTGTGTGTGTGTCTGTGTTAGTATGTCTGTGTGTGTCTGTGTTATTATGTCTGTTTGTGTGTGTTAGTATGTCTGTGTTAGTGTGTGTGTGTGTGTGTGTGTGTGTGTCTGTGTGTTAGTATGTCTGTGTGTGTGTCTGTGTGTTAGTGTGTCTGTGTGTTAGTATGTCTGTGTGTGTGTCTGTGTGTTAGTATGTCTGTGTGTGTGTCCGTGTGTTAGTATGTCTGTGTGTGTGTGTCAGTGTGTTAGTATGTCTGTGTGTGTGTGTCAGTGTGTTAGTATGTCTGTGTGTGTGTCTGTGTGTTAGTATGTCAGTGTGTGTGTGTGTCAGTGTGTTTTCTTCCTTCTTGCTCCTTATTTCTCGATGGCCCTGTGCCAAGAGCCTGACCTCAGCGGCACCGGCTTGTTAGCTGTCAGAGAGGGGAGAGGCTCCACCACCGGGGCCCTGTGGCCCCACCGCCATCGCTGGGCGCTGCCGGTGATTAGTAGGACGCGTTGTCCCCGGGGCCCCACTGCATGCGCTCGGCTGCCACCTTAACTCATTTGTCTGGATTCCCCAAATCCCCGGGGTGGGGGCGGTGGAGGGAGGGGGGGGCCAGGATAGGGTCATAGCGAGGTGTGTGTGTGTGTGTGTGTGTGTGTGTGTGTGTGTGTGTGTGTGTGTGTGTGTGTGTGTGTGTGTGTGTGTGTGTGTGTGTGTGTGTGTGTGTGTGTGTGTGGTGTGTTTGTGTGTGTGTCTGGTTATGTGCTTGTCTGTGTGTGTGTGTGTGTGTGACAAAGCAGTAAGCTTTGTGGACTTGCTTTAGTGGTTGGCCTGCCAGGCTAGCCTCCAGCCCCAGACGGTTTTGTCAGCCTCTTAAGCTGGGTGGGGCCGCACTTTCCAAGTTACACACCACCACCACCACCAGAGCTCTGTGGGGCAAGGCAGCACATGTCTCACTCTCCAGACAATCTCCCCCACACACCTACACACACCTACACACACACTACACACACACACACACACACACACACACACACACACACACACACACACACACACACACACACACCACACACACAACACACACACACACACACACACACACACACACACACACACACACACACACACACTCGACTGGTCACACCCCTGTCGTATGCATGCAGCCATGACTGATTGCTGTGATTTCCATTTCGGAGAGCCCCCACTTGTTGAGTGTGAGAGTGCTCGGGCTCTGGTGCTTCTCAGTGAAACCTCATCCGTCTCTGTTCACTGCCGGGGAGGGAACGGCTGCCGGAGGTGTTAGCACTACGATGCTCGTTTGGCCTCACAGTCGCCCCGTTTAGGGGGGCAGTTTGGAGACCTCGATGTGGTCGGGGATTAGTTTGTGCATTTATGACTATAATTACACTTCCGTGACCCATAAAGCATATTCCAAAATTGATGTGGGTCTAAAGTAGTCCTCCGTTTCACCCCCTTGATACTTGGATCTATTGAAGAGAATGCCCCCCCCCCCCCCCTTTCTTCTCAGGCAACTGCAGTGAGATTTTCGAATGGTGTAATTTTCCACCTTGAGGCGGTCGTAACGGCCGCTCATCGGATTACCTCTTAACCACGGGCCGGCGGCGCAGAGAGGGAGAGGCTGGGGGTTTAGGGGAACTGCGTGTGGGGTTGTTTGCAATCAGCCGCCGCTGAGTCACGGGCCCTGGTCTTTTATCATGCCCCAGACACTGTTTATGTTTAGGAGAGGCTTTGGGAGAACGAAAGAGGAGAGGTGAGGCAGAGTAGAGCAAAGACAATGTTGGAAACAAAACATTCCCGAACAAGGCAGGCAGTGGAGGGATTCAAAAATGTGTGGGAAGCGGCCGTGTTCACCCTGGTCGCCAGGTGTTTTCACCCTCCACCTTCTCCCCAACCCCTCCCTCTCTCACTCTCCTTCCAGCTCCTTCTCTCGCTTACTCTCTCTCTTGTTGTAGTGACCTTGACTTTGTGGAATGTGTGTGTGTGTGTGTGTGTGTGTGTGTGTGTGTGTGTGTGTGTGTGTGTGTGTGTGTGTGTGTGTGTGTGTGTGTGTGTGTGTGTGTGTGTGTGTGTGTGTGTGTGTGTGTGTGTGTGTGTGTGTGTGTGTGTGTGTGTGCACATGCGTGAGAGGGAATTAGCAACTCCACACAGCAGGCCCTTCCACTCTCTGCCCCCAACAAAGGGAGACCTGGATTCAGTTTGGTAAAGGAATGTCTGTTTTCTCCTTTGATTGCTCGCTGGTAGTCTTCTTTGATATTCACCCTAGCTGCGTCTCCAGGAAGGCTCTTTTGTCCAAGATATGGTGCAGATTAAAGCGGAGCGAAAAAGCTATTCCATTAAGAATCATGGAACAGCCAGGTTTGGAAACAGGAAACAGTTGAAGATGTGTCATGTTCTTGTTGCGTTCACACTTGGCTACTGTAAATAAACGCTGTATGTCGGCGGTATCTCTTGTTTACGGCTGGGCTGCAAGGGGTTGCATCAAGCGTGGCTCTTTCAGACATCAAACGCCTGAAGCGGGGGTCCAGTAGGGCCAGACACTCAGCCTCTGGGGCCCACTCAAACCTGTATAAATAAAAAGGAATAAACAAAGGTTTGATTGCAAAATGAACTCGTATCAAATTCGAGTGGTGTCTTCATCGGTGGTGTGTTTTTGTTGACAGGGAATTAACTGCCGAATTATCTCTTCCAATGAAATTTCACTCATACCGTAGTATTGTATGTGTCCACCTACCTCATGTTTTATAAGGTTACCTGTTAATCATCCAATATATATTCGTCATTCTTCATGCACCATTGCAACCAACTTCATTGTACTTTTTTTATATATGATCTCTATATTTATATATTTATACAAAGTAGCAGTTAAATTTGTCTTTTAGCGAGTTTAGCTGTAGGTCTATTTTCTGAGTTCCTTGAGAGCCAGGAGGAACGCGGTTACGTTTGGTTAGGTGTAGTCTACACACACTTATAAAGCTGATGGCGTGATGAAGTCATGAAAGGTTGCAATGGAAAAAGTAATGATGCCCTAGTGCCTCTGCACCCTTCTACCTGGAGGTTGTAACAAGAGAAAAAGCCACCCAAAAATAATTGTGGGTGATCCCAGGGTCAGGTTCCGGCCTACCGAAAACATCTCAATACGGCAACGGTACTGTCCTATTCAGAGACATTTCTCTTCGACACAGTTTCACAGCAGTTTTATACACAAATCTTCTTTTTGTTAATGGGGATATTCATAGAACCCTTTATGCCATTTCATGTGTCTGAAAAGTGCTAGTGTCAGGAATTTTGACAACTGCCCTGGAAGCCATAACATGTTATTGGCCCCTGGCTGTTGACGTACTAATGGCATGTTTCCTGTGATCCTGTGCTGACTCCTGCTATTACCTGCAGCAGAAAAATATTTCCATATAAGTCTATCGTCTTTGTTCTGTTATTAAAAGCCAAACAGGTGCTTTTGTTTTCACAATGTGTTCCCATAGTTTGTATCGTATAAATTGCCTTATTTGTTTCGTGCTTAAACACCAAAAAAAGCAACGCGCACGCACGCACACATCGCACACACGCACCAAACGTTTGCACAATATCTGTCGTTTTGCGCAAATAATCTGTCGACCCAATCCCGCTTCTTAATCCGTATCCCTGTTCATAACGTCACTTGAAATGTCTGAAACCACTCCAACTAACCCCAGCTGCTCCTTGTTTTCATACGGCAATTCTTTGTATGACAGAACAGTTGACCTTTACAGCTCTACGAACACGCGGTGGAAAAAGCACCCTGTGTCCTAATGTGGCAAGCTCCTTAAGATGTTGTTTTTATTACATATGTTATGGGGAAATGGTTGACGTGGGTTCTCGTGTGTGTGTGTGTGTGTGTGTGTGTGTGTGTGTGTGTGATGCAGGAGTTGTGTCAATGCCGTCCCACCGATGGAAACTGCTCCTGCTGCAAAGAATGCATGCTGTGTCTGGGTACCCTCTGGGAGGAGTGCTGCGACTGCGTTGGTGAGTATCCCTCCTCATGTCTTAACCTGTTATCCCCTTCCCCTAATACAGGCCTTACCGTCATTTCGATCAAGGCGATGCCATAGCTGGCCGAAGTAATGCCGGTGGATAGCTAAATATTATTGTGTTGATTGTCTCGTATAAAATAACCTATCATATCACAAAAATACGTTTTGGGACTTCATAGAAATTATAATGAGATATGGAAAGACACTCTTCCGATTGGGGGATCTCGTGTGGTTTTGATTTTAAACAACTAGGCTGAGCAGGTAGAATATTAGTGCATTGCTGTTGAACTCTGGGGGTCTCCAGGGACATTTCATTTCTGTAATTGTCTGCCAGACCTCTGCCCTATATAATAATATAAAAGCAATATTGAAGTTGTATTCCAGAGTTGTCTATTATCACTTGTTCAATATTATTTGAAAAGTGGCCTCTAGTCATACATAAAACCTTTGCCATTATTGAAAATAAATTCCTCAAGAGTAGGAAAAGGATGAGAA
Organism: Melanogrammus aeglefinus; assembly: GCA_900291075.1. Lineage (NCBI taxonomy): Eukaryota > Metazoa > Chordata > Actinopteri > Gadiformes > Gadidae > Melanogrammus > Melanogrammus aeglefinus. Next base: position 18,897 of record OLKM01000526.1, on the reverse strand, counting down.
AGCCATCGTAAAGAGTCTCCTTTCTTTGTTGCCGTGTAATGAACCCAAACTGCTTTCCAGATTCTCTGGAGGCCAGGTTAATTATCATGTTATTAGACCACAGGAAATTGAAAAAGGTTAGTCCCTACTCCGTAGCTCCTACCCAAACAGTCAGGAAGTCCCTCAGAGACTCGGGTAGATCAAAAGAAGTGGAGCCCAGAAAAGTAAGGTCAACCCCTTTCCCTGTGAACTTTGACCTCATGCTCTCTGCCTGTGCGCGCAGTTGGGGGTGTATAAACAAGCCAGTGAACAAAACACCAGCCGTTTTGTGGAGCAGAAAAGCATTATAATAATTACTCCGTTGTGTCTCCATCTGAGCCGGCCCTCCCAAGCCCACGGGCCTTCAGATCGCCTCTGATTGGCAGATATTATGGTGCATGTTGACAAGCGGGGCTTAGATCAGATTCTTTCATGTGGTCGGCGTCAAATAAAAGCACATGACACTGTTAGCGCGCAGCTCACTGCTGGCGTACAGATGTTTTCTTCCCGAGTAGTTTTCCTCTGTTAACACAGCTGAAGACAGCCCTCAGCTGCGGGCGAGTCGATCTTTCTCATTTATGAGATTGTTTTTCGCGGTGCGAGCTTCGTGTCCATTTTAAGCAATTTTCCGTTGTAAACATGTGGTCTTGGGCCAAGCGCTCTGCTTTTGAAGTGTGTGTCTGTGAGTGGTTCTACCTAACAGGGGCAGACCGATGGAAGAGCAGAGGGGGAAAGGACGGTTTGTGTTTTTAGAGGAGTGGGAGGACGGCAGGGAGGGGATGGAGGGAGGATTTCGTGTATGCTTCATCCAAAACAGCTGTTTGGGCTTTTGCTTTTTTTTTACCGCTGATGCGTAATCCTATTCCTGCGTCCGTCTTGGTTCCCCATTGAATGATTCACCCATAAGCTCACATTCACTTTGACTCACTCAAAAAGGTTTAGGAAAGTCATATATATGTGAGTGTGGGGTGTTTGCCAAGTGATTTGCTACTGGGCTTAAAAGCAAAATGTAGTCTGAAAAAGACACTAAGCAGGGACACGGGGTTGGGGGGCCAACAGTTAAAGTTCATGCGCTTTTTTTTTTTCTCCCGAGAAGCAAATGCAAATAAAACACTCGTCTCCACAATTTCGATTGTAAAATGTCGTTTCCTTCCACGTGTTCCGTGGGCCTGTCTTGTCCCCCGTACCCAGGCATGTGTAACCCCAAGAACTACAGCGACTCACCGGCCACGTCCAAGAGCACCGTAGAGGAACTCCACCGGCCCATCCCCTCGCTGTTCCGTGCGCTGACGGAGGGCGAGGCGCCCATCAACATGATGGTGGTGTCCTTCCCCGTGGCGGAGGAGCTGTCGCACCACGAGAACCTGGTGTCCTTCTTGGAGACGCTGGAAGACCAGCACCAAAACGTCTCGCTCCCCGGCAACAGCATTCACGCCAGCTACGACACACAAGGTAATTCAGGGCCAAACAGACCAACAAAAAACGGCAGTTAAAAAAAAGACGGCACGGCATAAAAGACAACTTGTCTTTTTTCCTTTTCTTTCTTTTTTTTTTTTTTACACGATTTTAATCAATTTACTTTCCACTTTTAACTGAAAGTTGGAAACCGTAGTGCGGTGGTGTTGGTTGGTTTTTTATTTTCCTCTGGAGCTGTGTTGGCTGCTGCGACCCCATGCTTATTAGCTATAAAAAGACACACTCATGAACATGAGCACTTCCCGCAGAGCTCATTATGTGCACCGAAAACCATGTGGTCGCCCCCTCTGTCGCTACGCGTGATATAAAAGTAAGAACGATGTGGCGTCGGTTTAGCGTCGCATAAACCCCTACACATTCCCGCAAACTGTAGTCATGTCATGGCTTGGACGTGTGTGTGACTCATGTGTCCCCATCTGTGTGTCCCGTCGCAGACAACATGTGCACTGTGGTGTACTTTGACGACTGCGTGTCCATCCGCCAGTGTAAACTCTACTGCGAGTCTATGGGAGGATCCAAGTACCGGTGGTTCCACAACGCGTGCTGCCAGTGCATCGGACCCGAGTGTGTGGACTACGGCAGCAAGGCTGTGAAGTGCATGAACTGTTTGTTCTGAAGTGGGGGTGCATGGGATGTGGGGTACCTAATGTATGTACCTGTACATGTGGACTGAAGGCATAGAAGAAAAAAAAAAGCTATGACCGGTGTGTGTTAACGATTTAAAATATCCTTGTAAAATATCCCCTCCTTCCCCAATTTGCTCTTCCTTATGTTTTGTATCTCGCCGTTACGTTTCACTGTATATTTTTAGATCAGTTTTTTTCTTTTCTTTTTTTTTTTTACTAGAGGTGTATATGAATAATGTATTTTTACAACAATGATCCGCTTAATGTCCTATGGGATGCCAAATAAAACAAGATTTGGTGACTGACGTGTGGATGTATTTACTGTGTATGATTTGAAAGGGTTTTGTCTTTCTCCTGCGTCACCCTTCTCTCATTCTCTAGTCCTAGTTAAGCATTATGCTGGCCAGGAAACACATCATTTCCTGGGGAAACAAAGTTGTTATTATACCATTCTCGTCCACAGGTGTTCACTGCTCCCTGTCTGTCTCGAGAGACCCAGCTCGCTGATGCCAATCTTTTACTGCTGAACAAGCCCCCTTTGTCATGCCAAAATGCATTTCAAAGGCACTATCGCTGATTCTGTTCCCACTTGGCATGCAACAGTAGTTAGCAAGGAGCAAATGTGTTAAAGGCACAAAGAGACCTTGTTTGTCTTTCTTTAATGATATTGAATCGGGACCGTGTTGTTTTTTTTTGCCAGCACAGCTGTGGGTTATGTGGGAGAGAGGAGCACCAAATATAGCATGTAACTAATGCGTTCCATGTGGCCTGGTGACGATCATCAATCTTTGGAATATCACCACAGGGTTGGGGATGTGTGATTAAGAATGACGGGTGGTTACGCTCAATTGACATGAGAATTAATATTTCTTCCAACTAGGCCTACATTTTGTACACTATAAGTTTATTTTGTGAGAAAATGACTTTTAAAGTACAATATGACCACAAACTAAACACCCTTTATGGTTTCCAGATGGAGGAGCTAGTATTATTACTGATGTAGATCGTTGTTCTATATTTTTAATTGTATTGGCTTAGCTGCACCATTAAATCTTTTTTTGTAGTTTAAATGCATCCATTGAACTACATTTCCTACCATGCAGTGCCGTTGCGCAGACTCAGAAGGGTTTATTTAGTATATGGAAAGCCGGAAGCTCTACTGTGAAATTGACCGAACGGACTACTAGTTGGTAAAGTTACTCAATTTTATCGTTTGAGTGTTTGGCACAATGATATCAGTTACAAACTATTCTGCAGTACATGTAATACTCACTAATTTTATATTAGGGTTTCTTTTAAAAAAAAATAGGGGGCTAAATTGGACTGTTGGGCTAGCGAATCAGCTAGCTTAGCTGCGTAGCTATCTAGCCAAGTTGTTAGCATATGGGTCTCTTAATTTTAGATCACAAGTGCCACAGTGTATTGTTTTATTGAATAATTCAACTTTAATAGTATACGCTTGTATTGTCCAGCCACTTGTCGTAATTCTGGCCTACGACATGTTTGCAACGAGCTGGAGTGTGAACTGAGGACTGGGTTTGTCAGCTAAACATGCTGACAGCAGCTTGTGTTCATCTCTTGATGAAGCCATGGTTTTACTTTTCTGCACTACACATGTACAATGGCATGTTTGTTTCACAGTTTCTAGCGACCAAGCAAAAAGCTAACATTTTGGCTTGTAGCTTCAGTGCAGTAAAAGGTTGTAACGATGTCCACATAAGGGCTAAACCATTTCTCTAACATTATTTGACATTTGACTGTACGTTTTTATGATCTCAAAAAAATATTTACATTTAACCTACTACTAATGACAATCAGTAGTTTAGATTACCTTGATAACACCATGTTTACGTCATTAATCCTATTGTATTATACATTTGCCAGCTCATTATTCATTCCCCCAAGCCATACGGACAATGAATGCATAATTCCCCCCTCTTCATAAACTTTTTATTTTTATTTTATTTAATTAATCCAATCTTCTTACTTTTCAATTATTATTAAACTTTGCACAGCTGGGAGTTGCAGTCGCAATCCCCATTTCACTGCTTTTTGTTTCTCATATTAAGCATGTGACAAATAAATACTTGAATCTTGAATTAGTTTTTTGGTGGCTGGAATGGGTTAACCATATTGATCCAGGCTAAGCTGTTTCCTTAGCAATACGGAGCATTTGATTTTTTGCTGACATTGCTGATTGTTTCTGTGCCCTGTTAAAAGATTACAATCTTACTCGTTCTACATCATAGCTCCATCTGGTGGGTATTTATTACTCCTGCAGCTGTCGTGTTCCTTCTTTCATTCTACCATGGACTCATCGAAAGGCAACTTTTAGCGATGTATTGATAGGTGATAAACGGCAATGAATACCAATGGCCTTTATAAGCATAACTATGCAATAACAACAGGTTTAAGTTGTGCATTTCATTTGCAACTCACAACGCCCAACTTTTCTTTGGGTGTTTCATAAAGCCCAAAGCAGAATATTTTAGAAAGAGTTATTGATATCTTTATTTGCTGGATATTGGTAGGATTACAATCATTATACATAATTATACATCCAGAATCAATGTGATTTACATTTTCTAACAGTATTGATTCTGTGTTGAAACATAGTATATTGTCAGTAAAATGCAACACTACTAGAAGCTGTTATTGTTGTGACCTAGCCAACAACACTTTCCTTGAGTATACAACAATCATAAAAAAACTCTTTATGCCAAAAACCTCTTTCAGGATTACAATGGCGGTTTTTCCCAGCTGAATGCTTAACATTCATTTAGCGTGAATGCAGTCCACCCTGAAGTCCTCCTGGATGACCTCCTGATTGTATTGTAGAGCAGAGATCGGCCATGCATTAAATGCAAGCATTTACCACCCGGTACGCAATATTTTTTTTTGTAGGATAAGTCTGGGATTCTCGCCTCTGATAGGGTTAACCCTGACCCTAAACTCCCGCAAACAGCTAGGACTAATCAAAAAAACGATCTAAAGGAGAGCCCTTCTAACCAATCAGAGGCGAGAATCCCAGAGTTATTCTACGAAAATAAATATCGCACCCACCCAGTACCACCCAGTACCACTATCTCTACTCCATTCAACGTGTGTGTGTGTGTGTGTGTGTGTGTGTGTGTGTGTGTGTGTGTGTGTGTGTGTGTGTGTGTGTGTGTGTGTGTGTGTGTGTGTGTTGTGTGTGTGTGTGTTGTTCCCGGCAGGTGTGATGTAATGCCGCCAGAGGCCTGAGCAGGGCAGAGCAGCCATGACGGAGTGCTTCCTGCCCCCCAGCGGCGGCAGCCCCTCGGAGCAGCGGCGGGCGGAGCACCCGGGGGGTGCCGCCCGCACCCCCAGCTCCGAGGAGGTCAGCCCCACCAAGTTCCCCGGGCTGTACCGCACGGGGGAGCCCTCGCCGCCGCACGACGGCCACCACCACCACCACCACCACTACGAGCCGGCCGACCCCTACCTGTCGGAGGACGACAAGGAGCACGGCAAGAAGAAGAACAAGTTCAAGAAGAAGGAGAAGAAAAGTAAGACGTGGCGGCGTCCCGCTGGCGGTGCCAGTCAGGCTTATCAGTAGGTCACTGCAGTGGAGTCGAAGGGCGTCCCTGCCTCACTTTAAGCTCTCTAACCCTAGCCCGAGTTGGTCCGCCTGTGTATTCCTTGAGAAGGAAAACATACGGGGGGATCCCTCCTCTAGGGATGGCAAGAATTACAAAAAACACATAGTGGTATTATCTAAACTTTAACAACATTAGGTATTGGCTCATTATTGCGAGTTGCATTCTGAAACGATTACCAATCAAATCGAGTTGAAACTCCCTCAGTTTTAGGATTTAAGGTAAAAAGATGTCCACCATATTTATTTGGGCTACCTGTTTTGCTATGGGCTACTGTGCCAAACTTCTATACTTACATAACGCACTGATGTCATTGTTGTATAAATGGTCAATTCCTATCCTATTCTTATGTATGCAGATTCTGTTGATGTCTCGGTCAGTTTACTGTCCATGCCTATATTTACCCCTCCAACCAGGTCACAGGGGGAGAGCTAGTTCAGGGCACACCCAGAGTCCATCATAGGTGTACCCCAGTCCTGATCGTAACCAATACCTCCTTTTAGTGGCAAGGACCTCATAAAAGGGGCACTAATTAGGTCTGACTAATGGTAGCTGCTGCGATTAGAGGGTGATGACAGATCCAACAGATAACCGGTTCAGCGAGAGGAGCCTGCCGTGTGCATTGGGAGCCATGATGCTAATTCAGTAACTGACCTCCTTTTTTTATTTTTTCTCCTCCTCCAACTCCCTGTTCTCAAAACCAACCTACTTTCCCGTTTTATTTTCCTTTTCGCTCCTTCTACTCCGGGCGCCTCCACCGCAGCTGTAAAGGGGGAGATCCGATTCAGCACAAACACGGTGTATGTATCTGCGTTTTTCCCCCCCACACTTGTTTTCCTAACCTTTTTGTTTGCTCCCTGTCCCTCCCTGCCTCCAGCCGAAGGCTACGCCGCCTTCCAGGAGGACAGCTCAGCGGACGAGGCCGAGAGCCCCTCCAAGATGAAGCGGTCCAAGGGCATCCACGTCTTCAAGAAGCCCAGCTTCTCCAAGAAGAAGGAGAAGGACTTCAAGGTGAAGGAGAAGGGCCCCAAGGAGCCCAAAGAGAAGGAGAAGGGCCCCAAGGAGCCCAAGGAGAAGAAGGAGGACAAGGACAAGGAGAAGGAGAAGAAGTCCAAGGACCTGACGGCCGCCGACGTGGTCAAGCAGTGGAAGGAGAAGAAGAAGAAGAAGAAGCCGGTCGAGGCGGAGCCGGCGCCGTTGCTCGTGGAGGCCCCCGCGTTCAGGCCCATCTTCGGGGCCCCCCTGGCCGAGGCCGTCAAGAGGACGGCCCTGTACGACTGCATCCAGCTGCCGGCCGTCTTCAGGGAGTGTGTGGACTACATCGAGAGCTACGGCATGAAGTGTGAGGGCATCTACCGAGTGTCGGGTATGGAGACATCTTTGTTCTGCTCCTCAGTGATTGATGATTTGCCGTGGCAAACAGGCAGTCCTCTGTATTTATGCTAGAAAGTGTGTGTGTGTCAATCGTTAATGTCTGGGTCTGTTCAGTTGATTGTAGGGATGCACCGGAACAGCTTTGTGGCTGTGTATAATTAGTGTCCAATGACGAGTACCGTCTCCATACTTTTACTGAACGTTGCAGAATGTGGAGTTTCCTCATCATGATCATATTCTACCTTGGAGTTATACTGATGGCGGATCCCTTCAACAGCTACTCTCTTCCTAACAAAGGACTTCCATGTCCCAGATCGTGCCCTGACTCTCATCCACCCCCACCTCCCCATCCACCCCCACCGCCAGGTATGAAGTCCAAGGTGGACGAGCTGAAGGCGGCCTACGACCGCGAGGAGTGCCCCTGCCTGGAGGAGTACGACCCACACACGGTGGCCAGCCTCCTGAAGCAGTACCTGCGCGAGCTGCCCGACCACCTTCTGGGCCGGGAGCTGGTGCAGCGCTGCGAGGACGCCTGCGGCCGACCCACGGAGGCCGAGAAGGTGGCGGAGATCCAGAGGCTGCTGACGGAGGCGCCGCCTGGCGGTGGGCTGCTGCTGGCCTGGCTGGTCACGCACATGGACCACGTCATCGCCCGCGAGGCTGACACCAAGATGAACATCCAGAACATCTCCATCGTGCTCAACCCCACCGTCCAGGTAAAACGGAGAGGGGTGGTGTAACGTCGCGGAAGAACTGTTCTTTCTTTGCTTACTTTCATTTTTAATGAGGAGTTTTTACTTTGTATCAAGCAATCTGTATGGATTGTAATACACCTGGACTGACTCAATGACTGGAGACTAGGGCCTGCCTGGAGACAAGGGCCTGGCTGGAGAGTAGGCCCTGAGTGGAGAGTAGGCCCTGAGTGGAGAGACTAGGTATCCAGGCTGGAGTCTAGGACTGAGTGGAGACTAGGTATCCAGGCTGGAGTCTAGGACTGAGTGGAGACTAGGTATCCAGGCTGGACTAGATATTTGGCCTGATTAGAGCTGTTCTCCTGTTGCTGTTCAGATCGGGAACAGAGTGCTTTACATCTTCTTCACCCACGTGAGGGAGCTGTTTGGAGACGTGGTCCTGAGGCCCGTGGTGCGTCCGCTGCGCTGGTCCAACATGGCCACCATGCCGGCGCTGCCCGAGACCCAGGAGAGCATCAAAGAGGAGATACGAAGACAGGCGAGTCCACACACCACACTGACCCTCAATAGGATCTTCAACAGGACACCACCAGCTGCCAAACATTTATTCCATCATTGGGGGTGTGGCGTGTATAGCGGCCACATTTGGTTTGCATTTTTGCCAAGCGACCCTTTCCTGATTTTTGTATATCTGGGTGCAACGATATCTGATGGCTTGAATTAGGGCTGTACGGTATGGACTAAAATGTATATCATGGTATGATTTGAGGCATAGACGGTATTATATCACGGTATGTTAATTTTATCTACTGATTTCGATATGCTTCTGAAGGGGTAAAATAGTGGTTAGGCAGCAAAACGACATAAAGAAATGCAAAATATTTTCTGAACTAACGTCCATCTCTGAAAAATACAAACGTTTAACAGTATGGATTTCTTTCTACACTTGCTCGCGGACCTTGCAGTACAGTTTTTGCATCTCAATTTGGCTGAAGTGTGTGCGGGCAGGTTACGCGTACCTGGGATCGAGTGTTTTGACCATCTCTTTAAAGCCCTTTCTATCGACATTTTGAAAGGGAACCATGTCCTTCCATAGGTAAGCAGCGGAAAGCGTTTTGTTATCTCGTTCCACCGCTGGTATTTTGTCGCAAGGACTGGCTTTGGAAAATGCCTGCGGAAGCAAGGTCTGATATGCAGAGACAGCTTTACGCTACCGGCATCTGTCTCATACAGTGTGGAATGAGAGCTTGTGAAGAAAATTGCGCTCGCTGCGCGCTGCATGCTTACGCAAGTTTTTAGTATACTGCCTGAAGGCAGTATCGCTGTCAAACTCTGTTCCTTGGAAAAGTAACGTAGCGCCGAATTGAAAAAAGGAAATACGTTTCGTTACCATATTTTCAGTAGTTGTGCGTTTACTTTTTACATGAAAAAGTAATGAGGTTACTGTAGTAACGTGTTAATTACTTTGTTACGCATTCCACCCAACACTGTCTACCTCACACCGGTCTCACTGAACGTCAAAATCCATACCGTAGCGCAAATTCACACCGGTGTACTTTCTATAGCGTTTATACCGTAAACCCCTAGCTTGAGTTGAATTGATGCACTGTTACAATGCAGCGTCCTGTATAAAGATGACCTCATCTGGCTGGCCATGTGTGTGCGGCCAAAACAAACATTTGCGCTCATGATAACTGGAAAGAGACACACACACACACACACACACACACACACACACACACACACACACACACACACACACACACACACACACACACACACACACACACACACACACACACACACACACACACTCGGATATAGGATCAGATGTACTTGAACGATCCCCGGGGGAAATTGGCTAATTGCTTCGGGTAGGGGAGCACCATTGGAAGAGCTAAAAGCCGACTTGTACGTGTGTGTGGTCAGGAGTTCCTGCTGAACTGCCTGCACAGGGACCTGCAGGCCGGGGTGAAGGACCTATCCAAGGAGGAGCGGCTGTGGGAGGTGCAGCGCATCCTGACCGCCCTCAAGCGCAAACTGAGAGAGGCCAAGAGACAGGCGAGTCCAGGGCAGGATTTTATTTCTTTAGTTGGTTTGTTTGTATTCGTTAGGGACAGATGCAGCTCATGTGGATTGTGCACAATCCAGCAGAAAAACATCATAACATTTAATAACTATAGCTCATTTCCAATGCCCGTCCCTAGAGGGGCCTTTAAAATAATAATAATCTCTGTTCTACCATTCATTCATCTATACATCCATCAATCCATCCATCCCTACATGCAATAACATGTTCACATACACTATATTGCACATACAATGTGCAATGTACGTGAATGTACGGATGAGTCCATCTAATGCGTCTACCGGTACGCATCTTGTTACCTTTAGTAATGTCTTTGTTTCCTATTATTAATGTCTTTCTGTATAAAGCATACCTCCTTATGAATAATATGTGCTGTTATGTTATATTGAGGGATTTAATAAAACTATTCCAACTATTTTCATTTCTGATCACTCAGATCTATGGTTAGAAACAGAGCTCAGTTTCTATTTCATAAAAAATAGTTAATTACAGTTACAGTTTATTATTTTAGTTAGACACGGCACTGAAGTTGTCAAAGCTTGTGAATAAAATGTGATAATAACATGGGTACTATAAACGTTACTTTTTTTTAATGCACGAAACTTGAATTGACTGGTTCCTTTACGTAGGAGTGTGAGAGCAAGATAGCCCAGGAGATAGCCAGCCTATCTAAAGAGGACGTTTCTAAGGAGGAAATGAACGAGAACGAGGAGGAGGTCATCAATATCCTTCTTGCACAGGTAATGATGCACACATTCTAATAATAACAATAATACATGGTATTTGTATAGCGCTTTTCTCACACTCAAAGCGCTTCACATAGGTAAAAAAACAAACAACAAATTAAGAAACAAAAATAAATGCAAAGTTGATTGGGGGTGGGGGGGTGTGCGGGGAGGTCTCTAGGCAGTAGGGGTTGCATGACTTCAGATTTTTTAAAGTCGACTCTAATGTGATTCGAGTCGACGTCGACTAGTCGCTGATGACGTCATTCATATTTTTTCCGTCATAAACAAAATCACAGGAGGAGGGAATGTTTCGCAACAATCTGTATTAATTGACAACAGCATGCATAGAAGTCAGAAATCACACATAAACATCAGGAATATCAACAAGAAGCTGTAAATCAGCTTTAACATTAATTTAACATGCCTATTTAGGCTATTTAGGCTTCACGTTTGGTGAAGTCGCTGATTGACTGCTGCCGCGAGGATTTAGTCCGTTCTTCTGATAGCAGCGGGTGCTTTTTCAAATGGGTGTGCATACTACTCGTACTTTTGTTGTATTTAAGTGTCGACTTGCAATATTTTGCAAGTGACAGTGCTACTCATCTCATCTTTGGTGAAATATTTCCACGCACTTGACGTACCGCTGCTAGTTCGCTGCACAGACCCACCAGCCTCCTCACCTGCTGTTCTCTCTGAGGCGTCCATGTTGCACTGGCAAAATCACGTGACCGCCGACCTATAACCCTTGACTAGTCGACGTCACACGCAAAACGTCACTGTAGCTCTTAAAGTCGACAAGTCGATTAGTCGATGCAACCCCCACTAGGCAGAGGAGAAGAGATGGGTCTTGAGTAGGGACTGGAAGATGGTGAGGGACTGGGAATCGTGGGCAGGATATTATTATGTTAAAGGTAATGAACCTCCCCGGGTGTGGCTTATCTCGTCTCTTTTTACCAATATACATCTATTTTCCTGCATCAGCTATCATTGGCAGGGGCTGTCCTCAATGCAAGCCGGTCATCCACAGCGTCCTTTTACAGAGTAACTGTAGGGTTCGGTTTGCTTCACAGGATAGCTCTAAACACATGCCAGCATATTGTAAATAATTGTAACATTAGGACGGACTAATGTGTTTTCCTAAACCATTGGAGAGGTCAACAGTGACACCCGACCCCACCATCAATATTTGTGCTCGCCCGTCCGTCCGGCATCCGGGTCTAAGTCCGCCCGTTGTCTCCGTGGTTGTGTGTGTCACTCAGGAGAACGAGATCCTGACGGAGCAGGAGGAGCTGCTGTCCCTGGAGCAGCAGCTGAGGAGACAGATCGCCACCGAGAAGGAGGAGATCGAGAGGCTGAGGGCCGAGATAGCAGACATACAGAGGTACTGTTCCCTCATTTAGATAGCCCGCATACAGAGGTACTGTTCCATACAGAGGTACTGTTCCCTCATTTAGATAGCCCACATACAGAGGTACTGTTCCATACAGAGGTACTGTTCCCTCATTTAGATAGCCCACATACAGAGGTACTGTTCCCTCATTTAGATAGATGACATACAGAGGTACTGTTCCATACAGAGGTACTGTTCCCTCATTTAGATAGCCCGCATACAGAGGTACTGTTCCATACAGAGGTACTGTTCCCTCATTTAGATAGCCCGCATACAGAGGTATGTCCATACAGAGTCTGTTCCATACAGATACTGTGCCTACAGAGTAGTGTTCCTCATTTAGATAGCCCACATACAGAGGTACTGTTCCATTTACATAGATGATACCTCGGTTCCAATACAGAGGTAACTGTTTCCATCGGTCTGTTCCATCATTAGATAGCCCACATACAGAGATACTGTTCCATTACAGAGGTACTGTTCCCTCATTTAGATAGCCCGCATACAGAGGTACTGTCCATACAGAGATACTGTTCCCTCATTTAGATAGCCGACATACAGAGGTACTGTTCCATACAGAGATACTGTTCCCTCATTTAGATAGCCCGCATACAGAGGTACTGTTCCATACAGAGGTACTGTTCCATACAGAGGTACTGTTCCATACAGAGGTACTGTTCCCTCATTTAGATAGCCCACATACAGAGGATACTGTTCCCTCATTTAGATAGATGACATACAGAGGTACTGTTCCATACAGAGGTACTGTTCCATACAGAGGTACTGTTCCCTCATTTAGATAGCCCGCATACAGAGGTACTGTTCCATACAGAGGTACTGTTCCCTCATTTAGATAGCCCACATACAGAGGTACTGTTCCACAAGTATCAGACAGAGGTACTGTTCCCTCATTTAGATAGCCCACATACAGAGGTCCTGTTCCATACAGAGGTACTGTTCCATACAGAGGTACTGTTCCATACAGAGGTACTGTTCCCTCATTTAGATAGCCCACATACAGAGGTCCTGTTCCATACAGAGGTACTGTTCCATACAGAGGTACTGTTCCCTCATTTAGATAGCCCACATACAGAGGTCCTGTTCCATACAGAGGAACTGTTCCTTCATTTAGATAGCCCACATACAGAGGTACTGTTCCATACAGAGGTACTGTTCCCTCATTTAGATAGCCCACATACAGAGGTCCTGTTCCATACAGAGGAACTGTTCCCTCATTTAGATAGCCCACATACAGAGGTCCTGTTCCGTACAGAGGTACTGTTCCATACAGAGGTACTGTTCCCTCATTTAGATAGCCCACATACAGAGGTACTGTTCCATACAGAGATACTGTTCCATACAGAGGTACTGTTCCCTCATTTAGATAGCGCACATACAGAGGTCCTGTTCCATACAGAGGTACTTTTCAAAACAGAGGTACTGTTCCCTCATTTAGTTCCATTTTATCATGGATGATGTTGTGTTTTTATGCTAGCTGGGTCCTGAATGTGGAGTAGGTCAAATGTTGGTTGTTTCAGGGGATCAATCTTTCCGGTCAATCCCGTCCGTGCCCGTGGGCAATTTCATCTTAATTGGTGCAGGACTAAACGGAGGGAGGGAGCACTCTGGCCCACTTCTGCATTTCAATCTTTGTCTTTTACAATGCTCAAATCTTGCCTACGCTTGTTGTTACACATAAGAAAACTTTAAAGGATGATGTCTAACGTATTATGCATTCATTACAAGTTCTGTTCACCTAGAACAGTTTCCACTGTGTTAAAACAAGTATTTTATACAAATACCAGGCTGGCCTGGAAATTGCATAGTTTTTGTTGGGAGAAAGCCACTGGGTTCTTTTTTTGATAGCATAAAGACCACATGCCGGCAATGCCATTAAGGGAAATACAATTATGTTGAGTCAATGGACGTGGCTGTACTTCTTTAGATTATGACAAAAGTGAAAAGGATTCTGGAGATATATTCATTGCCCTTATTGTACAGTGTGTGCCCATGAACAGTTATGCATTTAAATTTTGGTTCATATATTTGTAGTGCCACCCAAAAAAGAAATAGAATTGTGTAGTTTTTCAACCAGGCGCACAGAGCACGATTATTTATTTATTTGTTTGTTTATTTGACAGGGACAATAACACAGCTCATATAGCAAGTACCAGAGTAAGATATAAGCTAATTTCCATCAGTATTCCCTGGGCAGGAAACGGAGGATTAACATCTCTGTCAAACGGGAAACCTAACCACTGAAGTATAAAAACAATCAAACAACACAACATTTTTACAACAGTACAACACAGCACAATACGAACAATGAAATCACAACATTTAGAACAACACCACCTGAACAACAAAATCACAACATTGGGACATGTAGCGGCAACTATTGTGCTTTGCTGGCTTGGTTACGGGACTCCCCTACGCTGTCCCTACCCCGCCGTGTGTTTGGCCGTTGGAGGTGATAGCAGAGAATGCTCAGCTAGAGGGCTGGGCGATTTGGCCCAAATCGAATCAGTTTTTTCAAATCGAATTATTATCGATTATCGATTTGAATCAAATATATATATTTTTTTAAGTGTGAATTTTTTGATATGGTTAGGGGTTTATGAAAACAAAAGCAAAATTGGGTTGACAGACTTTAGGCAAACTCTAAGCACTCACTTTTTCAGCGCATGCTGCCATGTTGACATTTTACTCTTCAAAAAAACAACAATTATTGACCATAAATTCGAATTATGACTAAAAATCGATGAATCGCCCAGCTCTAGCTAAAGGGCTGTGCACTTCTAAAGCCCTGCCCTGGCTCCCTGTCTCCAGCCGCCAGCAGGGACGCAGCGAGACGGAGGAGTACTCCTCTGACAGCGAGAGCGAGAGCGAGGACGAGGAGGAGCTTCAGCTCATTCTGGAAGACCTGCAGAAGCAGAACGAGGAACTGGAGGTGAGTGCAGAGAGGGCTGCCGGCTAAGCGCTTGAGGTTATTGCATTGGTGGTTTCTGATGCTCATGTGGGTGCCAGGTAGTGGGTGCCATGTTGTTGGTGCCATGTTGTTGGTGCCATGTTGTTGGTACCATGTTGTGGGTGCCATGTTGTGGGTGCTAGGTTGTGGGTGCCAGATTGTGACACCATCGCAATGGCCGAGATAGTTCCAACTGCTGTTATATATTTTTGTGAGGAGGTTTGATTCCAAAATGTAAGTGTTTTAAAGATATACAATAGACATCAAAGTGATTTGTACTCAGACAGATGGAAATAGCATAAACTCGAATCACATGACATTTTTTCATTCGTACAACCGATGTGTTGTGTAAACGCTCTCCGGCCTTGTCTTTCTGTCTTTTTGTCTTTCTGTCTTTCTTTCTGTCTTTCTTTCTGTCTTTCTGTCTTTCTTTCTGTCTTTCTTTCTTTCTTTCTTTCTTTCTTTCTTTCTTTCTTTCTTTCTTTCCTTCTGTCTTTCTGTCTTTCTTTCTGTCTTTCTTTCTTTCTTTCTTTCTTTCTTTCTTTCTTTCTTTCTTTCTTTCTTTCTTTCTTTCTTTCTTTCTTTCTTTCTTTCTTTCTTTCTTTCTTTCTTTCTTTCTTTCTTTCTTTCTTTCTTTCTTTCTTTCTTTCTTTCTTTCTTTCTTTCTTTCTTTCTTTCTTTCTTTCTTTCTTTCTTTCTTTCTTTCTTTCTTTCTTTCTTTCCTCCCTCTCTCCCTCTCTCCCTCTCTCCTTCCTTCCTCTCTCCCTCTCTCCTTCCCTCCCTCCCCAGAACAAAAACACCCACCTGAACCAGGCCATCCACGAGGAGCAGGAGGCCATCCTGGAGCTGCGTGTCCAGCTACGCCTCCTCCAGAGCCACAAGCTGCAGCAGGAGCAGAGCGCTCCGCCCGCCGTCGAACAGACGCCGCCCGCGGCTCCGCCCAGCCCCGAGTCCCGCGGCGAGGAGCCAACCGCCAAACGCCCCACTGCCGCCGCCGCCGCCACAGCCGCCACAGCCGCCACAGCCCCCGCCACTGCCGACCCGACCGTCGCCGCCGTTCCCGCCAACGGGAAAGCGTGCAAGGAGCCGTCCAAGCCCTCGCCGAGCAAAGACAGGCGTGAGGCCAACATGTGAGAGGAAAGGGGGGTGTGTGGGGGGGGGGGTGGTGGTAGGATCAGAGGTCACGTGTTCTTTTACCACGGCGGTGGCTTTGAGCCGCCATACGTGTGTCGGTGCTGGTGTCAGCGGCCTCACACAGACCGCTGGGGCCCCGAATGCATTCAATGCCTCCTTGGAACCATAGGGGTATAAGATTAGGCCGATGTCGCAAAGCCAACAGGTTCGCTCAGCATTTTAAGTATCTCTTGTGTTAAACCAACCTCTCCCTATCTTCTTGTCTGTCCTTCTCTCTCAGTGCAGCAGGATAGGGCATAGAATGATGATATTATGCCATAACTGGACAAGTTTCCCACAACAACCACTAAGGGTCACTCAAAAGAGCTCTGTGATAAATGATGACTTCATTGTTGATCTGTGTATTATATATTTAAATAGTGCTCTGGGTGTGATGGAATAATTTTTTTGTTTGTTTTTTTCAACTGCATTGATTTTAATTAACTGGCTTTTTTATTAATATATAAATGTATCTATAAATATATTGTAGTTATTGTATTTGATTGGTTGTTGGAACTGCAAATGAAAATAAACGTACCTGACCATAGGACAAAAAGACATGTCCATTACATGATGAAAGTGCACGGTTCACTGCTACATGTATATAAAAAACGTTCAATAATTGAGTCAGGTAAAAATGCTTGGGCATCTAGTTTTTTTTTTTAACACCTTCCGTAAATATGTTTTTTGATATTCCTTCAATTCAATCATGAGACAAATTAACCTTTCTCTGTTACATCAGTCTTAACAAAAAAAACTGCTTGCATCTGAAATGCTGATTCAACTTAATGTAATGCTGACGCATGTCTTGTAATGACAAAATGCACAAAAGTATATAAACGGTCGAAGCATTAATGCTGTTTTTTTTTTCTCTTTCATAGATTCAGTTGCAAGTTTGTTTGTGAAAGTCAATCATTCATAGTAACTATCTATTACGGTAGTACTGTGGTATTCTGTTGTATCTGTGATATGTAAAGCTAAGGCAAAGCCTACTTTATGTATATAATGTAACATTTTGCAAACATAGGCTACTGTATTTTTCAGCTCTTATTGTCTTACATTATTTGTATTATTACTTATCTTCGTAGTGTTTGCTAGTGGGATTCTCCCGGCATTAGACATTGGCTTATCAAAGCAATCACTTTTGCGGCAATCACAATTACTACGG
The DNA here is from genome assembly GCA_900291075.1 of Melanogrammus aeglefinus. Taxonomy (NCBI): domain Eukaryota; kingdom Metazoa; phylum Chordata; class Actinopteri; order Gadiformes; family Gadidae; genus Melanogrammus; species Melanogrammus aeglefinus. The sequence goes on along the minus strand of OLKM01000526.1, from coordinate 1,578 downwards.
TATTCGTTAATCTCTTGTGATTGAAACCGGTTAATACTAGAAGGAAATCGTGCGCTTCTCATAAAAGTATTTTCATATGATCCCAGGCTTTTGAAGCTTATTGTTGCAGACAGATTAATACTGTGAAGAATAAAGTGACAACCCATGTGAATTATTGTGTTTATTTACTCTTGATAATCTCACTGGCTAGTAAAATGTTCACGTATATGAACACACAAAAGAGTACACTTGGTTTATTCCAACATTCCGATTCACTCTTTCGTATATTCCCTATGTTTCCTCATATCTGCTCGTGTACCCACCGTCCCCCCGGTAAATAACTAAACCATAGACAGAACAGAATCAACTGTAGATGAGTGAGGTGAAAGGCAGGGGCATCGACACAGACAACAGAGCGTAGCACCACGTGACCGTGAGACTGCCCCTGCTCCGGCTGAGTTCCGTTATATTCCATTATGTTAAAGATGGTCACCCTTGTCTAGGGGCTGGGTTCCTTTTTGTTATCCAAGAAAAGAAAATCATGGCTGGACAAAGGCAGCATTAAGCACATCTTCAGTGATATGATCTAATTGCTTTAACATGGCGATAAGGGAGCTCAAGGTCTGTCTTTTGGGGGTAAGTTTTCATGTTTGAAGTTATGTTTGCAAACTCTTTTTCTGTGCGCCTACCGCTTCTCGATAGCAGCATAACGTTGAAACATCACTCGACGTATTACATTCGATTGATGTGAGATTTTTCGAATCTGTCAGAATGATGGTTTTTCGTTCATTGACGTATTTTTTTAAAAGTTAAGGATGTTTCTGATCTCTGATGATATGGTTCGCCCACGAAGGCTATAGCGGATCTATCTCGGTCATTTGAAGAATATGTCCCTCTTAAACATCTGTTAGGTTGGTTTGGACTAGCTTTACTTATATTTTTAATCATCTGAACTCGTCTCTTCATGACTGTCTCTCTTTGGATTTTTGTAAGAGTTTTCGTTTTCCACCATGACGTCATCATCCGGCTAGTTGCAACAAGATCGTTTGGTTCTTGCTGTGTTTGCAAATTCGTGGTTTTTAAGTGTGCTATGTGGCAAGGAGCCTAACGTCACCCACAACGGTGCTTAAAATAAGATGATAAGGCCAAATTAATCACTACACCAAAACTATTTTATGTGCCTCATAGCCTATATCCAAAAACCTACGACAAAAGTGTAATGACCAATAAATCACGTTTTCACTTTTGCAACCTTTTTGTTATTTTTTAGGACACAGGAGTTGGAAAGTCAAGTATTGTATGCCGTTTCGTGCAAGACCATTTTTGACCACAACATAAGTCCAACGAAGCTCCGCAACTATCGTTGGGTAATGGATACCACTTACTAACAATTATTCTCGATTGCTTTTTTGGTCCCTCGTGGTAGTCAGTAGCTATCACATCACATTTACGCAGCAGTATTAATGCCTCATCATGGTCGAATTTTCCATTGACCATAGGCCATCTCTAATATCGTCAGGCCTGAAACGTATACAGAACATAGTCGAGGCATGCATCTATATATTTACATAAAGGACCTCTCACCTCTTATCCTTCATG
>OLKM01000525.1:211881-279381 GCA_900291075.1 Melanogrammus aeglefinus | reverse complement strand
CCTTCCGGTTACCTGTTGCAGGCTAGACCAACATCGACGAGAGGGTACCAGGAAGAGAACTCCATGCAACAAACATGAACAGCCCCTTTCTCAAGGTAATTTCGTTGTAAATTTCACGAATATTCTCACAGTAAACAGTTTACCTGGTAACCAAGAAGAGAGACAAAATACAGGTCTACGAGAAAAGGGAGCTGTAAACTGTATACTTTGAATGGTACCTGTTACATTGACAACGGCAATGCAAAAAGGTCTATCAAAGTCTGTGGCTCTGTACATATGTAGATACATAAACAAACAGAAATTAATTCCATGGGGGAATAATAGTGCAGTGGTGTCCAGGTTTTTCCCCCCCACACAGCCTAAAGGAAGTGCATCGATCCCCAATGCAGACACAACTGAGCCAGAAACCCTAACATCTTCCTGCTCCTATAAACACATCTCTGGGAATGACTTTGGATTAAAACATCTGCCAAAACCAACAACCAGATGCTAAGAATTTGCTTAGAATTAGGTGCTTAGAAATAATTAATTGTAAATATGACTTATTTTATTCAATTTGCATGATTGTATCCTAGCGATTTTGTTTCCTCTATTTGTCGTGCACATAAATGGGAATGGCAATAAAGCTAATTTAACGGATCTAGCCACATCTAATGTCTTGAAACCTTCATATATTTTTTATTTATTTACTCATCCTCTTTTATGTATTTATTTACTGTATTCTGTATTTGCTTGCAAGTTTTCAGTAAGACCACATATAATGTCAGCTATGGACTCTCTTACGTTAAGTAAACGTTTCATTGGATTATCATGTTGGGTTGACATATTGTATTTTTTTTCATATTGTTTGTTTTTAAGGTAATTAATGTAATTTTACTGCTTGTTGTCAAATATGCTGTATGTCGCCTTGGACAAAGGCGTCTGCCAAAGTAAAGTAAAGTAACTAATGCGTCGGCGTGCCGTGTGTCGTGAGCAGAGACGTCCAGGTGAGGGGCATGGAACAGACGGTGAACCACGCGGAGAAGTACCTGGGCCACTTCTGCACTCTGCTGGCCTCCTACACCCGCAAGACAGCCAAGCTGAGGGACAAGGCCGACCTGCTGGTCACACAGCTCTTTGAGTTCTCCAGCACAGAGGACCCAGAGTTCCAGATCGGCTTCAAGAACCTGGCTGAGGACCTGGCCATGGTGCAGGACTATCGGCAAGCCCAGGTTCAGTAGGGGAGGGCGGGCGGGGCCAGGATGGATCAACCTGAATAAACTTAAATAAACATAAATAAACAAAAAAAATGTCAGCCAGGCAGACATGTTTGTAGTTTATTTTTTGATTTGACTAATTGCGAATGTGATGTCTGTTAATGTCTGTTAATAACGTTCTCATTAACAGATCACACAAATAAAACTACAAACATGTCTCCCCGACTTCATGAGCCAGCAGACATGCTTGTAGTTTATTAATGGACATTTTCTAACTGCGAATGTGATGTTTGTTCACGAGACGTGTTTGAATGCTCTCATGCACGGTTAAATCAACTGCAAATAGAAACAGATCTCAGAAATCAGCTTCAAACATGTCTCTCCGGCTTACAGGGCCGGGGGTTGCTAAAGTGAGTGCCCGTTCATGAGATGGGTTTGAACTTGACAGGTCGAGAGGTTGGAGACGAGAGTGGTCTCCCCACTGAAGGGCTATGGGGACATCATCAAAACAAAGAGGGTGAGTGTGCAGGTTTGAGGAGAACAAGTGTGTTGAAGTGGTTCAAGGTGAGGGCGAGACACGCTCCTCATCCAGACACAGTACAGAGAGGGCAATGTGGCACCTAGTTTATTCTTTTGTTTGGTTTACCCATGCCCAAACACGTACACAAAAAGATACTGTGCACATACGCACGCAAACACTGTCACGTTTACATTACATTACATCACATTTATTAAGAAGACGGTTTTGTCCATATCGACTTAGAATAAGTGCATTCCCCTATATAACCCAAAAAGTGCAAGGGTGAATTGAATTAAACACACACACACACACGCACACACGCACACACGCACACATGCACACACACACACACACACACACACACACACACACACACACACACACACACACACACACACACACACACACACACACACACACACACACACACACACACACACACACATTCCATAGCTACTCAGAGATCCCACAGATTAAGTAGAGATCATCGTACCTTTTGTGAATGCCGCTGTGACTGGATCGTCCTACTTCTCCCCAGGCTGAGCTGAAGAAGTTCAGCGCCGATCGCAACAGAGAGCTAAAGGAGATTCAGAAACTGGAGAAAATACGCCTGAGGAACCCAGCGGATAGGCAGAGCATTGTATCCTTTTTCATAGTGGTTCTCTATGGACTGTATTTGGCTTAAATATAGCAGGAGGCTATCACCAGCTCAAAGAGTTCCACAGTATTAACTATCAGACATTAATGAGGGGACTGTATTACGTTGATAGCACTTGGTTGTTATTATGGGTTTAACCTTGTAGAGCCCAATATATATATGTGTTTGTGTATGTGTGTGTGTGTGTGTGTGTGTGTGTGTGTGTGTGTGTGTGTGTGTGTGTGTGTGTGTGTGTGTGTGTGTGTGTGTGTGTGTGTGTGTGTGTGTGTGTGTGTGTGTGTGCGTGTGTGTGTACGTGCGTGCGTGTATGTGTGCATGTATGTCTGCATGGAAGAAGAAACAGTCATAAACAAGAGACAGTTAAACAAAAGGGAATGGCTCAAGGAAAGTCCAAGACGTTAAAAAGTCGATAAAAAACTGTGACCTTTTCTTCCTTGACAAGAGCCCTCAGTCACAGGTAATCTCCCCTGGATGCTGGTCCCTTCGGTAGCCCAGGTCGCAGGATGAATTAAGACCCTTGTCTGTGAGAGAACGAGGCGTGTGTTGTAACATGTTTTACCCGACAGGCAGAGGTGAGCGCGCAGAAGGCCTCCAACAATGCCCAGCGCAGCACCCGACAGCTCGAAGACACCATCACAGACTTCCAGAGGCAGAAGCTAGAGGACCTCAAGGCAAGTCTGGAGCAGGAGACGCACACCGCGCTCACACTGTACACGTCTGTCGACTGATCTCATTGACTTTGCATGGGGCGCTCTCGAAATGCATTGTGGGTCAATCCGTTCTGTTGGCTCCGTTGCCTGCGTCAAAAAGTGGAGAAATGTTTAACGTTACAGGCAGTGACGGATCCGTCGGCCAATCAGGGTGTATCATTGGGCGGCGGGGGGGGGGAGAGGAGGTCACTACAGGGGGCGTTGAGGAGTCACAACGGTTCTGGGCTCTTGTTTTGGGCAGAGAGTCTTCACTGACTTCGTCACGGTGGAGATGCTGTTCCACTCCAAGGCGCTGGAGGTCTACGCGCACACCCTGCAGAACCTGGAGACCATAGACGTGTACAAGGACCTGGAGGTAGCACCGCACGCATGTTGACTTTACAATGCATTACGACCATCTTGTATGCGTTCGTGCCAAGGTAAAGGTCCATACACATATTAAAGGTGTCATATTATACCACCAGGTGTGAGTGTGATTAGCTGTAACAAGCCGTTTTGAAAATCTGCCTCTCTTGACATCACAAGTGGGCGTGTCCACCTAGGTGTGTGCTGGATAGATGAGCAGCATTTTCTACAGGCCACTGGGTATGCTGGTAGACTGATCTATCCAGCACACATCTAGGTTGACACGCCCACTTATGATGTCAGAAGAGGCAGAAGTTCAAAACCGTGGTGGTATAATATGTCATCTTTAATTCGATACAAGAGAACTGCCTGAATTTATGTTGTGTGTGTGATTTTAGATATTTATGGACGGTTACTGTAGGATGAACACATATATGGTAAAGGTCCATAAATATCTTAAATCAACGCAAGACATGAGAGAAAGTTTCTGAACTGATGTTGTGTGTGTGGTGCTGTTTACTTCTGCACTCATGTTCATTGATTCAGTCAGAACCATAGCACCTTTCCAGATTTTGTACAACAGAGGGCAATGCCATGCCTCTGGCCTAACATCCTCCTTCCCCGCCCCCCAGCTGTTCAATGGAAGGTTCCGGATGTCGGACGCCATGCCCGGGCCTCTGGACGGCGTGCTGACCAGCCGATCCACGTCGTCCATGAGCCCCACTGCCAGCCCCACCAGGACGGCCTCCATGGCCAACAGACTCAGTCCCAGCCTGGCCTCCACCAACAACCACAGCTTCCTGGCGTCCACCAGGGGTCAGAGCTCAGGCTCCACCCTGGCCTCCAGACGAGGCCGCAGACAACGACAAGAACAAAACCAAGCGCCACCGGGGAGGGTGAGATCCCGTTCCTCCATCACAACCAGAGGGTCATTGAGGGTTTCCTGGTCGGCCTAGCTTAGGAGGTAATGTGGGTTACCTTGTAACTGGAAGGTTGTTTGATCCCCGGCTCCTCCGAGCTGAGTGTTGAGGTGTTCCCTGAGCAGGACACCTCCCCCCAACTGCTCCCAACGAGTTGGTTGCTACCTTGCGTGGATGACCCCGTCGTGAGTGTGTGTATGACCATCGCTTTGGATAAAAGCGTCTGCCAACTGCCCTAAATGGAATGTGAGTGTTTCCTGAAAACAGTCTGAATGTCTTTTTCTTAATGAATCGTGTTTCATCAGCAGCTCTTCCCCAGCAAACTCCAGCGGCAGAAAGGAATGGAGGAGGAGGAAGAGGACGAGGACGAGGAGGAGGAGGAAGAGGAGGAGGAAGATGACGAAGAAATGTACGAGTCAGAGATGGATGAGGCTCAGCAGACCCGTCGGCAATCTTACTCATCTCAGTACGTCCAGAGTCGTCGACAGTTTAGATAACAGGACTCACGCTCCGACATGAAGGCGAAAGGACGGATGGAGGCAGTATATGCTGCATTAGGTTTCATAGTTAAGGCTTTGCTGGCAAGCTCTGGAGATCAGCCATTAGTCTTGCAATGGAACTGTATGTTATGATCACATTCATTCTCTAAACTGCATGGATTTATGAATCACAGAGAAAAACCGTTGTAAAATAAAACTGAATTGTGCCTAAAAGGTTTTTGAAACAATATAAACTACTGTTTTCTTCCTGTTTAAATGCAACAGCTGCTTCTCATGAATAAAATGTTATTATGTTGTAGCTAGCCAGGCTGTAAAATGTAAAAATAGAATGAACACATCCTGGTGTTTGCAATAAATCGGAGTAAAAACCTCCTCGTAATCGTCTTGCCATTTCAGTGAATGGGTTCTGTTCTTACATGCATTTATTAAACGTTAAGCTCACAGCACTACACTGCGCTCTATTATGTTTGTGATCCATGCTGATGAATTATTCATGGCTTGCCCTTCTTCAACCACATTTTGTCATTCAGTCTGTCATCGCATTCCTTATTAACTATAATAGCATGTCAACACTGATCCCTCTCACACACACACACACACACATACACACACAGACACACACACACACACACACACACACACACACACACACACACACACACACACACACACACACACACACACACACACACACACACACACACACACACACACACACACACACACACACACACACACACACACACACACACACACACACACACACACACACACACACACACACACACACACACACCCACACACACAACTAGACAGACAGACACACATTTCAAAGACATGAATTTTAATGCCGAGGTAGTGCTGCTAGCTAAATATAATAAACGATGAGCTTCTGCAATCCATCATGATATGCTCGTTCACCAAAGACTTTTCCCAAAAGTTCAGTTATACTGGCTGATTGGTTGTCAAAGCGTCAGGCAAGTCATGAAGACTTTACATTCCATTACATCTTGTTTGAGGCACAAAGTATGCGCAGCATGTGGAATGCTGCACAGGGTGTTGTCTGCAAAGCCGTCAGGGCTATGCGCTTGATGTGCAGAGATCTTTGGTTGTGATGTGCCTTCTAATTGCTGCCCAATGTGTCTGTGCGTGTGCGTGTGTGTCTCTGCGGCGGGTGAGGTTGTCGCTTCACTCCTCGTCTACATCTGACGACTGTCAGGCTGTGATGGGGAAACAACAGCGTAGACACAGACAGAGGCAGTTCCTCCTCTCCGCCTCGTTCATTTAAATGCCTGAATCAGCTCCACTCATTAGCATACCTTCTATATCTTCCAGAATGTTATATACTCCCATTAAAGCGCGTCTGTTATTGCATCTGTCGACTGGGACAAGTGAAGTGATGGTGCTTTCCCTCACACACCCATCAGAACTAGGCAGGGGTATGGAGTGAGTGTTGATCTTGATGGGTATTTGATCTCAGCCGTCACCCAACATGATGACGTCAACATGGAGATTCAACACCTGGGATTCAAATGTAACTACGAGATGTTTTATGATGATAATAACTGTGGTGTTGGCAAGGTTTGGAAAAGAGGATGAAAGGTGCAATATAAGCCAACGTTCAGCACTGTTGTATCCATCTGCACGAGGCTCTCGGTGATTTGTTCGGAGGCTAACACACCGCACACCTGTGGCTACAACCTGTTGGCAAACCACTCTGAGCATATGGTCTTTTAATCATTGGAACCCTTTACCAGGGAGGCTGTCCTGTTCGGTTTGCTTACAGGATATATCTGCCGTCCTGACTCGGCCCCATCTGGGCTTATGTTCACCTTTACTCCATCGCATTTCAATGTCGGACCGTCCGGTTTATTCAACACAATTCAATTGAATTTCCTTGAATGTTTTGCGAAGTGGTTGTTATACTCTCTCTCTGTCTCTCTCTGTCTCTTTCTCTCACACATCTCTGTCTCTCTCGGTGTCGCTCTCTCTATATAGATCTTAATATATTCATAAAGATATATATACGGTATATATATATATATATGTATATTTGTGTATATTTATTAGTCTTTCTCTCTCTCTTTATATAAATATATATATACACGGTATATAAATATATATGTATATTTGTGTATATTTATTAGTCTTTCTCTCTCTCTTTATATAAATATATATATATATATAGTTGTTTATACATATTGGAGAGAAACAGCACACAGATTTCTATATTCAGAGCACATCCTAGAGGGCCTTATATGAGCAGAGTGCATGAATAAATATTGCCCTTCCTAGAGTGCACAGACACACACACATCCCACACCACACACACACACACACACACACACACACACACACACACACACACAGTGCACACACACACACACACACACACACACACAACACACACACACACACACACACACACACACACACACACACACACACACACACACACACACAAACACCAAACACACCAGGGCCTGATGTGATGAGAGGAAGAGGGGAAGACACCAGCAATAAGAGGGACAGAAAGAGGGAGAGAGGGAGGGAGAGAGATGAAAGGTGAAGAGAGATGGAGAGATTGGGCGCAGGCCCCTGAAGCAGATGGGATTAGTGGTGCTGTGGCTGATTACAGGGCCCTCGGGACTGGAGCATTAGCCTGTGTTGCTTTACTGGAAGTAAGGCAACACAGGCCTGCGTGCTTTGTTCTTCCTGATGTGCCAACCTGGGAAGCATCTTCACCGCACACAAAGGTTTTTATTTGGGCTAATAGAGAACATTACAATAAATGTACTGCTTTTGAACAGTTTTTTTTTCTTCATTATTTGTGTGTTTACAAGAAAAGTGCTGAATATGGAATAGGAGCATAATGTGAAAGAATCAATCAAATCAAATTTGACTACCTATTTGCAGTCATCAGCACCAAATGTTAGATTTTGGTATATGTAAAAACGGGTTGTGATTAAATCTGCAGCTGAATTCTCCACAGGTCTGGTGAAACGATTTTCACGAATATAGGGGTTAGTTGCCACTCACATCCACAAGAGGGCGGCCGTGTGTAGAACCAAACCTCGAGATATGCTGCATAATGCAGAGAGCGCACGTGCATGAAATCGCATTGAGTATTGTGCGTGTACTGCGTCAACACGCCTCAGTACTGTCCGATGAGAAGGATGTGCGAAAGCCCTGCGCTTAGTGTGCTTAATTGTATTAAGAGTAAAATGTAAAAAGAGTAAAAAGAGAGAGAGAGAGAGAGAGAGAGAGAGAGAGAGAGAGAGAGAGAGAGAGAGAGAGAGAGAGAGAGAGAGAGAGAGAGAGAGAGAGAGAGAGAGAGAGAGAGAGAGAGAGAGAGAGAGAGAGAGAGAGACCCCATGGGGTGTGCTCTCGGTCATGAAAGCCAGACACAGAGTGGTGTTTGAGAATGGGATAACATCATTATTTTATGAGGGCTGCTGTGTGTGCACTGGTGCCCAGGGGGGAACCACATGGCCAGAGATGTACCAGAGCTATAGCCCAACATGATAATGCATGATACTGTAGGATCGTTAGGTATCATAGGTGTGGGAAAGGATGACACATACACAACAACACAATTGCAGAGGGGTGTGATCACAGTGCTGCACGTGTGTGTCCACGCCTGCATCCATGCACACGCAAACAGACACGCACGCGTAGACAATGAAATGGCTGATTTGATGAGTCTTTGTTTGAGCTTGATGGTTCTAATTAAAGGACGACCCTATCGTGTTTTAGAAAAAGATCCTGTTCTTTGTCAATGACTGGCCTTCCATGGTGAGCCTGGTCTGCCAAGCAGCCATGAATATTTAGAGGAACACTTTTCATCTGCGCCTCGTGTTGCAAATAAAGGAAATGGAGCGAGGATGGGACCCTTTACACTGACAGCGTTGTCACGTTTCTGTGCTCACATGTGCCTCAGCCTCCTCCAATCCCTGCGCAGTATGGGGCGTTTCGTTGGGGGTGACGAGGTTTGGGGGGGGGGTGGATGACGTCAAGCTGCGTGACAGACTACCACTGGCACCCCAGGAGTGTCGAGCCGTACCCTGGCCTGAGGTCACGTTGACGAGCCCAGAGAACATACAGACAGACAGCCAGGCATCAGGTTCCGGGCCAAACATAGACTAGACTAGAGCAGAGACAAGAGATACAGACCCAGGTAGAGGAGGCCAGATAGCATTAGCAGCGTATCGTGTAGCGTCAGCGATGATGACACTGATTAGAGGTGACCTTGTGTTGGCTCCTGACACGTCCTGTCAACACCCACTGACAACACATACACACACGCACACACACACACACACACACACACACACACACACACACACACACACCACACACACACACACACACACACTTACACACACACCACACACACACCACACACACACCACACACACACACAGACTACACACACAAACGGGACACACATACACCCACACACACACACAGATACACACACACACACACACACACACACACACACAACCACACACACACACACACACACACACACACACACACACACACACACACACACACACACACACACACACACACACACACACACACACACACACACACACACACACACACACACACGTCTCTCATCCCCTCTTCATTATCTAGCTTGATTAGCTTTTGATCCAAAAGTATTTAGTCAGGCGAAGATAGACATGGGTAGGCTACAACAGATAAAGACCACAAAACAAGAAGACAACAAATAAGCTGTAGTGAAATTAATGAGATACAGGGTAGCAAACAACATAGCACACACATGGTAATACATAATGGATAATGGATCAAAACAGTAACCATTGTATTTATAGTTCAAAGTCAGCAGTACTAATATAACATGCACACTGTTATCTTCTTTATAACTGTTTTATCACATCCATGAACTCATGTAGCACATTTCTTCCCTTTTACTTCCCACAAAACACACTTGATTTGTTCTCTCACCCAACTAAACACAGCTTTCCCCTTAATGAAGACACGGCCCTTTGGTAAATGTCGCCCAAGTCTGGGAGGGTTGGGTCCCTATCACACCAGCCCCTGAGAGATGAGGATTGACTTGTCATCTGTTTTTGTTCTTATCTGGATGAGGCATGGAGGGTGGGTGCTCTGTCATCGCCGGAGAGTGATGAGGCTGACACTGCTAAAAAGATCAGCCTTTATCGTCTCAAACCACCTGCCTGTATAATGGATGACTGATGGCCGTGTGTGTATGTGTGTGTGTGTGTGTGTGTGTGTGTGTGTGTGTGTGTGTGTGTGTGTGTGTGTGTGTGTGTGTGTGTGTGTGTGTGTGTGTGTGTGTGTGTGTGTGTGTGTGTGTGTGTGTGTGTGATGGCTGTATGTGTGTATGACGGCTGTGTTTGTGTGTTTGTGTGTGTGTGTGCGTGGGTGTGTCTGTATGACGGCTGTTTGTTTGTATGTGTGTGGTGTGCGTGTGTGTCTGTGTGTGTGTGTACGTGTGTGTGTGTGTGTGTGTGTGTGCGCGCACGCGCGCGCGTGTGTGTATGATGGCTGTGTGTGTGGTACGTGTGTTTGTGTGTGAAAAGCCTGTAGGCTGCTTCTCATGTGTTTAGGGTTATATGGGTTCATCAATGTGACTCACTCTCACTCTCTCACTCTCACTTCATGCTCTGTAGGAGGGAAGCAGGGAGCGGAAGAGAAGGTGGAAGTAGTCTATATAGCGGTGTGTTATTTATGAGCTATTATTATATATAGCTATTATATATGAGTTACATGTATTTACAACAGCAAAGTCCTTCTGCTGAGAGACCCTCTGAATCACCGGGGCCGAAACCGTCCAGAGGGGTCAAAAGGTGACCTGAGTACAGTTTAGAAGGCAGAGACAGGGAGGCGCAGGAGTTGGAATTATGGGATGGACAACTAGGTTGATGAGGCAGACTGTGACTGAGACTCGTCATTTTGATATCAAGATTGAATGAGGTTGAAATGTAATTAAGGGAGGACACACTAATAAGGTTCTGTTTGCCCTGGTTGCCAACGCAACCGTAATCGGGAAAATGTGGATCATGGATGAATGATCATTGGAAACAGAGCCCGTCCAGAAGTGAACCGAATATGTTCTCCTGCACTGCTGTGAACCCATTGGTTCATTGACTTTCATGTTTCCATGGGTCATGAAATTATAATGTGTGATTGATTATAAAGTATAGAAAAACCTGTGTCTGCTTTGAAGTGGACTCGTGATAGTACTCTATTCAGTATGCGGTACTCATAATTGAACAAGTGCGCTATATTTGTCTGTCTGAGTTTATGCTTAACCTGGGCAGGGAGGTACTAATAGTTGTGTGTTTGTATGTGTGTGCGTGTGTGTGTATGTATGCATGTGTGTGTGTGTGTGTGTGTATGTGTGTGTCTGTGTATGTGTGTGTGTGCATGTGTGCTTGTGGTTTAGTGTGTGAGTGTGTAGGGGGTGGGGGGGTTGGGGGGGTGCGTGTATGTGTGTGCGTATGTGTGTGTGTGTGTGGGTGTCTTTGTGTGTGTGTGTGTGTGCAGGGAGGGAAGTGCGTGTGGGGGTGTATGCGTGTGTGTGTGTGTGGTGTGTGTCTTACATAACAGCAGGGGTTGCTGTGTGCCTGAGGTCTGTGTAGCCAGTGCACTGCTGCAATCTCCTTCTGGGACCTCTGATCCCTATAGCTTTCACTGAATGACACACTTGTGTTTCCAACTCAGCTTTGTTGCTGAAACGGATCCAGCAGCAATGAAATGCTATTACAAAATGTTTGTGTGTGTGTATGTGTGTGTGTGATATGTGTGTGTGTGTGTGTGTGTGTGTGTGTGTGTGTGTGTGTGTGTGTGTGTGTGTGTGTGTGTGTGTGTGTGTGTGTGTGTGTGTGTGTGTGTGTGTGTGTGTGTGTGTGCTGTGTGTGTGTGTGTCTGTGTGTGTGTGTGTGTGTGTGTGTGTTGTGTGTGTGTGTGTGTGTGTGTGTTGTGTGTGTGTGTGTGTGTGTGTGTGTGTGTGTGTGTGTGTGTGTGTGTGTGTGTGTGTGTGTGTGTGTGTGTGTGGTGTGTGTCACATGATGGAGCTGGGGTCCAATGAGAAACCGAAGGCGTCATAGAGGAGAGAGCATCTTTGATCCCCCCAAAAAGAAAATTCAAGATGGAAAAAGATAATCGAGGCAACCTTCAATTATTCAGACACAGCCTTTATTGAGGTGAGGTGGGCCCTGCAGTCAGCCGCTAGAGACGACACTGAGTCAAACTAATATCATGGTTTACCGTCTCAATGAATGCTCCACATTCATTATTCAGACGGGAGACGAGACACCCATTTCTGTGCACTGGTTCTGCGTTCCTGCTCCCTGCATATGTTCTTGCCTTAGTCGTTAGTCGTCCTTAGTCGCTCAGTCGTTGGTCGGTGTAGCGCAGTTGGCTCCTAAGGCAATGGGTGGCCGCCCTTTGGTACAGATGACACAGACCCCTTCAGGCTTACAGGAACATATCGATTCAGCAATGAGCCCATGCTGGGTTTCTAGAGGTGAAGCAGGTTGCTTGTTAAAGCTCCAACCAGGAGTGGTGCTCCGCACAGCATGGGGAATCAAACGCACAGCGCTAGACTTGCTCATTAAAAGCTGGAACTGCCGCTAGGTGTTCTTATCAAGGCTGCCCTCCTTAGAGAGAGACCATCTCAGATGTTTTTTTTATCACTGAACATCTTCTACTTAAATACTCATTAGTGTGTGTGTTTAAATATGCTTCACTTCCCAATGGCATGTGTTTGCAATTCCTCCTTTCACCTGCCGAAAAAAGATATTGTTATAAAATGTAAGAATTCACTGAATACATTTGCTGTAGACGCTAAAGGTAAAGGTATATTGAATGTAACCACCAGGCAGGCAAGATCATTACAAGAAACCAGAATCAACTATTTGAGCTTTAAATTATTAAAGCTAGCTGGATCTCAGAATGGAAATACACTCCCGGTTACGCTGTTGACATGAACGATTGGAGTGCTCAGCTGATTGTGTGCCAGTTTTACTATTGAGTCAGCTAGCCACCAAAAAGTCCAACACCCCAGCAAATAAACCCTATTACCAGCCCCTGCCTACTGTTGAGGTCGACTGAGACATGAGCTAGAATGTAAAATAGCTACTTGCAGAACTTGTCTGTCATCGACACTAATGCTAGATCGTGTCCTGTGTATGTTTGTAGCGCAACTCAAGAGTATGACAGTGCTGCATGCGTTTCCTGCCTGAACATCCTGTGCGGGGTAGTAAATAATGTTTTAATGGGAAGAGAACGAATGCTACGTGGCTGCTGTCATGCTATTTACTTAAATAACGTGAGCTGAAAACAGACAAAAATGATCCAAGTTCAGAGCCAAGGAAAAGGGTCCTACTTCTATCTGATATGCCGCTGATAGCTCGCGCACTCTGAATACGAGCTAGTCGGCCATAACTTCCTCTGTACTATACAGAACCTGACACTGTATATAAGGCCATGCCTCTAACCATACAGCACTAAACAGGCCGATGGCAGATTAAACTGCACTACCTTATGACTGACTGACTGACTATTCCCCCCCCCCCCCCCCCCACACCCCACACACACACACACACACACACACACACACACACACACACACACACACACACACACACACACACACACACACACACACACACACACACACACACACACACACACACACACACGCACACACACACACCGCACGCACACACGCACGGACACATGCACACGCACAAGCGCACACAAGCTCTCAATTCTCTTTAAATTTGTGGTATGTCAATATTGTTTTCCATGGGTTAAGTTATTAAATGACGCGTCGCGAATGGGAGCAATTGTAGCCAAATCATCTGATTAAACAGATGCAATGTATATGCTCTCCAAGCAGTTATATTTTGTAGAAGTTTTGAGCGAAAACATGAAGTTGTAAATGTTCACGCAGCCACTATTTTGGATTAATGATGTTAGCAATGTGATCACGTGGAACTACTGGATCATAATAACGATAATATTATTATTAAGATTATAAATCATCCAGCTCCAGTCTCACCCCCTTTCCATGAGCCCTACAACTCAAGAGGAGGGGGCGTGGCCTCTGCTTCTGATCAATTCAAGGACATGTCTGCCGGCATGTCTGCAATGGCCGAGGACCACTGCAGAGCTGCTTCAGCATAATGAATGGATATCTGGAGTCCCTTGCCAAGGAGAAACGGCACAATTGAGCTAGCATAAAACTACACAGTCACAGCTCAGCTCAGCATTCACAAATAGATTGATATTTTTGTATGAATACAAATAGAGATTACGATCAAGAATTCTCAACATCAAAATTGACCATCACAAATGCCTTTATTACCAATGTTTTTGACAATATAAAGAAGATGTTTAACTGAGTCGTGGATGCAAACAGTGTTGAAAAGTTTTTACAGTAATGAAAATTAAAAAATTAATGCACAAAAAGGGCTTGCATAGGTTTACAATAGTCACTGGCAAGCCTAAAAGTCTTTCATCAGTGACAAAAAAGGGTTAGAAATTCAAAGGGTTAAACATGGGTCGACTTCACATTGTGAGGCAAATAGCAAGGTACGAGCAGGAAACCAAACAAAACCTTGGTTTGAATGTACACCAGCCGCAGGAGGGGGTCTCTGTCTTCATTCCACGATCACTCAAATCCCATCAGGTAAACATACCTCTCAGTTCCCACTAGGGCTGTCAAAATTGCTCAAAAATGACATTCGAATATTCGTTTTGAAAAAAATCACGAATTCGAACTATTCGAATATCTGGTTGCCTATTTTACGCAGTTGCCGTCAATATGTCACTAATGCGACAAAACCATGGTTCAAATTAGTGGGATATATATATCCTATAAACAGCCCAGTAACGTGGAGGCCTAATCATGAAAAGCCCCAACTTTGTATGGCTTGCATTTCACCACCACACCTGCAAGCGCGCAAACTATAGTAATCTGAAGAAGACGCCCGCTTCTGAATGTTACAAAGTATGCTAGTGGTAACGTTCCTTGCTTTGCTTACCATTTATCGAGAAGGCCTATTAAAATCGATAAAGAAAAAAATGCATGTCGCCTACGTCTTCCACCATGTCAGCGAAAGGGCCAGCACTACGCACCGTTCGGATTCATGAAAAAAAAAGCTTTCCCGGACTTTGCCGAGAACTCACCCGGGTGCGCCGTGGACAGATGTGCCCGCATGTTGCTGGTTGTCGAGTGGTAGGCCAATTCAACTTTGCACAGCTTGCAAATAACCTTATGCCTTGGCTCAACAATTTTTCCTCGCTGAGCCTAAAAGCCAAAAAACCTCCACACGGCACTTGTAAGGTTGCGGGGGGTTATGATCTCCCTCCCCGACTCTGATGCAGCCGCGACGTGTTCTGTATTTTCAGCCATTTTTCATCTAATAACGGTTTTTCACATATAATCATGACGTAGCTGTTTTTGGTTTTTGCGTTGCTGTGATTGGTTTACATTTCCCGGGTATGTGTGCGTATGCGTACAGTACGTACAGTATCAGATCACGTACAACTTCCCGCGCACATGCACGTACAGTAGTAGCCTATCAGATTACGCTGTAGGCCTACAGTAGCCTATCAGATTACTTTGTACAGTATGTGTTCTATGTTTGCCGTCTCGTTGAGAGTGCTGGTGGGCGGCGGCTTTCGCTGGGCATTTCCTTACTTTAAAACGAGGGACATCGCGGACGAGAACAATAGGCTCATTCACAAAAGCAGATTAGAGGCGATTGTACCGCGGGAGTGTTTTTTCACATTCGAATATTAATTTTCACGTTCGAATTCGCGTTTTTGGATACATATTCGAACGAATATTCGAACCTCGAATATTCGTTGACAGCCCTAGTTCCCACTACAATCTTCACTGTCACTTTCCTCAGAAACGTACAAACAAACTAAAGTGCTTTTCGCATCCTTTTTCATTTCAGGTACGACTTTCTATTCATATGCATTATCAATATTTCATATGCTTTATTTACCAATATTCCTTAGTGCTTAAATTTGGCCGTGAAGGCTTCAAATAGCTATCATATAATACTCTATGTATATTATTGACAAAGCATCTCTTTTTGAAAGTCTTGGTTATCATATGCATTAAGAACTGTGCTGTAGTATCATCATGCTTGGCCTTCACAGTATCCAACATCTCACTTTCCCGTTCCCATTGCACTCTCCTTTATAAAATGATTTGAGTGTACACAACATTGCACATCACCAAAAACACATTCAATGTGAAAACAGACATTTACATATACATATTTATATATGAGTAGTTGATGCCAAATGTAATTTCCTGTACACACTAAGAGGAATGTCTTGCGCTGTTTAGACCAGAAGCCCTTTTCTCTTTCCTACATCAAGGGGCACATCCAAACCAGGTGCTTCTTGTAAAATTCTCTCAAATGGAATTGCAGGATTTTTAATTTGGCCTGATAACATGTTATGGGTTATTGGCAGACTATAACAACCATCTAATTCCAAACTAGCAACAGAATCGGTATTGAAAAACTGGTATTAAATATGCCCCATAGGACACTCAGAAGACACATTATATAGTGTTGCTGAAAACAATATGTTAAAGCTTGCCATTCCTATTCAGCATCGGTTCAATTGTTGTCATCACAGCCCGGTAGCAGTTATTGATGGTTCCCTGCAGCCTCAGCCCCAACTACATATAGGCCAATACTATGGTTAATAACATTAGATACAAGATGAAAGGTACAGACAGAAGTGTGACCGCGTAATCCACAACAAAGTGGTGATGCCAGAATATATGATATTCAAAGCATAACCCCAGACCAGAATGGCCAACATCAACACAGTGTTTTGCTGTTAGAAGGACGGGCTAGGTCACCTGACGCCCAACAGTTTTGTAGTCCAGACGCACCGCAACAAACCGAGATAGCTTTGGAGGTATCTCATAGAGACTTCAAGTCAAATGACTTTTTGAATGTGTTCCAAAATCTAAGTGGAACTGCAGGAACACTTTTTTCACATCGTTCTAAAGGCTTAGAATAAACAACATCCCCCCCCCCGAAGTGAGAAGAGGGTGTAGCAAGAAGCCAAATGGATGTTGACATTAGGGCCGGATTGCCTAATGTTGGAAGACGTAACCTGGTGCCAACTCAAGACTGGAGATACCAAACAACTTTACGAAATTCCGGAGAAAATGTTTACTATATGGTATGTGGAGATACACAGTGATCAACGACCCAACATATGGGTTGATGATGGCTGGTTCTGTATGCCATCTTCTGTATACGGATTTGAAACATGGAACAGAAAAACACAATGCCTCCTTGGTTACACTATGACGATCACAGGAAAACAAAAGTGATCCTTTTAGCAGCAGTAGACGCCACTTAATGCTAGATTCTTTGTTTATAGATATATACAGTTTCCTTTTAAATGCAGAAAACAAAAGTAGACACGGTTCATTATAAGTTGGTGATGTTTGCTTTGGAAAAAGTGTTTTGGAAATGTTGAGATTTGAAAAAATAGATTAACATTTAGAATGATATCATAAATGCATCTCTTTAAATAATCAATATCCACTTGAAAAAATAAACCAGGATATGTAAGCTAGGTCCACAGGTTTTCTGAGGTATTCATCCATGCAACTACATTTCAGTTCAATAGGGGAACAGGTGTCCAAAACAATAACAATAGACACAAAACGAAATGTGTAGGCCTTAAACTAGATTGGTTTATCAGAACACACAGGCCTAACACATTAAGCCACATGTTAAACAACACTTTCAAGACCTTTAGGAATAGACCAATATCACTATTACAAAAGGGTGAATAAAATATGTGAACCCTAAGTAATCTGAAAAATAAATATCTGGGAATGTTTTCCTAAAATGTTCTTCAATTGCACAATTCCTTTATAAGGCATTTCAACTGTATGGCAATGGGGGACAGAACAAATACGAAAATACTATTTTCTCTATCAGTCCAATATATGTTTTGGCGTCCACCGTTTCCCTGATTTCTGGAAGAATCTGCTACAATGACCCCTGGGGAAATATCAATTTATGTTGATGAACTATTTGCATTGAGAGCGGAACTTGTTGCAGAGAGAACGATTAGTGGCCCCAAACGACGATGCAGGTAAAAACCAAACCTGCGTCTCTGAAAGGGATGCGAGTTCTCAGTTGACACAGCACAGCACGTTTTCCGTGGCACGTGTTTCTTTATATAACCACCTCGACGTGCACAAGGGGCACCCATCTGTAGTCTCCCGAGCCCTGAATTCAGGGTGAGGGAACAAAAGCCCATCCCTTCCTGAATCTAGCTGGCACCTCAAGCCTATAGGGTCCATTATTTTACATTGGTCAAATATCTATTTGGAAGTGAACATAAAGGTTATATCAATTTTCAGTTGGTTGAAGTCGATACTATCACAGACGGACGGTGTTAGGCAGACAAGTGAAAACAAAAGTAACATCATTATCAAGCGCTGGGTGCCCGAGGATTAATTGCGTGAGCATTACGCACACATTACGCACAGGGTTCACTAGATAAAGTGGATCCAGCCGTTCTCCCATTCGCGTGGTGGGGACATTTTAAGCCTGTGACGACGCACTTTGTAGTTTTTCCCAACATTGTTGTCCCAATACTCCTCCCCACCGACGCAATACCTAATGGCAAACTGCAATGTGCCCCCTCCTTCGAGAAAGGTCGGGGTGATGATCTTAAAGGAGAACTTGTCGGTGACCCCATCACTGGAATCGGGTACATAGTACGCCAAACTGTCCATGAATGTGATCCAGTTGTTCAGAGAATATCTCAGATACACACTCTTCTCAAACGCCAAATTCAACACACGCACGACTCCCGATAGGCTGAATTCGTCCGCCTCAAACGTTTCCAACATTACCTTAACTTCTCTTACTTTGTGTTCAAAATCAGGTAGTCTGCCTGGGTTGGAGAACTGCAGTTCCATACAGACTGCTGATTGGCTCGGAGGACGGGGGAATTTGGTACCCACATGGTGGATGTTGAGGGGTCCGTGACATTTAGCCAGTATACGTTCTGGGACCTGTGGCAGATCTGCGTCGTCGAAATGTTTCACCGAAGTGAGCTCCAGACCCAGAGAGTCAGCGAACCGGACGGTCTTCTGACTTGTTGGGCTTCGACTGCGGGCGATCTCCAATTTTGCTCTCTCTGTGGGGGTCGGCAGGGACTTGCATCTCCGACGGAGGTTCGGACTCTGTGTAGGTTTGAGGAGAATCTCCCTTCCTCTCGGTCTCTCCTCCACCACGGGGCTTTCGATGGGCTCACAGGTCCCGTTCACGTAGTCAAAATCCTCTCCATCATCCAGCCTAGGATTGGCCGCTGCCAGGCTCCCGAACAGCCCGGCGATGCAGCTGTAGTTCCTGGGTAGGCAGGTCTTTGGAGGCAGCATGACCAGAGAGGAAGGCAGAACGGACTGGGTTTCCATTAAGGTCAGTCCCCTGTACTGCAGAGCAAAAAACGCGGTCGTGATCAATAAAAACCGGCTAGTCAGAAGACGAATGGGTCAGGTGTCGAGAGTCCCACACGCGGATAGGTGCACTGGTTGCGTCACTAGCTGACAGTACGCGACGCTAACCAATAATGGCCAGGCTCGTTCAGCGCCCAGATGAGCGTTCATCCTGCATATCAAAATCAGCTGGGATGTATTTAATTCAGAACATAATGTACTAATCTGTAGGAAATAAAGCAAATTCACCTTAAGGCAGCGCTGATCGTTTACGTCTGTATGTGTTTGTGTGTGTGTGTGTGTGTGTGTGTGTGTGTGTGTGTGTGTGTGTGTGTGTGTGTGTGTGTGTGTGTGGTGTGGTGCGTGTGTGTGTGTGTGTGTGTGTGTGTGGTGGTTGTGTGGTGTGGTGTGTGTGTGTGTGTGTGTGTGTGTGTGTGTGTGTGTGTGTGTGTGTGTGTGTGTGTGTGTGTGTGTGTGTGTGTGTGGGTGGGTGTGGTGTGTGTGTGGTTTGTGGGGCTACGTGCCAGAAGGAACGTACGCAATCATCAACTGCAACTTCTCCTTTTAGAGGCGCAACATCCACTTGCGTCAAGCTGCTGATGGGCCTACTTAAAATATATATTTGAGTATAAGACATTTACCTCGACTCATCCACAACATCCCATCCCATTGGGCCTATGCCTATACCAAAACGTTCTGTTTCTTGCATCGCATTATATTGTGTTAGTATAAAAATAAATAATAAAAAAAAAATAAAATAATAATAATAATAATAATAATAAAACATGATACACCCTGCAATTGCCCTACGCATGGGTTTAATTGTAATAGTAAAATATATGTCGATTACGTCACCACATTCCCACGGCATGTTGCTCCTCCCCTTTTCCGTGACGTCACACGACGTGCCAACGCTGTCCCCCTGAGTTGCCATAACGACGACGCTACTACTCTCCTAAGAACTCTTTGGTTCACATTTCTCGTTCACGGCGCGGATACACCATTTGGACTCGTGCTTTGCTGAATACATAATGGCTCAGTGTTGTGTCTGATTGTGGGACGACGCTGGCCGGATTCTATGTTGGTGGTGACCAAGCCTGTCCGTTCATCCCTCAAAATCCGATCCTGCTTCGTTTTGATCCGTGAAGCAACAACCAGTGAATCCTTGTTGACAATGTAATTATGCCCTCACAACAGACTGCATTGTTATTTTACCCTATAGAAAAAAACAGTATTTTGGATAGAAGAAACTTAAAACAATTTAATGTTGTGTGTTTTAAATTGACTTGTGCATTTACATTTTAAGCATGTGAACTAGGTGCCGTCCCCTTGCATAATGGAAACCGTGAAGGAAGTGGACCAGGATGGTGCGGAGATGTCCGAGGAGAACGGTCTAGCAGAGGAGGACGTCTCTTACATGGTAGGCCTACTACAGGACATGAGCGACGAGTACTCAATGAAGGAACAGGATCCGTGTGATCTCTACGACTCCTCTGATTGGGACGAGGCTGTAAGTAACCATACACTCCCTTACTCACTCCTTGACCAACTTTACATAGCATCCTTTGAATACATTTTTCTTGTACCTTTAATTTTATTTTATACCAGCAGCGGATGGGGCCAGTTTTTCCATTTGTTGTTGTATTATTGGCTAGTGTATACTTAATTAACATGGTTAGTTGTTTTAATGGTAAGGCTAAACATTTTTGTACAGAGATTTTTCATCTTCTCACTTGAATGCTCATACTCGCTTTAAATATCAAGGAAAAACTATTTGATGACAATGTATGACAGAGTAGATAAGCATCAGACATAAAAAACACCCAAGCAAGTTAACCAAATGCTTCTAATGCTAACATCGACCTACGTCCTCATGCATAACTTTAACATGAAACTTGATATGAAATAACAGTACGTGCTTCGGGGACAGGTCCATGGTTGGAACAGAGTCTCTGCACTGAGCTGCATGTTTCTCCCTGCGAGAAACTGTAGGAGAACCAAGAGCGACGAGCAGGACCCCCACTGTCTCCTGTGTGTTGACATCAGGCCCCTGGAGGCCCTCGCCCTCGGACTGGCCCCCTGAGTTTGACCCAGAGTCTGATGGGAGTCCCCAGGAGAGTGACGCCACAGTGTCAGGTACCCAGAAAAAACTCTGCCACACGACAGTGGGGTCTTCCCCCATGAAGGAGGCCCACCAGAAGCACCTCGTACTCGGGGACAAGATGGCCAACGACACAGAAGTCCCCAGAGAGGCCCTCCAGCCGTTGCTGACTGACTACCTGTATCAAGACTACCTGTGTTCCAAAGACCCGGCGCTGATGGGCCTCCAACTTGACCTGGGTAATCCCATCAACAGCTTCACAGTGTTGCCCCCTCTAAGAACACCCCAGTTGGCTCCCCAAGGAGTCGTCCGGCAGGCCTGCCTCGGGGAGAGCCTCGCGGGAGGCGGATCCGCCGCAGGAGGGAGCGCGGAGAACGGGCGGCGTGGCGGTGCCAACGGCACCCAGGGAGGGCAGAGGTGTGAAGAGAACAGAGGAAACAGGAGGAGCCGACACGCTGACCAACACGGAGCCGACTAAGGACAACCACAGGCCGAGCGCTGCACCCAAAGGCATGTATTGTTGTCACTCTCAGGAAAAAAAAACGCATTTGCTCTCCACTTACACTCTGCCCATTCTAAAGAGGTACAGTGTGCCTCTGGGCAAAATAACTGACACCATGCACCGGACTACAGTCTCCTTAGGCCAGCATTGGAGGCAGGCCGTGCGGACTGGCAGTGAGTACAGCCGGCACGAAAGATGCCCCACTCCACAGCTGCCCGTTCTCTTTGGGACCAAGGTCCCAATAGTGGTCTCCAGCCAAAGACCGCTTTGAATACACACACACACTCCCCTCACCGTGCATGTGCAAATTAAAGAAGCAAAGAGGATCTATCATTTTCTTATTTGGTGAGTCACAATAATGATTGATGTATTAATATTAAACTTCATGTCAGAGTCACAGCAGATTTCATCTTATTTGTGTCTGCAAAGTTATATGTTATTAATAAACTCATGGCAGGTGTGTCAGTGTTACACTATCCGAGGTGTTTTTTTTTTGGGTGTTCAAACCCATGTGGACAGATATCTTTAATATGGTTCCTAAATAATTCAATCAAATGTATGTCCTAGTTGTCCGCCAACGGTGGCTGCTACCTCAAAGCCAACAACCTTAATTTGTGTTAGAGGCTGTATCTGTATTGTTATACACATGATGGTGTTTTGATGGTCTTAACTTAAGTCAATCCTCCTTTTTTTATCCAAATAAACATTGGAAACCCTGAAACTACATTGTGAGCATGTATGGAAGCCAAGTTATACAGATATGTCATTGCTGTAGTTCAATAAGAAACATTTTTGAAAGTATCAGGTTTGTAACTGAAACTAAAAAATGTATCTTAAACTTATGTGTGGTGCTGCAGGGCTATACGTCTTTAAATGAGTAATGTAATACACTGTTCCCTTAGTTTATTGAGATCAGCAGTACAGCTTGGACAAAGAAACCAACATTGCAATCTGGAACTCAAAAACATTTAGGCAAACACCGAAGGCCACCAATAAAATGAAAATCATTTGTATTGGAAGAATATATAAATTCTTCATGCGATGAATTTTTAACGAAAATAAAACACTATTAACCACTGCGAACTATGACAAATCAACATCTTCAAGCTTTTCTTCTTTGCTTCATTTACATCCATTAACCTTTTCGAAACAGTATACACAGAACAATAAATGATTTGAAGTAAGTTCAAAATACTGCACTTAACCTTGGGTTCAATACATTACAAAATAAAGCAAGTTAAGATTTGGGCATATGCCACATACATTCCTTTCCGTTAACGTTTTTTTTAGGTGACATCTCCAAAGACAAAAAGTATATCTGGAACAAAATAAAAATAAAATACTCTGATTAAGGCACAGAAATAAAATAAAGAAATACTCAAGGCTTGCTGTATATCCAACTGTTCCCCTAGAACTCAAAAAAAAGGTCTGAAAAAGGTGTCTGTGCAAATGAGGTAACTGACAAATACACAAAAGGAACCAACAGGTTGTACAGTATCTTACATGGAAAAAAAAATACAAATAAAAATCAATACACGATGCATGAGTCCCATTGGTCAAAGTGGGAATTCAGTAATTACAGATGGAGGAAATTTAATATGGTTTGCAAAAACAACAGTCTCTCTGACTGGGAGGGGAGAGTTAGCTAAACTGTACTCTAAGCCTCAGTGTTTTAGTGCAGCACACAACACCACCTAAAAGTCCAGCACAAACTGCTGCTATTGTATACACACCTACAGTCAGCTAATGAATAGGTCAAGGTGGACGACACCCTTGTCTTGGAACTATCCTCAAGGGGGCTGTCTAGCTATGTATATAGAGGGTGACCCACAGACATATTGATCATAAGACCACAACAACCTAAGCACTTGCATTAGACTACAATGCATCATTACAATGTATCAAGAATAACTGAGCTTAGCGTTTAAATAACTTGTGCCACGTCTAATTAACGGATTTGGGTTACTGAGTACTTTCATGGCTCTGGTGAATGCCTTACATACTTGAGAGATTGAAGATCTATTTATTTCTTTGTTAGGAAACTAATTCAGGATGGTTTTCACAGTGATAATGCCCCAAGGTACAACATACCTGAAGGACATGCATATCTTGCCACCAATAATGGATAATAATGAGGACAGTGTCAAATGGATTACATGATGAAATGTATATACACCTCTTTCACAAAAAGATTTGGTAGAGTGGAGGCAGGGGGGGGAAACATCATTTAGTATTTGTTAAGATGGTGACTCGATTTAATGCACAATAGTGTTACAATTATTAAACTGCTAATACGGACAAAGACTGCATCCACTAGTGCTATAATACAAATCAAAATATACATTTAAACTGTAGAAGTAAACATGTTTTCTAGACAGGACTCGCATACAAGGTTATCCTATGTGCAAATAAATATGTAAACGGGCAGGGAGTCAATAAATCATGCCCAGTGAGATAATAAAGTGCATCTTAGCTATCTGGGTGTATGACAGGAAATACGCAAGGGCACGTCTCCCTTTGTGGAATGTTCATAGGCCTTCCAGATGCTCCCAGCTTACCAGGACACCACTTGTAGTCCAGTACAACAATTGAGAGCAGACACATTCATCGTGGGTAGCAGCAGCACAGAGAGGTCTTCAACTGTTGGGTTTGTCCGGGTGCCGTAAGAGGGCCCACAGACTCTCGCACGTCTGGGTCTCCACAGAACTGAAGTGGGACTCCATATTCCAGGCCAGGTCCGCCGACAGGAAGTCATCCATGACCGTTTGGGTTTCGTTGCTGGTCAGAAAGAGGTGCGAGAGGCCGTCCACTTGGCTGGTGCAGGTCTGGGTCTCTGTGCTGCTCAGCAGCCGACCCTGCTCCGTGTGAGGGACGGGGAGCTGGGGCGAAAGGCCTAGAGGCGGAGGGGGGACGTCTGTTTGGGTCTCCGTGTCAGACGACTCTGTGCTCATGGAGAAGCTGGGGTGCCCCAGGATGCTGCCAAGCGGCATGCGGTTGCCGGCACTCAGCAGGTAGTTGAGGTCCGTTTGCGTGTGCGTATCAAACATTTCAAGTTCGAGGTCAGTGGCCTGCGTGCGACTGTGCCCGGTGCTTTGTTCCAGTTCTTCCAGCAAGAGGAAGTCTGTCTGGGTCTGAATATCCAGAGACTCCAGCGGTGTGTCACCGCCCAGCCCTCTGAGCTCACTCTCTTCCGTTTGGGTCTGGATGTGCACGGTATTAAGGAACTCTTCAAAGTCAAAGTCGATACCCGTGTGCTGGTCTTGAACAGAGTCCAGGCCTGGCCCACAGCCTGCAGTGTTATCCTCCAGCACCTGGTGGCCCGACATCGAGTCAGACAACATATTCTCCAGGTCGTGGAGGAACGTCATGGTCTGGGTCTGGTTGTCCGACATACTATTGGAGTTGAGGTCATCGGTCTGGACACCGAAACACATAGGCCCTGCCGACTTCACGTCCTCATAGAGACTGCCCACTCCTGCGGCCGCAGATTGTTCCAAGGCTAGCGAAGTCTGTGTGGAGACACTGAGAAAGTCACTAGCAAACAGGTCCGAACACATCACCGCCTGGTCGACCTGAACCCTGTCCCTGGACTGCGACACAGCACTCGGGCAGCCTGTCTGGGTCTGCCTGGAGGTCGGGGCAGGAACCAACAGGCCGGAGCAGGGTATTTGGCTGAGGCAGAGGCCGTCTGTCTGAGCGGCAATGGTGGATTTAGCTTTGGTGGAGGGGAACGTCTGAGTTTCCACACTGACGGGCAGAAGCACCTCTGTGCTGACACTTATGTCTGTCTGGGCACAAGAAGACACGGGTGAATCGCCAACCGCACACACTCCCATACCTACACCGACTCCTGCCCCTATGGGCATCCTAGATAGGCATGATATGTCCGTCTGAATGTTTGTGGATGTGCTTCTGCCATGAAGACCTCCTAGGCCACTGGCTGGATCCTGTGAGTACAAAGGCTCTAGACTCACCTGCACCCCAGTGCTGATGGGCCCGAGGCTAGAACGAGAGGAAAGGAAGCTCTCCTTGAAGCCCAGGGCTTTGGAGTCCAGGTGGGGCACCATAGCCCCCATTGCTTGGGGCAGTAGCTGAAGAGTGCTGAGGGAGCCCTTGCAGTCCATCGTAAGCACGACGGACCTCAGAGCACCACTCTCTGTGGATGGTACTAGGACAGGGAGGTGGGTCAGCTGCATCACAGGGAAATTGACCAGGGCCATCTTGGGCTTGGGTAGGAGCATTTTTTTGTGGCTTCTCTGGAGGCATGAGGTTGGATTGGGCGTATCTGGTGCATGACTATTTGTTTCCACAGAAAGACAACCCACTGATAGTTCCTTGTTGGCACTTAGATTTTGACAGGTTGACTCGTTGGGCCGCACCTTAACAGAACTGCTTATCAGTTTCTCCATCTTACGTTTCTTCACTGGGGGAATCCTGAAATGTAAGAGAGCAACAGAGAACGTGGGGAATGAATTACAAAAGAATGAAAGAAATTTAACACAGCCAACCACACTTGATATCTTGTGGTTGAGATTAGAGTTGTTGTTGTTGTTGTTGTTGTTTGCATACCTGTGTTCTGTGGGGAGCTCATGTCCCGTCCGGTAGATGTGAGACAACAGTGCAGCCCTACTTGCATACGGGCATCCGCAGGTGCACCGGTAGGTCTTCCCACAGTCCTCCATGTGTCTCCTCAGGTCCCACTCCGTACTGTAGCCATTGTTGCATTTGGAACATTTGTGCTTCTTCTCTGCATGCATTTTCATAAAGTGCTGCGAATAATACAAATCAAGCAAGGAATTACAAACATTGGCTTGCGTAAGAAAATCAAGAACTATTCTGTGATTGAATAATGAAGAATAGGGAAGGCCTTACTTGTTTGACGAGTGAAAACTGGGAGAATGGCCTGTTAGGGCCTCTGGGACAGCCCTCAATAGGACAGCTGTAAAGCTTCTTGGACGCAGTCAGCTCTTTCCTAATGGTGGGGTTGACGAGGCCTTCCTGATGGTTAACGTCAAATACAAAGATTTGCGTTAGCCTCACATTTAATGGGTGATTTAAAAATACATTAGAACACATTTTTTACAGAGCTAAACAGAAATTAAAAAACATACTATGTTTGTAGCGTGGCCAATAATCATTCAAATGAATCCAAAAAAAAGAAATGTGGAAATACGCAACCACACAAAATTACTCTTATATATTTCGCAGTCCATTGGAAATATAATGATGATAAGGTATTCAAGTCTGTGTCCAATCGGTCCAGTGTGACCCTCTGTCCTTCGGCTGGTGCTCCTGTGTTTGGGTGAAGGAAGAGAGTGGGTGGAGCTGAGGGTTAGTCTTCAGCCGATTGGGGAGAACCTGTTTGGCCTTCAGGCTGTTGCTATCCTCAAAAGGGGTTGGTTGAAGGTTTGGTGCCATATGGTTTGGATCCTCTCAGTTTTGGTCTCTTTGGCCGGGTACTATGGCTGGTTCAATGGTGTGTTTAAAAATCATACCACATCCCCAGAGCACTTGTTCCACTCCTGCTACACTCACTACTGATTATGCATATTTAATGTTATATTCTTTCTATTATTAATAAATATATAACTCATCCCCTTATCACAGTGGCCTCCCATCTTTGACATATGATCCCTGGTGGACACCTTTTAGAGGGGGGGGGTATCCAACGCAACAACATTATTGTAAAGTTTATAATACATTACAATTCATAATAATATGAAACATTGAAATGAGGATTGTATTTGTAGGTTGCATCCATCCTAGATTTGATGATAGGTCTGTTCTCCAATATCCATGAATGAATTACACTTTGCGTGAGAAACAAATTAAAAAAAAGAAAATCATATCAAGACATCCTCCCACGATCATGAATTCCTCTGAATCTAGTACAGCCCATGAACGTATGAATAGATAGCTGACAAGGTCATACAGTATCTCCCAAACCAAAACCAATGAAGATTAATATTGTAGCTAATATTGAATTCCTTTCAGATCATTGTGTCCTGAACAATGTGTTGTACGGTCCGGGTTCTATCATTCCACTACAAAGAATCATCAAGAGCTTTTCTCATTACACGGATGAATGAACAAAGCAATGAAACATGGATAAATACAGGGGGCACTGAAAACGTGAGACATGTCACCAATACGGGCAAAATCAATCCGACATATTGTTCACTGGCAATGTTTTCTGTCAATTAAAGGGCATTGCACTTCATTCTCTCCACATCTTGAAATATGTTGAGGGCCTGATGGTGCCCCCACGCCAGAACATTATCTAATATTTGTTGACGATAGGGCAGCACCATATTAGTCACAGTATTTGTTAAGGTCTATTCATTCTGCTATAGAACTTGAAGATCCGGCAGGAAATGTGTCAACACACTTACTCAAATCCTAGATGTTTTGACGGTTTATCTGGGCAACTTATTATCTTGATTTGCCAATTCAAGGTCAAAGTCTGAATCTGGGATATATGACATTACATGCTACACGTGAACCTCCTAAGATGGCGCAATTTGATTGGTTCGCTATCTCATATTTGACAAGATCCCATGATTGACATCTCAAACTCGGGATATTACGTGATGGTCGTCTCGTCACGCTAGTAAAACAAATAAACAGCTAATGATAACAAAAAAAGTGTTATCTTGTTTATTTTTGGAGTGTTCTCGTGTAGTATATACACTAAAACAATTATTCGCCTCTGGCGAATAATCGGCAAACAATTAAGTGTCCACTAATTAATAATTGTTAAAGGTTGGGTATGGGATTGGCGAAACGCCAGCAGATTTTGAAAATACACAACTCAAATGGTCCTGCGTGGAGTACATGGACGCACAATCATGCAGGAGCGAACACAGATGCGCGAGAGCGAGCCATTAGCTAGTTAGCTAGCTCCAGTAGCTACTGCAGGATAACAACAAACATAAACTTGCTCTGGGTCACGAGCTTTGAGTACGTGCACGAAGGGGTCATGCGCGGGGAGCGGGAGTGTAGTACGACCGTTTGATTGACGTACTTAGTGTCCAATGCAACCTGGTCTCACAGGAATCCGTGGCATGATTACGGACGCTTAACTCAAAATTCGTGGGATCATCACGGAAACACGCCGATTTCCGTAATATGCACACGGATTCCCGTTTCACCGAGCGAGTCGACCTGGTCACACAGGGATCCGTCAAATGACTATATATATCACCTATATGTCACGTGATTTGGTGCTCATGCGCACAATCGTTAATCTATTGAATCGTGTCCCAGAGCACGGTTGCACCTTATTCGTCTTCAACAGAACGGAATGTCAAACCATTAATTTTGAGTTAAGTGCCCGTGGTCGACTCGCTTGTTGAAACGGGGATCTGTGTGTGTGCCACGGAATATCAGTGTCATTAACTTGCATTGGCGCAAATTCCGTGCGCATATTACGGAAATCTGCGTGTTTCTGTAATGATCCCACGGATTGAGTTAAGCGTCCATAGTCATTCCACGGATTCCTGTGAGACCAGGTTGGTCCAATGCCACTCGGTGGGTCTGGAAATCATTGGCTGGAGTTTTTCGAGCCCTGACCGTTCCACAGACGATTGACTTGTTTAATTTCCATGTCAGTACTTCTAACTCAGTGGCTGTAAGTGGGTTATGATAAGGATTTCAAGTAATTTTGCAAAAATGGCCAAAAAAGAGAATTCCATACCCGACCTTTAAGTAGTGGACACTTCTATTTTTGGAACGCATGTGGGTGTGGTATCTAATCACTACCATGAAGGCGTGACCATGTTACACGGGACCGGATGTAAACCACCACACAATATCTCCCAAACCAACTTTCTGAAGGAAACATATGCAACCGACTTAAGTGGTATTATAAATATTATATATAGTATCATTCCGTTCAGCGGAAACTTGAAATCGTTCTAAACTGACCAATCTTAACAATTTCAACCCAAGTCCTTCAAAACATCACTATCGCATCTTCATAACAACTGTGCTGACATATTCATTCAGCAGGCCCCCGGCCACTCGGTTATCCCAAGAACAAATTGAAATGCTACATTCACACTCAAAATAACTCAATGTGTCCAAAGGACAAAAGGGACAAAAGGAGACATTTCCCGGGAGAGAGAGAGAAAATACCCTAAAAGACAGATCGACTCACTGCGACTCCCACATTGAATTCGTAAGGCAAAGAGACGGACGAGAGATGAATAATAATTCAATAAAATCCCATATAAATTGGCTGTTTTGCTCAATCCGTGGTGGTGGGTGGTGTTAAATGGACAAAACCACGAAGAAATCGCGGGTTTGGTCAAATCACACAGTGACCTTAACCGTGTATCGCATAGTGCTGTTTAGTTTAGGTGAGTGACATTGACACGACCACATTATAACGTCGTTTTAGCGTGTATTAAGTACATACACACGACTTGACGTTTTCCCCCCACTCCCAATGTTGCGTTGGTGAGCCACAAATAAACCAGCATGACCAGCGGGCTCGCTTCGACATTTACCTTCACTCTGTGGGATTTCACCAGATGCATGTTCAACGCAGGTGTGTTGGGGAGGATTTTCCCACAGCTCTCCACGGTGCAGAGTATGTTAGTCCTCACTTCTTTGGTCAGCTCCACGATGGACGGCGTTATTATCTCCCGGGACTGCGAAGGAGACTCTTCGTTTGATTTCGCACTTCCTCTGGAAGCGCTGGCTTTGTGATTTCCCTTTCCCAGCAGATGCATAGGCAGCCATGGTTGTACGTTGACAACAGCTAGCTTGTAGTGCAGAAAGCCCAGTAGCAGCCTATACGTATGTTTGCCATTTAACACCTCGACGCCGTAGTGCTAACCGATGCAGTCACCACCCGCCGCCGTGGATAATGCTCCATACCAACCAGGTACTGTCTACGCATGCGCAGTTGAGAGCACGGAGCGCACCGTGTTTTTCACCGCGGCATGCACTACACAAGGCCCAAGTACCCCTGACTGCAGCCCGCAGATGGTGCTGGCTCAATGTAGGTGGAGTCTACATTGATCAATGCAAAGCAAATGCACCACCTAGTGGTGGAAATAGTGCAATACATGCATCAAGGATTAAAATCTCGAACAAGGCAGATTTCACTTATAGTTCACTTATTCAAATTAAATCATAGCATATTTCCTCTCATACAGGAAATTGTCTTATATAATTAATAGCCATTTCTAAGGTTATTTATCGTTTATAAATGTTGCCACTTGCATTTTCTTTGTCAATGCATTATACACTCAGCCTACTATGTTGATTGTTTATGCTATCTCATAGATGATTGTCCTGTGAGTGTTAAAATATAGCAGCAAGACTTGTCTCCCAAGGGTCCTCACTGAGATCTACACAGACAAATTAAAGCCAGCATCTAAGAGAACTCCTGTACCCGCCTGTCTGTTGGGAGTTGCTGGCCCAGCTGCCTTTGACTTAAGAGTAAAGAAGATTTGGGGAACTATGAAGGGTGACTCTGGTGTATGACCTTAACAGATGTAATGTGAGGAACAACGAAGTGACCACGTCTAAGGGAAAAAAAGTCCTAAATAGACGTGAAAAGCTACATTTGAGACGCACATTAAATTACACCATTCTCCTGAGTCTTTTTATTATACCAGAATTATAACAGAATAATTTAAAATAACAAAAAAACAATAAAAAAAAGGCCAAATGTCGCTACTCACAAAAGGCAAACACTTTCAACTTTCTCCTGTCAAACATCTCCACACAGAACATTTCGTAATCCTTCTTTGATTTGAAGGAGAACTGGAACGGTTCAATCTTGTTTGCACTTTCTTCCAGGCAACTGCGGTCAACGGCTTTCAGCTCTGCTAACGCTGCCCTCTGCTCTGCACCTTCCATCCCAATGACCATTGGGAGAGAAACGTGGTCGGTGAAGGGCTGCAACTTGCACCATGCTCCTGCCTTAATGGTGTCCGCCAGGAAAACATCATGTTCCTTGAAGAAAGAAAAATAATTTGTATGTACTACAAAAAAAACAACAATAATTGACATCCTTCTCTCGCAAAACCACACAATGTTATGCTAACAAAGGCTACTACTGATGAGTTTTCAGTGATGAACAAAACTATTGCAACTATAGTCATCAGAACTTTTGTATCTGGCTATAACATACAACCTCCAGCATTACACACATATTACATACCAGCTTCCGAGCTCCCCGTTTCTTTCCTATCTGGTCTTCAGTTTTGCCTGGAAATAACATAGATTGTTGTCTGTAATGTCGAGTAGGCTAATTCAATGGAAAAGCCAGTCAGGGGTACTTGGGAGGCTGTGCATAATATGGGTGCGTATGTCTGCCGGGTGCAGTAAGGGGCTTCTCCAGGAGGGGGCACCCTGGTTAATGGTAAACTCGGCGATGGCGATTAAAAATGAAATGAAATGATTAAAGTTAAAACAGAAAATAAAAAAAACTTTACAGGGCATTTGGACGAATAGATTTAAACGGTTTATTGCGCATATTTACCTCAAGAAACATAATAAATAAAAAATAAAATTGCACATTTGAAATTGAGGAAAAAAAGGGAACTTCCTTCTTAAAAACGAATAGAATACAGAAGTATTCAAAAGTCAGCCGAAACACACTACAACTTTCTTTAAGTAACAGGACCTTTGTCAGTGATCAGAAAAACATTTCTTCCTTTCTGGGAGATGGATGACAACATTGGTGCGACAGGGGTTGAAGCAATTCCTGTAAAAAGATGGGGAAAACAGTTTATAATGCAATCAAAGGGTATATTCAAAGCTAATGCTTGTAATAACCCCCCTGTTATGCATTGTTGCCACATAGTGGCAAGATGGAAGCGTATAATAATTTTAATGCTTTTCTGACCTGTCAATGCACTGTGTCGGAGCGACTCCAGGATATTGGAGCCCTTAAATGTAACACTACATCTGAACGGTTGTTCCCTTTCTGTCATGATCTGGTTGGTGTTGTCCTTGTACTTTGTCTCCAGCTGTGGATGAAAATCATAAAATAATGTAAGTTTCCTTCAATGTAATTTACTTTACATTTGATTAAAACCACTTTTGTTTGGTCTCTTGTTTTTATGTCATACCGTGTAGATGGCCTTTTGCAGTTCAGGTAGCGTTCCACCACCAAAAGCCTCACAGGCTGTCTGAAGTCTTTTTTCTGACTGCTCATCGTGTTCACACTCAATCTGTGGGTCTATGGGAGATTAATTCATGAATTCAACAATGTAATAAGTAGGTCTCATAACATAACAAACCATGTAGCTAATGTGTCACGCCTAAGCCTACATACTTGGTTTGGTTTGGTTATTTTCCTGAAGAGGCTGCAGATGCTTGCTGGGAAAGACCTACAATTAGGAAAAAACACAATTTAATTGTATATTGTAACATGTATTCATCTTGGTTTAAAAAATATGAATATTGAGGAAAGGTAAGGGATAAGACAGACAAGATTCGGCCCCAGAGGGATGCTTTCAATAACTGCAATACACCCAATAACTTCTTCTGGAATAACTTTGATCTATACCTTCATGCATACCCTGAAAATGCCTTGGTGAACACAAAATGAAGTTAAGAGTGTAAACCATCCAACCTGTTGAAATTGCTTCATCAGCAGATCCCTGATGGCAGTGAGTTTCCGACCACTGAGACTAGCATCCTTCATAGAACTATATCTGGTAGCCAGAACCAAGGCCTGAATGGAACAGCAGGTTGTTAGGTCTTAGTTGTCATGAATTATGCCCACCTACTAATGCGTTGCATTCAATAATATTGCTGCCATTTTGGGTAACAACAGGCCTTACTTGGGATAACAGAGGCAATGTTTTTGAAGTCGAGTTGGTTATAAAGACGTAGGGTGTCTGAAGATGGTGGACGACGTATGTAGGCTTCAGGTGGTTCGGCCGCGTGGACCTGTCGCCCCAGGCGATTCGTATCCAGATTGCCTCATCTGTATGCTTCTTGATTTTGATGGACACCTTAAAACACAAAATCGGCAGGGTTGCAGTTAATTATGTTCAGCCTATAAATGGGATCCACCATGTTGCTAATCTTGCAAGGGTTTGTTCTTACATGTCTAATGAGCTCAGCAAGGTGAGCTTTGAATTGCTCCTTAAAGTTGTGCAGCTCTACCGAGTCAACGTCATCTGAAACACAAATTGTAATATAGCTAGCTTTCAAGACACAATACATATCTGTGTACACGTTGTTTCCCCCCCAGTAATATAACAATTGAACAAAATATGACATGCCACTAAATACAGCGCATCTCCCAAAGAAAAAAATTACCAGGCGTTACTAGATATCCGTGCGAAGCTTGGGAGCTAATAAGTTAGCAACGCCTGGTCAAGTTGTTATCCCCGGGCTCTCGAGCTTTTCACTTTTGCGTCGAGCGCAAAATTTTAAATTCATTCCACCTCTGCAAAGTGTTTTTTTTTCTCCGTGAAACACAAATCCCTTGTTTACCATTAGCTGTTGACCTTCTACAAATTTTAAGTGCTTCTCGCAACATAAACTTACCTCAATATTATCCTAGCGATGGAAACGTCTCACCGCCATACAACTATTCTTCTAATATCCAAATTCAAGCAGGCGTTACTCAATTCGATAAATAAAACACACAGGAAGCCCATATTGTAGTTTCCAGTACTTTTCGGCTTGGGAGACGCGCTGTATTTAGTGGCATGTCAAAATATGTGGCAACTCAGAGAACATGGTAATAGTTTGTCCTACCTGCTGCCTCTAGAAGCTGGTAAGCATGCCATTTCCTTTGGTTTGGGTGGTCAATGACATCTTAAAACAAAATAGATGTTCTTATATTTCACCCCTGATGATAACAAATTCATACATAGTTTGAGTTTTATGATGAAGTTACTTACAAACCATCTCGAGCTCTGTGATGTGTTTTACTCCCAATCCACTTTGCTGTTGAGAACACATAATGCATACAAAGATAGGACAGAAAGAACATCCATTCAAGCGGTCATCATATACATTGCCTAACATCACTACGTTACACACTGATGTACTGTGGACAAGACTCATCGTACTGCATTAGGACTGAATCTGCCTAACTGTGTGCCTAGACAGTGAACCAACGTTATGGTTAAGCTGACCAAACCCAAAACACATTTAAGCTTAGGCCAACACTATACAGCTACAAGCAAATGTTCAGATCTTAAAATCCGTAATGCCTTCTACCATCTAAAATGATTTCAACACAAGAACGACGCATAGACCTACTTCACATAGGTCCAGCAGTCTTTCCGTCATCATGTATTTGGGCTGAGTGAAGTCTAACGATTCTTGTTGTTCGACGCTCAGACGAGCCCACAGTCTCAGTGTCGTCTTCAGCGTTTTCATCGGCATGGTTCGTATGAGCCTTTTTAACAAATGTCTCTTAAGGTCGTCCATCTTTTTTTTTTTAAAGAGAACAGAAAGGATAAGACGAATAATGTATATCAAACCAGCGGTAGGTGGCACGGATGTAAGAAGACGGTAAAATATTCCAAACAACCGCCCCGAGTCGAGCACACAAATGGACCAATCACATTTCAATCAGGGAAAGTATGCGGGGAACTGTTGCGCTCCCTATCGTGCCGGAGTAGTATTTTCTTGTTTTCTATTAAAATTTAGAGAATAATGATCATTATTTCTCAAATACATCTTCATAAGTTGTTACAGCAATGTTAAGTATCTCTACATGATGTGTTTTTTTTTTCCCGCTTTGTTGTATTTCAGTGTCGCCGAAGGAACCCCAAGGAAACAGAAGGTTATATATTTTCGATTAATTGGTATTTTTGATTTATTATTTTTAACGAAATTTAACAATTGTATTATAACATTAGATTTATTTATACGATATTATTTGATAATTATCAAATGTATTTATTTGTTTTATTATTTGTCCTACCAAAGCTACTTCTGGAAATCCATACTCCTGTCCAGGCGATGGCGGTATTGAACCTATACGCTGGTTATCATACCCATCATTAAACTACAAAACAAGTGTTGGTCAGTTAGGTAAAATGTTACAAAAACGTGTAATCGATGTATCAATAATATCGCAAGGCTGCATTAATGTCACTCGCAATTATCAGTTGAACTGTACAGCGACTGCCTAGTCTATCCACATCTGCTACGTCCCAGTTGGGATATTTGTTCTTGCATGTCCTTGTCGCTACATAGAAAGCTGAGCTTGCTTATTTATAACCGATTAAGGGATTCTGAGCTCGATTAAGAGATCCTTTCGTTTGGATTTGCTGAATTATCGCACTGGTTTATTTCATGTGACTTAAGCTGTCAGTCATCTGGTAAGTAGCCAGCTTGGTCATCTGGTAATATCAATGTCAACAAACATGAGCATAGCAACTTGTGATGTTCACCTCTAATTTAACTCTTTCAACCTGTTGACTAAAGTTGTAATGCAAATTAGTTTGTCGTATTCAGTGACAAAGATAAGCAAAGGAAGTCCCGTTTGCTTATTTTAAATTCGTCAAACTAATTTGCAAGTTAGTCAAGAGAACTAGCACTCAGTGGACTGAAATGGACAAAAGCATTATGTAGCCTGTGTCCATTGTAAAGAACGAACTGACCGTGGTTAGAGAGTGCAGTATGAGGGGACGAGTGGTACAATCAACAACAATAACAACCCTCTGTTCCGTCCGGCTTGCAGGTCAACGTTATCCACTGAAGAGTAAATGACAGCTCAGGAAGGAGAGGGGTGGGGAGGCTGTAGTATCCTTTAAATAGACCAGTGATTATTGATTATAGGGTATGATGGAATAATGGTACTGACTTTGTTGTTTGGAAGTGTGCTTTGGCATCATGTGGATTTCTCCTGGATTCACTCTCGGATTGCTGATAAATTCAGGGCTCCTCTTGTTTTGACATTTTCAGTGTTACCGCAGTGTAAGCCCTTAACTCAGCATGCACCCCGATCTCTCACCTCATCTGCATACGGATGAATGCAATGCCATGATAAATCTTCTAAAACAGTGCCATACGGAGGTAAGACAGCGATTCATAACCTTCTCTCCTGTCTCTCCCACTACCTTTTTCTTCACACATACCAAATGTGAATTATTAAGTCGCTCACAATTGTCCTTCAGCTTGGTTCTGTGTTAAATAGAGTTCATGCTATTAATGCAATGTTTCTTGTCGCTCCCCCCCAGCACAATGTAACGAGGTTCTTTGGCACGTGCAATGATATGGACCGGGCAATGCGGCACTGTCTTAAGGCAGAGGTGAGTGTCTCCCAACTCATTTTATTTATAAAAAAAGTTTCCTAAACTGACACCTGGTGCCTTCCATGTCTGCTTGGCATTCAACAGAGGCTAGCAAAGAGGGAGAAAAGCAGACAGCACGCCGAAGAGATGAGGAAAAGGGTGAAAGAAGGGCCGAGGCCTGAGACGGATTAAGACCGGCGCATCTGGATGTTGATTGAACCACAGCAGCGTTTCGAACCTGTCATAACCACTTCAACTGGATGTGGGATGGAGGGGGTTGGGAGGACTAATTTAAGACTTGTAAATGCTACCCATTTGCCAATAAATCACTGGTCAATAAGACACCTGCTGACGGATCTGTATTTGTTTGTGTAATGATGAAAATAAAAATCGGTGATTTAAAAAAAAAGGTAAAAAAATAAATATTTTTTCGCATATTTCGTCAGAGTTCAACCAAACATTTTACACCGAACGCAGCTCTAAGATTGATTAACTAACCTTCTCTAAACCATATTTAAATTGTAAGTTAATTATGTGATTAACATGTATGATGAACATGTTCACTAATCTTGATTGAAATGTTTACAGTGGCTGTGTTGTAATATACCATTAATGCTGTTTATAGGTTACCCATAGAAAAGGAAAACAACTAAAATATGTTCTTAACCATATTACTTTGATGCAGATGTCCAAAAAATTGACTCATGGATTAAAATAACAATACATACCTGAATGAATATAATGTAATTTATTCATCATGACACTTTATTCATCATTATTTATATTGTGGATAATTCAGAAAGTTGTGGAGGGATTGAGGCAATGGAAAATGGCACAGCAGACTGTAAATAAAATTTCAAATAAATACAAAAATAAACTGCTTTCAAACACTACTTACAATGCCAATACAAAACATACCCTGAAATAGAAGTATTCTGGCAGGCAATACATTTATATCTACAGTATATTACATGCAGTTAATTACACAAATGGCTAGCCTCTATAGTCTATGCACTGCCTGTGTCTGATTGGAAAACTGGACAATTCTCTGAATTATACAAACTATTTTCCACAGAAGTCGTTATTTTTTGGTAAATTAAAAACGTAAATGCAATATAAGTTAATGTACGTATATCATTTCATGAAACTAACATCACATGTGATTAAGGTCTACCTTGGTTTCAGCTTCACAATACAGAACGTAGACAACGCAGACACCAAACAAACACCTTACGGTGATGTCCAAGACAAACAAAAGATCCTCAACTTAAAAAAACATAATAATTTGTACATGATCCTCAGACTTTGGTAAACACGATCTATATCCAACACATTCAACACACCGTAGAGTACGATATCTTTTGCACTAGTATGATAGAGTATTACAACCAATATAGGCCCTATACACTCTTGTGATACGCTAGTGTGATGTACCATTTGCGATGTGTGATGTATAGCAAAGCAATTTCATGTATCACTTTAGTAAGTGGCCACTAATACGATTTCATCTTTCGTGCACATTATTACGGATTCAGTGTTATACAAATCAATATCAAAGAGCCGAAATGCCCCCACCCCCACCTTAATGGGTTCAAACTTGCCAAAGCTTCTTGAAGAAGTCAATGTATTCTTGCAGCTACACTAATCACAAGTGTAACATATGTTGAGAATATAATACAGAAAGACGAAAAAGAAAGTGAACAATTTGAGGGAGATTGTAAATAGCCATGATCTGGACAAGCATGGTCTCTTTTTAATTAGCCTAGATCAAAAAGTGTGACGCGATAAATAAGTCAGTAATGTTAGATTTCACTCTGCTAATTTACAATATTCCTTTAAGTCATTTTTTTAATATAATTATAAGTACTTTATGAAGAATTTAATTCAAAATCTTGCAATCTCAATGGCATATAACAAATCAATGTCACTAGGACTGCTTTGAGCATTTCAATGCCACTGTGGCGTTTAATTCTGTCCATAGAAATGATGGAATGTGTATCTAAGGGGAGAAACTTGTGCTTTACTCAGATGCGAACTTTGGTTTTTTTGCTAAACTAACTCAATGGCTTGAATAGCGACTCGTGCACAGACCATCAGCAGACATGGAAATCTATATTCATAAGAATGTACAACAAAGGCTGACCATTTTTTCAGTTTGTACACAAAGCATACATTTTAAATACAAATATACATATATCTCTATCTCAATATATTATATATAATATATTACGTTTCATTAAATAAATTATTTCAAAACATAGGCGATTGCATGTACACATTTCCGAACCTTTCACAAAGCTTTCAAACTCATACAAACAGTCTATGTTTCTTCCTAGAAGAGGATCATTCTCTGATATATAATCTCTAAAATGATCAGGCTGGCGTTAAACGTGGGCTCAGTGAATTTCTCCATTCTTTTAAGAAAACAAGCCAGACTTATGTTACATGTAATGTAATGGTAAACACCACTGAACCCAAGAGTTAATTGATAGATAACAAGACATTTTAGGAGGACAACAGCAGGTCACCTTTGATCTTTTCATTCAGTACGACGGCAATAAAAGAGTACAGGTTTACATAGGCCTTACCCTTTAAGCAATGAGCGTTTGGCCCTCGGGCCGTTCTTTGATTTCTTCGAGGACGGGGACAGTAGAATCACAAAAACATGAAGTTTCGCTTCAACGGTTGAAGAAGCGTTCCCTTGCTGGTAGAGAGGTTGGTAAAATCCGCCAGGTTCCATGCATCCTTGCATGAAGGGTCAGTTGTCATAGGCTTTATTCTGCATGTAACCGAAGAGAGCTTCCAGACCTTTGGTGGAGCACCACAACTGTCTCAACATCTGGCACTCCTTCTCATTCACCTCCTCTAACACAGGTCTCAGGATGCCCCTCACGAGGCATTTGGATTCTTCTAGCACCTGGGGGTCAGAATGGGACAGGGTCACCTTCATTACACCGGCACTTATTAGATAAAGAGAAATAACGAGCTCTCTTGTTGGTTGGGTACCTACCACAGAGCTACAAAGAGCCATTTCCCTCACACGTATCATCACCTCCTGGTTAAATGTGGCTGGCCAGAAGACCTGTGAAACCAGACCCCGGCTGCATGCTTCTTGTGCGGTGAGCTTTCTCCCACAGAACAGCATCTCGTTGGCCTAGGATTTGAAAAAAACGTGGTAAAACATGAACATTGTGGAACCGTGTAGTAAATACTTGCACATAAACTGGGTTTACCGACGACCCTGAATAATAGCGGGACTGACCAGCGCCACCCCCAGGATCTGGGGAAAGGTGTAGGAGGAGCAGCCAGAGGGGGTGAGACGGAGGGCTGCGCACGGGGTCTGGAACCAAGCTCTCTCGCTGGCCCACACCACATCACACAGAGGCAGGATGGAGGCCCCCAGGCCCAGGGCAGGGCCGTTCACAGCCACCACAATGGGCTTCTTGAAGTGGATGAATGCCAACACCAGATCCCTGAATGGAGCAAGTTTGTTTTTATTAAAACTCAAAAGAGGATGTGGTGGATTCTGGAAAATGTTGTGTCTGGTTGAATCCCGTTGTCCTCCGCAAGTCCCCCCTTTTCTTACCGCACAGCCTCTGCAATGCGAGCGCTCTCTTTCCTCCGGTCTGTGGACAGTCGCCCTATGAGGTAGGAGGGCTCCAGGCCGCTGCAGAAGACGGTCCCCACGGAGGTCAGAAGCAGCAGTTTGCTGTCATCAGCAGCTGCATTGCCCAAGGCCCGACAAACTTCCTTCATGATCTTTAAAAGAAAAAAGGGGGGGATTTCCTTTTAGAACAAACAAATACAACATCTCTGTACATTGTGCCAAGATCTCTGTACCATGTATGGGATATGTAGGATTTAGGAACATTTGCAACACTCTGCTGAAATGAATGGATTGAGATTGTTTTCCAATGAGCGTATCAAGTTAACAAATGGTGGGATTGTCGGTCATCGGTCATTGAGCAATGACTGACCGGGACAGGCTTTAAGGGGACAACTCCTGGGTATTGATGGGTTTGTGCCTGCCGAAAGGACGTCACAATTAAACTCGATTGGTTCTCCAGTTTAACTCGCTCAATGCAAAACATTATCGCTCCTGAATTACAGCAGGACGTTTTTATAACAATGTGATTGACATCTGCCTCAGGTTCATCACAATGTGGCACGACAAAAAAACGGTTGACTGTTATGGAAGAAGCGGTTATGCTTTTATGCCCCCATAAGAGGCGCCATGTGTTCCACAGAGAGTTAGAAGCAATGAAGCTAGGAGGCCTCTGCAAATATGGATAAGAATAGAGATTTGATTATGGAATGATGACACCCTAACGCGGCAGACCCAGAAAGGCATCAGGTGCAGTTTGATTGCACTGCGGCACCCCCTGCTGAAGCCCCCCTCTCCACCTGAGGGGGGCCGGGGAAAATGAAATTGAGAAGGCCTTCAATTCGGCAGATCCATGACCATTATGAACACATTCTAAGCAAACGGTGGCCAGTATAACAGTATAGTATTAACAGTATAGGCTCCCTCAAGTTTCTTATATTTTATATTGTATTACTCTAGTGCCATTTCATCTTGTATTCTACATTTTACACAATCACTAGGCTGGTAGAGACTTTAAAATGAACTACCTGACTTCTAAAGAATTACCTACATATGTGCGCATAAACCTTCTTTGCATTTAACCACAAT
This sequence comes from Melanogrammus aeglefinus, assembly GCA_900291075.1. Classification (NCBI taxonomy): domain Eukaryota; kingdom Metazoa; phylum Chordata; class Actinopteri; order Gadiformes; family Gadidae; genus Melanogrammus; species Melanogrammus aeglefinus. Next base: position 237,494 of record OLKM01000525.1, on the reverse strand, counting down.
TACAGAAACATTGATGTGATCAAAGTCCAAACCAAAGTCCAATCCATGTTTATTGTTGTTTTTATGTCGTCTTCCTTTGGAGATAGATAATGATTTTATGTCACTCTCGCTGCTTAGCTTGACGATGGAGTAGAGATGAATAAAGAGATTCTGGGAGATCTTGCCACCAGGGGGAGTAGCATTAGAAATATGACATGTGGTATCCCTGATGGAATTTAAATGTTTTGATTACTCCTCTCCATTTGTTTTGGACATTTTGAGCATGTTCTGCATTTATATTGTGTAGGCTCTATTGTACTTCCCCTATCTCAAAACTAAACAAAAAAATGTGTTGATGCATCTGGGATAGCCATTAATATACAAAGTTTATGTATATTAAACATTTATATACATTTGAAACTACCGTGGCACACACAGTATTATAATAGGACAGTATCCCCCTTAAACAAGTAGGACTGATATACAACACTACTACAGATACTTTCTTATTGAATATCTAGTGGTTTTTTTTTTCACAATTTCTTGCTTTGAAAAATAAGGCTGCCAGAGACATTGAGTCCAGCATTATAAATACTAGGCTCAATGCAAGACACAACCCATCAATTGATGATCTTGATTGTGTCTATATTCTTTACCATCGTACACCCAACCACAAACAACTGCTAAGCCCAGTGAGAAGTTTTGAATCATTAGGTTGATTTTACATTTCATTTTATCAATCAGAAAATAAAATAATTTTTCTGCACATGATACACCAGAACATATGAATGCATTAAGGAGTCATAGCTGAATGGTGATCAAATCATGTCATTTTTTCTGTAGAAAGCACAAGTTTATTCACGTCTATGAAACCGTTAATTAAAACTCTCCCTGTGTCATGTTTTGACAGGCTTCAGTGAACAAATGCACATACAGAATCCTTAGAAAAGGGTAATCACATATATTAAGCTGTGTAGAATACTAGGCTACTCTCTCATGGATAACACCAAGGCCGGGGAACAAATGCTTGCGAACCGTGCTCATACGGTCCGGTATCCTCTGCTAATACCCCCCCATTACACCAACGTGTAGTGATGACGGGGTGATGGAAGGGTCACCACGAAGCTGCCCATTACGTTTCATGTAGTGAGAACTCGGATCGATATGAATGGTACGCTGGTGTCTATGATGGCGCCGGCTCACCATTGCTTTTAATCCACCTGTTGCCATCAGGCAACCACAGGGCTATGCTCTCCAACGCAAGCCCATCAGAGCGGGTGCTACGGGTGGCGGACAGAGCAAGCACTGCTCACACCCCTTGGTATTTAGATAACCCTTAGCTTTCCCATAGCCATGGTACTGCTTGTATATGTAACGTCACGTTACTTTTGAGAAGTTGTCATCATTTAATGGTTGCATTCATCACCAATCAGTGCATTGGAAATTAGGAGGTGCTTTTGTTTTAGCGGCCATTTTGGTTCCTCGAGGTGAACCAGAATGGATAGAATGCTACATTTTACATTTGAAGGTGTAAAAGCAGGAAGGGAGCTCTAGTCTAGAGCTTGGCTGAGTAGAACCAGCAGCTTTACAAGGGTTTGTCCTGCATTGAAAAGGCTAAGGCGGCACCTAAGACTTTTTTTTCCTCTCCGAATAATGATCATATTCATTCAAGTATATTATTAGTGTATAATCCAATGAAAATAAGAATTGTTGGGTTGTAGGGCCGACTGATGAATGATGAACGATCAATACCTAGAGCAGATAGTGATAATTATAGGTAGATTAATGCAGTTACTATGGATGCAATAAGAGGATTGTGCGATGAGAAATGAAAATAGGCCGTTACCTCCACATTTACCTACAATAGTGACCTACAATAGGCGACTATGACAAAGATTGTAATTTTACCTGGTTGAGGTAAAAATGTATGCCGCTTTTTTCGCTAACCAGAAATACAGTACCTACTGGCACCTGACACAAGACAGGCTAGTACAGGCCACCGTAGTCTGTCAAATTAAACACTTTAGGATACTTTCCGCTGGTTAGATGTGTTTGGATGTCTAATATCCTTGTTAAGACTATTCGGAAACTTGCCTTTAATTAACATAATTAACAAATGGTTTATAGCAATCCAAATTAAAGAAGGCATCAGTCACTCCTTGTGACTTTTTACCATTTAAATAAAACAATAATCTTTAAAGCAGCTATACAACCCATAAAAGGCAGACTAAAATACGTTTTTGGCGGATGATAATTTAGGAGGACATGATATGTGGGCGAGCAATCATAAAAGAATAGCCTGGCCTGTTAGGTCATCAGATAACGTTTGTAGTCCTCATAAATGCAAAGTAACCACCTCAGCCTTATTTTGAGCTAGGGAAAGTCATGCATGTCACTTTACATCATGCAGTAGCTGAGCCACTAGCACAGGTGTTATTGGCTATGTCAGCGTAGAATTATCACTCAGTATTTTCAATATCTGATTCAGTGGCCTTTGCCGATGTCAGTCGCACGTCCAATCAAATCCTTCGGTTTAATGAATAGATCACTATAATAAAAAATGATTGTTACACAAATGAAGTGGCCAGTTTTGTGTCACAGTCACCAGAGGCGTTACCTATAAATTCATTCAGTGTTTCAACGGGCGAGGCTGCTGTTCAATGGGAAGGGCTGACACAAGGCGCAAAGGGGAATACAAGCCGTGTTGGTGAGCACTGATCACAGAGCGTCAGTGGTAATGGAGGACGACAATGAATCTAATTCCACTTTCCTCTCTGCACGGAGGAGAGTGTGAATGATGCGGGGCAATATCGGAGTCCATTTGTGGTTGCTCAAACCTTGCTCTAAAATACATTTTCCCTAATCCTATCAGAAACATGGGCTTTACAATGAGTGGCAGGAACAAAGCGGAGCGGGAACGGGGGCTGATCTCTTTGTTGCCAAGACAACCTAACCACAGACGAGGGTGTAGATCCGAACAATCAGTTCAACAATCGAAGGCCCCCATCAATAGATCCATAACGACAACCAGCAACAACAATCAACAAATACTTGTCTGTAGGGTGTGGCCATGAATAAAGTAATTTTATACGGGATATCCTGAATCGATCAACACCGGGTGATAGGTTTGTAACATTGACAAGTTGGTAGACAGAAAAGCATGAGGAGAGCCACATGGTGGTTTAGGAGAGGGGGGAATGGATGGGCAATTAAACTGTTTCCATGCGTGATGCTCCGGTGAAGAGGTTCACTGTATAGCCTAAGCTTTCCAATTATTATCGTTAGATTTTTCACAAATACAATTTCTGACAATGTCACTAGGTCCCGGCATGGTCAATTGCAAAAGATCCCACTATTCTGTAGCCGACCACTTTTCTGAAGCACCAAAACATTTTTCCTTTTCAACCTTTCGTTCAACGTTTAATTTGAAACCAGACGCTATTCATCAACGCTACATGGAGGGGTTTTTCAATTGGGTGATAGATTGAAGGGATAGATTGAGAACTAGAGAAAAAAAAATCATTAAAAGGGACGTCATTCACCATTTACCCGGAAGGCTCCGCTTTATTTACCTCAGGTGTCAAGGCGTTGCTGTCTGTCGTTTGGCTGGACAGCAGCACGTGCGTGAAACCTTCTTCCTTCCTGACCACGATGTCCCGGAAGCGGCAGAGTGAGTCGCTCTGCCGTACGTTGTATCTCAGCCGCTTGTCGAACACGTATCCCCTGTCCTCCCCCAGCTTCCGCTTGGCCGAGCTGTGCAGTTGAATCCTCCCGTTGGCCAAAGGGGAGCCTGGAATACAGGAGAGGGTAGAAGAGGGTGTTGAGCAGGTCTGCACATACACACACACACACACACACACACACACACACACACACACACACACACACACACACACACACACACACACACACACACACACACACACACACACACACACACACACACACACACACACACACACACACACACACACAATGAACAACTTGTGTGGTGTACAGACATGACTAATGAAACAGCAATGGAAGCCATGGCCACAGCAGACTCACTGTTTGTGTTGTGAAAGCAAGCCAGTTTTATTATACTTCGGAAAAGAAAGAAAATATAGTAAAATCCCAGGACAATACTGCCCTTACACTTGGTATCAGAGCCAACCAGAGCTTACACGTGATCGAATGAAGTCTTAAAGTGATCAACAGAAATAGGTATGGTTTTTCTAATTATGTAATTAAGGGTTATGAAGGTGTCGATTAAGCGTCCAAAAATTATGTTCCATGAAATCCATTGCGACCCCCACGTCATTTCTGTATCGATTATAGTCTTTACCTTTAAGCCAGTAAATTCAACTGAGTCCGTGTACCTTCGTGGCTACATAGCCAAGCATGTGACCAATTAGCCTACACTCACGTAGCCAAGGCAGCGGCCAATTAACCTGCATCACATTAAGGCCACGGTGTCACAGGCCTGTAATAAGCCTGTCCAATCATGTAATTTGGCAAGAATGACATGATCTGGCCTACCTACCTACCCGACTACCTAAGCCCACGCTGACTGTGCACTCAATGCGCATGACCAGAGTCTTCCACAAGGCTAAGCAGACCTATTGCTAAATCTAGTGAGCTAGTCAATTGTTTGGGGAAAGTGACTTTGGGGGGGAAGCCTGAATGAGTGATTACTTTGGTGGGATACTTTCAAAATCTAGCTTGCTCTGGCTTGTTTCTCAAAATGCCATGCCTGACTTTAACCCACAATACTATTGCAGCTCTGCTAGTTGATTGATTAGAGGCAATAAGAATGACATGTGTTTTTGCTGGCCGTAGAGTTATGTCCTAGCTTTGTCTTGCACAAAAGGTTGGCTTCTATTTGCAGCCTTCTAGATGGACACTCACAATACTTGTGAGTATGATATACATGTTGGTAAGAAAGAGATTTTGGCAGGGAGAAAAACTAAATAATGGTTCTTTATCCTTTAATCTTTCATAGGTCAGTAATAACATGTTCCAGGAAAAGTTGCATGCAATTGGATCTTTCTGCTGAGTGGTGTATTCCACTTTGTAGTCCTACAATACAGCTCAACATATATGTAGAAATATGGGTTACGTTTTTAAACATGATTTGATATCACGATGTGCTGAGATCCATTGAACTATATTGTAACATGATATCAATGTTCATGATGTTTGCGATAAAAAGGACAAATAAATATCGCTAACGTCACTCGGCAAATGGATGCAAAAGGAATGCAACGTAGCTTCTTGTAGCCCTTGAAAAATCAACAAATGTTATTAAAGGTTTCTGTATTTTATTGCAAGGGGAACCTTGACTTAAATAACACAAATCTGGAAATGTAGTGAGAGTCCAAACCTTTTGGTCCAGTCAAGCCACATCTCTTGAAAAAGAAAATATTCCTTTTAAGATACCTAATGAATGATTAACCAATGTGGTGTCAGCTCTGGACTGTTGACCGGGAACGACAATACTGTTATCAGAGTTTGGTTTAAGAAGACTGTAACAGGAATTCCAGAAGCCTTATTGAAGCAACCCTAGCCATCGCTAAAAAGTAGAGGTGAGGGTTAGTAGAGTAGATAAATTAAAACACCTTTTAAACCAAAAATTTGAGCATGCTTCATTACTAAACTGAGGGTGCTAAGGAGAACGTGCAATACAGTGAAACGGTTGCGCTTCAACGTCACTGATTGTAACTAAAGCTCTAAAGTATCATTGCTGCACTGGTGTTAAACACAAGAAGAACTCAAAAGGAGGTTATGCCTTAGAAGCCACCAATGGCTTTTCTATGTTGAGTTTTCATGATCTCCGAATGAACACATGCGTTTCTGCCAACCATATACGCATTGTACGGTATTAGGGGACTCACTTTGGTACTGCAGCAAAAGAGCATTGGTGCTTTGCAAAACCCACCCAGGGGTTGATAAACTACAGGGTAAACGTTGAAATTAAATAAATGATGTGCCGTCAAACATTGAGCTCCATATTACGTCATAGGGTAATTAAATAGACTAAAAATAACTAACTTTGATGAAGCCCAATCATGACTTGATGAGCCAAGCGTTATCTTTAGAATTCCAGTATTCTACTTCCAGTTAGCTCTGATCATGTAACAAAATCGAACGCAAATTGAACATAGCACGTAGAACCCAGCTCTTTGGTTATTATACAGTTTATATCACCATGCCTTAACCCTTCAAATGACCATGGGCTCACCGAGGTTTTCGGCGTGCTGTTGCCCAGGGTTAGCCACGTCCGCCAGGGTCCTCTCGCCCTTGTCTGGAGGAGGCCTCGGAGTCCTCGACGACGCCCGGTATAAGACAGGCTCTGCCTCTCCATTCTGAAGTCCGTTGTGCGAAGCCCTCATGGCGGGAACAAACTGTAACTGCCGGGGCGAGGTGGGCTTGAACGTCATCACTTTGTTGATCCTCTCCTCTAGAGCCTGCTTGCCCACCGCTCCTCCACCGCTCACCCTCTGCTTCTGTGTCCTCCCTGAATCCCCGCCCCCCCCAACCACCACATCCACCCCGGCGAGGTCCCCCCCCCTTCCCCCGGCCCGTTGATCCGAGCTTTGCCTCTTCTTACGGGTGTCGGCGCGGGCTCTGAAGGGGTCTGGGTGAGCGGGCCGGGCGGTGGCGAGGGGCCGCGGGCCGGCGGGCGCGCCGTGGAGCATCTTTGGGGGTTTGAGCTGCTTGTGCGGGGTGTGCAGTCGCAGGCTGTTGAACTGGTCGATGAACTCCTCGCAGTGCAGCAGGTGGTTCTCCGGCTCCCAGGTGTCCTGCCTCCTGCCGTAGCCCTTCCACCGGATCAGGTATTCCCACTTGCCCTTCTTGTTTCGCCGCTTGTCCACGATTCGCTCCACCTGAGGGGCGACACGCACGTGCACGCACACACAGGGACACACAGCACACACACACACACACACACACACACACACACACACACACACACACACACACACACACACACACACACACACACACACACACACACACACACACACACACACACACACACACGATTCATTTATTTGGAATGCCCATTGCGACAACACCATATATTTTATAAAGAGCCCATTATGTCTCACACAACACAAACATTGTGTAAGTATTTACAACCAAGTGAATCAGTAGATATATAGTTATATCAAGGGTAGATATGACAGCGCCTAGGGTTGCTGACACAGAGCAGACACACGCACAGTCGCACACGCACACACGCAAACACGCACGCACGCACGCACGCACGCACGCACGCACGCACGCACGCACACGCCACACGCACGCACGCACGCACGCACGCACGCACGCACGCACGCACGCCGTTTACTATTGATTTCTTATGTTCAATCAAACGTTTCCACCTTCAGTTGGAGACTTGTGACAGGAGACCACTGCAAACAAGTGTAGGCTTTGGAAAAATGGTCTATGGCACATAGGCCAAATATTTGCAAGATTTTTATACAGCCATTATTTTGTGTATGAATAGCGTACTACTATGACTGATGCTGAAGCGATTTCCAATAGTTAAAAGTGTAGATACTATAGAAGCCTTGTTTATAGAACCTTCTGCTAATCACCGTCACTCATGGGTGACCTGCATCTGCTCATCCAAAATTGTTCTGTCATTTGTGAAAGCTGACAGCAGAGCTCTGACAGCATTATGAAACAAACAAAAGAGGGCACCATGTATGCTATTTGCATAGTTTAAGCTAAAATAACATACAAGCATTTGAGTAAAGTTTCAGTGAAATCAAATGTCAAAAAAGACAAAATCATGCACAACAATACATTGTCTAATACAAAGTCGATCTCAATCATTATCCATCATAGGTATAAAGAAATAAACACAATTTCACTTCAATGCAAAGAGCCCTTTTGAATGTCCTTTCCTGGGCATGTTGAAGCCTAAAAGACACACGTTGTGAGCCGGAGATAGGGAACATCCACTGTCAGGGAGAGATAAGAGGCCAGAGTTTAGCCGAGAGAAGCTCCTAGTCTGCTATCATGAGGAAACCCTAAACATAACTGTGGCTTCTGTCAGGGTCACAGTCCTCACTCACACACCAGTTCAGCCTGACATTTGACGCATACCTCACCATTGAGGTCCAGCATATGCACAAGCGTATCCCTAGTGCATGCAAAACTGTTTGAAAGGGCTGTACTAAGTTAATCTGTATTTGAATGTGTGTGTATATGTAGAATAATTGTCAATGTAATTCTACATCATCGTTCCTACAAGTAACACTTGAACTATATCGGCGCCTAGTCCAATACTTTGGCTACATTTTTTCCTTCTGCTATCACAACTTTTAGCATGTTAATGTAAGTGCAGACTACGTAGCTGAAAATGAATAAGATATATAATGTAGATAAAAAACTGTTTAGCACATGGGATATTTCAACATCTGATATCTTTTGATATTGTTGAACTACAGATTCTATTGAGTTTAGTCATAACTCCAGGAAATCCAAACAAGCTCCAAAATCGGCTTCTGTTAACAATGCAGCAAAAGTCAAGAGTCTGTGATGATGATCCCCTGCCAACACGAGTCCCTTCTCCAACAGCAATATATGACGGGTTAGGGAGAGCAGGGAACTAAACCCTCAACCACACTTCCAGAGATTGTTAATGAAGGCACACTGAGAAATAGGGCTGCATCTCATTTCTGCAGCCCGAGCTCTGAATTGCATCAGAGCAACACCGAGAGAAGGATGGTCGATTTATTTGGCCTCAATACAAAATAGCATGCAAAATAAATGCTTCACACCTGGCTGGAGAAACTAGGGTTGCTATGGTTGTTTTGACAAAGGATCATTTGATTCTGCCATTGGGATCCGATGAAATATACATAAACATATATACATTTGCCCTATTTGATCAGCATAATCATTCAATCTAAAGAAAATGTCCCATGAGGGCACAAGAATATGGTGCAACTCTTTCTGGAGAGATGAGAGGAATAAAAAAATGTCATCTTGGAGCCGAATATCTTAACCGTGGGAGACGTTGCGTCTACGAGTGCGAGGACAGCTACTGAGCAAAAACAAATGTGTACAGCGCATGACAGTGAAAAAACCAGCATGTGAAAACTCACTGGGGGCTGAATTCACCAAACACAGTGTTTTAATTATGGTAGTTGTTTAGTCTTTTGTGATTGACGTGACGGTTTTGTTAACATGTTCCACTATGTTGTGACTACTCTTCTAGGCTTGACAACAAGTTCTTGACAGCTACATCTCCCGACAGCTTTAATTATTTTCTCTGCATAGAAGTCCAACATTGTGTTAGCAAAATGGGATAAGGCAGTGGCTATTGGTGGTTCTCAACTCATTTGTTTCCACGTTTGCGCTGCAGGAAATATATACTTTTCTTTGATGCTGAAAGATAGATAAATCTTGCGAGTCGTTTTCCATGTGGGAAAGATGCCGAAAAATACTGCGTCTAAATTCCTCATGGAATGCTGTACTCATAAGCCTCTATAACTAACCGCATGTGAATTACCTTCTACTGGGCAAAATTGTTTATAATACCTTCCCTCTCAACTGCTACTCTGAAACCTGTATTTATCATTGGAGTACTTATCTCAACATCACCAACCTATTTGCTGGGATTCTAGGAAAGTGGCTCACTTAAAGTACGTACATATTTTTCTCTTCCTTCCCCCCTGACGCCCACAAAGGGAAGTTACTCCCCAACACTTGAATCGATTGAATTTAACGCAACTGTGGGTGAGATTCTCAAGTGTAGTGTTTGAGTTGAGATCCGTGGTCGGGGGTTTAAAATTCAATAAATCCCTCGATTAAACTTCCTGGCATAGAAGGGCTGGGTTCCCAGGTAATTTATAATTTGTAAAGGCTAATGGCACAACAGAACTTAACCTGTCCGGATAATCTGCACCAAGTTTCATAATTATTTATTGTAGAATTTATTGCCTTTCGCAATAAAACTGGACAGTGAGTACAGCAATATTTCCACAGTCAGCAACGAAATAATGTTGTTGAACATGAGCAGTGCCGTCTACATTTAACATGCTTGCATATCCATGACTGCGCTACTTCATGGGCACATCCGTCACTATCTCCTTGTATACACATGTGCTTTAGTTGCAGAATGCTCTTCCTTTGCTGGAGTCCCTCTCCTGAGTGAGTCCTATGAAGGTATTATTGTAGCAAAAGTCTTTAGCACCTGTAACTGCAGAATTTGAATGCGTACACTAAAGTCACAGTAAATTTGCAGTCGTATATATTTATTTTGCATGTGTACTCTAAAGTCACAAATGTGTAACAGTACATTTGTAGTCGTAAATATTATATTCTACCATTGTAAACACAAAATAGGGTCTACGAGTACACAAATCTGTGTTACAGGTGCACAAATCCTTTTGCTACAATTTTTGCAGCGCAGTTGGTGCAAAACACATTCGCACACCCGTGTTTCATAATCTGAGAACATGCTCAAAAGGTGTGCATTCGTAAACCCAAATTTGAACTAATACATCAGAAGTTGCACATCTGTGAAACATTTCCTCACAAATAAAATGATAAAGAAAGCTATGTTGATTCAGCATTTTAATAAGCGAGCACAAATCCATGTTAAAACTGCTCGAATCTGCTCCTGCAAGTCTCAGCTGTGGGTTTTTTGCAGGTAGTTTTGCAACACGTCTAGGTGGTAAATGTGTAGCAAAAGTATTCGTATCCGTAGATGCCAGAACGTCCGTGGGCGGGACAAAATAGTTCCGCCCATAATTTCCTAAACCAATGAAAGTCGCCGGCAGGGATGCATTTCTCAAAATTACATTGAGACCCAACTGCGTGTCAAGCCATGGACCTATAAAGATCGCAGCATACTCTGCGCGGGATACGTTCTTTTCTGAGAAGTGAAGAGGGCGAATGCAATGCAATACTTTGGGGGGAGTTCACTTGAACTAAGTCATTTCATTTAACATAATGTAGGATACCCACCTCCGTTCAGTAGGACGCCCTCTTCACTTCTCAAATTATGGGCGGAACTATTTTGTCCCGCCCACGGACGTTCTGGCGTCTACGGATACGAATACTTTTGCTACACATTTACCACCTAGACGTGTTGCAAAACTACCTGCAAAAAACCCCACAGCTGAGACTTGCAGGAGCAGATTCGAGCAGTTGTAACATGGATTTGTGCTCGCTTATTAAAATGCTGAATCAACATAGCGTTCTTTATCATTTTATTTGTGAGGAAATGTTTCACAGATGTGCAACTTCTGATGTATTAGTTCAAATTTGGGTTTACGAATGCACACCTTTTTAAGCATGTTCTCAGATTATGAAACACGGGTGTGCGAATGTGTTTTGCACCAACTGCGCTGCAAAAATTGTAGTAAAAGGATTTGTGCACCTGTAACACAGATTTGTGTACTCGTAGACCCTATTTTGTGTTTACAATGGTAGAATATAATATTTACGACTACAAATGTACTGTTACACATTTGTGACTTTAGAGTACACATGCAAAATAAATATATACGACTGCAAATTTACTGTGACTTTAGTGTACGCATTCAAATTCCGCAGTTACAGGTGCTAAAGACTTTTGCTACAATAATACCTTCATAGAGTCCCTCTGATCCCACTGTCGTAGCACTGTCTCCAGTGTACAGCCACGATGGCGTGCAGCCACTACTATCACAGTAATGAGGTTCTGTGGAAACAGGGCCATTCAAACGGTTTGTGTATTCTTGCGTCATGGCACTCCGCATGAGGTGAAGATCGGAAGTGTAATAACACATTCCACATATTAAGGAATGACCACCGCCAATAACAAGCTGTGAGGGCTGTAATGTAATGAGGGCCAAATGAGGTTGCGCACGCGCGCACACACACACACACACACACACACACACACACACACACACACACACACACACACACACACACACACACACACACACACACACACACACACACACACACACACACACACACACACACACACACACACACACACAGTGTGTTGTGTGTCTGTTCTTTCATCTTAAGTATACTGTACCCCACAGCCATTGCCATTGTGTTTATTATGTTGGAGCCTGCAACAAACAGAACTGAAGCCACCATAAGTATACAGACATTAGAGTACCCTGTTCGGAATCTGGGGCCTCAGTTCCTCATTCGGCTTCTAGTTCATGGTAGGAACAATGCTACTATGGGAAATGTCCATATAGACTCCAGTCACGGCAGTGACGGTTAAAGTAGAGCCACTTGCATACATGTAGCATGAACAAAGGACAAATAGGCTTTAGAATTTTGTCAAGTAGTATTATGGGTGGGCGACCATGTTGGTATAGCAAGGGGATAGATTGAGCTTCTGGCAAAGCAAACCCAACCTAGTTTTAGGTTAGGGTTAAGGCTTGGAAATTGACGTGTTGTCTTTATTTATCTAGCACCTTTTAAAGCAGGCTGTCACAAAGTGCTCTCGGACCCAGCCACCAACATCAACGGCTGCCCTGATAGAGCTTCACACATCCACACAATGGCTGAAGCAGCATACCCTCTCAGCGACTCTCTGCCTTTTTCGTGACAAAAAGGCACTTGGACGTCAATAAATGAAAAAGGAACCCGAGTATGGAACAGAGTCGAACATTCGCAAGGTGGTTTGTGAAGTTTGGTAAAAATATAGGATTTGACCTGTGCATCTCAATTTGATTATTAGTAATGGGGACGAAATTACTACTTTTTGAACGATAAAGGGTGCACTGCTGGCATTTCTGTGTTAAAGCTTCACTCATCATTTTATACTCATCACTATGGACAGCGGAACCTGGGAAATTACTTGCAGTTCAGATAAAGATGAACCCGCCTCATTAAATTGGCACAGGTCTTGGTTCTGTATAAATGCAAATTATTTATTGGACTGGACGCAACAGTCGGATAACAAGACACAACGCATGCTGCATAATTAGCAGGCAACTGACCAACATTGTCTTCCCCGGACTGAATAGCCTTGTAATTTTGTGTGGCTTTAACATGTCATCTTCAGCACTTATGACATGTCAGATCATGTCATAACATATGACATAAGCGTGACATGTCTAGGGGTTAGGGTGTTTGACTCCCTTCTGTTTGTGAGGCTCAGGCAGAAGATAATGATGAGGACTTCCTTTAAAGGCCTTCATGTGGTTTGTGGTAGATGGTGGCAGAATCCCCCTGTATAAATCATTGGGGCTCATAGGAAAAAAAAGCATATATATTTATTTTTAATAGTTTACATCTTGTTCATTTTCATGTACTTTCGAAGTTCCTGGTTTAAAATTACATTTTTTATATTATATTTCATATTTGAATGGGTTTTGGCCATAGACCTATTGCAAGGTCCTTCATTCAGTCCTGCCCTCAATGTGACAAATATGCTGCTGTTGGCAAAAACTCACACAATTACAAGATTTGTAGAGGGCAAATTTACAACCTCAAAACGACCAATGGGTAACTTAAAATATACTGCGTTCATACTCTTTAGTCTATGATACAACAGGTTTCAAGTCCCTGGTCACCCACATCGTTGCTTCAAAATGTTTTGGGGTTGGCATCGAGTGTGCATAGGTGATAAAACGTGTTTACCAGTCAATCTTCAGATACTGTATCCGGACCGTAACTGGATGTTATTAAGGCAGGCGATCTACAATTAGGAGTGACCTCACACCTAATTGACCAATGGCGTTAATCATAAGCCTGACCAATCACAAACATTATTCTTCCCCCCAGGACCCACACCATTTACACAGCTGGCTTAATAGGCCATTTTCACAGGGGCATCATCAAGGATGAACCCAGGTGTCACTCAAAACTGTTTGATGTACCAGAGCATGGGTCGTGGACCATGGATTGTGTGCCCTGGTAAAATGAGCAGACCCATACACTTACATCTATCAGATGCTTTTATCCACAGCGACTTCATACACGGTTCAAACACACATTCACACACTGACGGCACAGTCAACCGTGCAAGGCGACGGCCAGCTCGTCAGGAGCTGTTAGGGTTAGGGGTCTTGCTGAGGGACACCTCAACATTCAGCTAGGAGTGTCGCACCTGTTCAATGTCTCCTTCATGGTCGTTCCGACACATTCAAAACCACTTTGTCGTTGCGGTTAATAGGCGATCCGCTTGTTAAAAATGATATGAAATGAAAATCATATCAAAAAATACTGTCAGGAACAATATAGAATGCTGACTGAAACCACCATGACGGTTGATTGCACAGCGGTCGGACCTGGTAGATGTCAATCAAACTGCTCTTACAATATTACTAGCATGCCCATTCCCTGGAAAAAACTCCAATGAGAAAATAAAGTCATTATATAAAAAATATATTTTTTTGCAAATTTTGATGGATGACTTATGACAACATCGACTTTGAATATATGTACAAATATCCCTGTTTTGATTTGAGTGACGAGGGTCTTCAGGTGAAATGTATGTACGAGGCTTTCACAAAAACCAGGGTTTACAAAGTCGAGGCAGCAGTACAGCAAGCCACTATTTTCCTCTCCACCGACTGCGACAATTTTTCATCCCTGTTTCCCAAAGCGTAATACAAATCAATTTGTAGTTAGACCAGTGTTTCCCCATTATACAGAGAAACTTCTGGGTCAGACTGCGGCTCTCCCGTTGGGCAGAAGATCAGCTTTGTGTGATGTGGAGGAAAGCACTGGGAAACGTCCAAGGAACTGGTTCAGGGTCATGTGGCTGATGGAAACTAATTTAAGAGGGTGTTTTAAATACATGGCAAGCGACGGTCAGAGCGAACGCTTAGTTATGCTTGTGGTTTAAGAGATGCTAGGAAATAAAGTAGGGATGAATGGTGTTAGATTGGTGCACCGCAGGGTTGCAGTTTCAATGAATAGACAAATTTGATGCCCACCATCCCACTCAGTCACACTGAGAACCCCGGCGAGAGATAAAAATACAGATTGCTACAAAAGGCGGAGACTGTATATTTTCTGCTGCAAGTTAAACATAGTCGCCGTTTAAAAAGATATTGTGTGGGCTAAAAGTGTGTCTGCGGAGGTGGGGACATCCACCCTCTGCAGGCTAATTGAAAATTCAGCTTCAGACATAAGCAGTAGACAAGTCGTTGTCTGACAGAGATGGTAACGAGAGATGCTGTTATAATCAGTGAATAAAGTAGTATAAGAGGAACATCAATTCAACACGATGGTTCAAATGTAGGACTCCGTTTAGCAGCTACCTTAATTTAAAGGGGGATAGATTTTTTTTGATTTTGGCTTGTAATTCCTTCAAATAAATTTGAGCTATGAGACTGCACTCCAATAACAAAATAAAGATGATCTTTAGGGCTGGCCCCTCATAGTCGACTAGCTGGTTTGTGGAGGTTGAATAGTCGTATTTTGTGTTATGATAAAGGATCAGATTCATTATAGTCGCACAGGGTTTCATTGTTGTTGAATTAATATAGTTTCATTTTCACAACCGTCACCTAGCTTGCCTGGGTAGGTGGAGTTCCCAGACGCTAGACAAGTCAGCAACATTACAAAGTACCCCGCCCTAAACAGAAGCTTAACTAAAACACATTTCAACCGGATACGTCTCATCGTCCAATGTGTCCAAAACGCTCTACGGCAGTAAAAACCTGAAAGACAACAACCTATTTATGGTCCTATTTACACAAAAGGTTGGTTTTAGCCAAAACAAGTACTTGGTTTTGAAATCTCAAAAGGAAGTATATATGTTTTCCCGAACTAAACAGAATACAAAAGGTGGCACAAAAGACTACGTCATTGCCAAACAATCTTGTCTTGTGGTGTTTGCAGCGTCAACACAAGACTGACACAGCTCATTGCTACGTCATGGTCTACTATGTGCCTGATAATGACTAGGTTTTAAGATGGAATGTGCTTCATGACGTATTCATTAAAGAGGTAGCACATGCATTTAGTTCAAAAGGAAAAATAATTACCAAATTGACTGTACTAAATCACACAATTACAATAATTCATCAGAGATGAAGGAAACATGTTAAATCAAAATACTGGCTTCTCCGACATCAATGCTAGAGCTATGCCTTTCCTTTACAATGTCTGTTCCTGGTGGGAGTATTTGTTTTTGTTTTGGCCTGTGTGTTATGATTCACCATTTCTGTTAGTATTTTCCCAGTAAACCCGGGATTCCAGATATAAAACCAATTGGCACACAAACACAGCGTGCCGCAGCCACATAAACAAGTAAACAAACTGGATCTACTGAGATTGTTCTAGATTCTCAATTTAAAAAGCCACTTATGATGACCAGAACCGTGCTCAAAGACAGGTAAATCTCAGAGGTGCCTTTGAAAGATGGATACAACTTAGAGCCCTAAAGGACTTCAAGACGGTCACCATAGGAGCTGGTTCGTAAAATGTGCAACGTATACATTAGCCTATAGACTTACCGTGTAAGACTAGTCGTTGTTTGTCATTGTCAAAATAGAATAATTGCGCTTGTCTCAAAATATAATGTTGTGATGGCTGGTCTCGTGTTTGTTCAGTGTCCCCAACGTGGCAACCCATGTGAGCTTCCATTTTGGGAGGAGGGGGTTTGTAGAGACAACTCTACTTATATTGTGAATTTTAATGCAGTTTCCATTTTAAACGCGTCAGTGTTACATATTTTACCTTTGCTTATAGCAAATCCTCTGCCTGCAGTCAACATTGGTGGGCTAATTATCAAGATACAATAGCTAAACTGTAATGTAGTCTGTAGGCCTGAATAGCCTGAGGTGTGTTGCCATTTTCCATCTTCATAGCAAGCTAACAACTTTGAAAGAAAACAAACACCAGTGATTGTGAAGGGTAATGGGCTTGAAAGAAAACTGTATTGTTGTAAAGTAATTTATCTAAATATTGATTGAGTTTGGCTAACGTTATTCCCTTAATCGAAAGATATTGTTGTGATTGTACACAGTAACAAAATTATAATGGTCCAAAGTAAGTTAATCTAAGACTATTGATTTTAACTTTTATCTTTGGGACTAAAAAACTATCCTCATTGGAGTATGCACAAAAAACAACAACAACACCATTCTAGTTGTGTGTATGGTTGCGTTATCAAGTAGCTATGGTTTAATAAGAAATATAGGCCTATAGATCAATCATATTGATTGCATTTTAATCTAATCAAAAGGTAGATTGCAAGACAATTCAGATGATATATCAACAACAGTAAATAAAAAAAATCATTGATGATGGAAATAAATTAAAGGTTGATCATGCATAGACCTATACGCTTCAGATGACGTGTAGAGTTGATCTAACGTGTGGCGACAAAACAGCAGGCTGTGTCAGAAGCAGTCTTCTCTCTCAGCCAATGTCACCTGTTGCTATCACCTGTTACACTCGCCCTCTCTCTCCCTCATCCTACACACTCTGTTCCCATAGCCCTTCAGAGATCTATCCTGATTGGCCGTGGTCTGTCTGGAGTGGGACACCACACTTTTATGTCTCCCTGAAACCGAAACATATGACACACACACACACGCAGTGACACAGAGCTTGTCAATGGCCTCTTAGCATCAGAAGCGAGGTCAGGTGGTAAACACTGTCAGCCACCGAACACAGACACCGAGTAGTCGACGGCTTGGTCCTGAACACATCTCCAAAGTACAACCACTAACGGGAGACCACTAACCTCTCATCCAAGTGTGTGCACCCATCTATTTGGTTAACTTTCCCTCAAAACTAGATGTGAGCGAATGCGATATCAAATACTCACGTGTTAGTATTTCATAACGATGTATTCGCTCATGTCTAATTTGGGGAAGGAGGGGGGGGAGATTTTGTAAAAAATCCAACAAAATAGAAGTCCTAGTAGCTACGTGAATGCGCACCTTCACAACCACCATCCTCACTTCCACCACCGTAGCTATTCATGTCCGACAGCTCAGCACTACTGTCACTTTACCACCACTTTGAACTCGGCGACGTGCTACTTTACCTCCCCTAGTCCTATCTCCACGTCGATTCGGGTGAATCCGTATCTCAAAGTGGATTCGAAGCGGCGTAAAGTATATGCATAAATTATAGAAGCTCGTCTCCCGTAAATTGAGTTAGTAGTTTCGCCTGTTAAAGGGCTTAGGAGGACATCGCCTTTTCCATACGCGACGACCTCCCTTTACTTCCTAATTACAATATTCGTCAGTGTACAACAGAGTATTTCCGTGGAACAGGCTCTCGCCTACCTCGTAAAGGTCTCCCGAAGCCATTCTGGGGTGCGGGCACTTGCGGCGCGGCGTTCCTGCCCGCCTTCTTGGTTTTTTGGTAGGACCGTACGCTCGGCGTTTCGGTGGAAGCCCCGGTAGACGGGAATTAGCGAGCCGCCTTGTTATTCTGAGAAAGCTGCAGTAGCAGATCAGCAGACAGTGTCAATCGAGCACGGCGCTGCGATGGATCGCTCCACACTTAAAACAAACAACCTTCTGGGCGGTGCTGTTTACCCAATGCGAGGGAGGACTGAAATTAGTCCAGCTATGAATAAAGACCGATGGTCACTCGCTCCGTCCTGTGTTTGCAGTCCAACAGCAAAGACGATGGACTGGGCCTACTGGTTTCTGCTTGGGGACACTGGAGTTGGTCTTATTCACGCTCGTCTGTCCAATTCCTTGTTTGGAAGACCTCAAAGTCTGAGTTATGTTTTAATAAGATGTATGATTGATGAATAATAATAAACAGTATTAACTAAATGTTATAAAGGATAATTGCTTCTTATGTCCCCTAATCAATTATTTGCTTAACTCAGATCTCTATTTTCTCTATCCCTTCTCTTCACCTTGAGTAGTTCTGAATGTTATATGAGATGTACATATTTTAGATGTGTTTTTATTTTATTGGTGAGAAAGGTATATTTGCAATGCAATACATTCATATTTTTTTACTATGGGTTCCATGTGTTTATGCAATGGTGTCAATATTAATTTTCGCTTTTAGTATTAGATCATTTCATGCCCATAAAGGCCTGACTAGTTGTATACACTATAGGCTTGAAAGTAACAATTCATAAGGGACGTGTGTATGAAAAACCAGAGTGCAGGTGAGCACAATTCACATCTAAAATCCATTTAGGCAATTACAAAATCAATGCCGTGATTCATGCTTTGGCTCACACATTAATAAAGACTCATTTTAATGATTTATATCATTATAGTTTAGAAATGAGTAGAACATTGAAAATCACATGTTTTTACATTCTCAGAATGTATTTGTTGTACATCAAAGTTTAGCAAATCTTGCTGTGAACCCCTCAACATATTGCCCACTGATGTTTTCATGGATTGCCTGTTCAATCTCAAACATTCAAATCGGATCTTTAACTCTGACAGGAAGGTGTCAGAGTTGAAAATCCCATCACAGTTGAAAGAACCAACCTTCTCTTTCAGTGGTATAAATGCCATTTCCATTGTAAAGATTTATCTATTCAACCACTAACAATAATACACCAGAACTGGTCAGTTGTAATGGCGATGAGTATCAGCACAAGGCTATTATCATAGTGAATAGTAGATATGTACTTGTTATCTGAAGAGATATCTCAGGCTTGCTTTGATGTCCAACTGTCCTACAATTTCCCACATTTGTTCCTAGCAGAAACCACAGAAGCTGAGACAAAATGGCTTCACGACATGACAACAATGCCATCTAAAGCCCTCACACAGACGAGAGCTTGTTCTCTCAGCTCTGTCTTCCTCCTCTTAAACCTGACGCTGCAACCATATGATATCATAGCCATGACTATTTTGTTTGCACTTGTAGTATAGTTTTCTGCCGACTGCTGGGATTACTTTGGTTCCACTTCCTACTGTGTCATTACATAGTGCCTTGTTTTTCATTGAAATGGGATACGGGATTGCGTCGCCTTATTTTAGTATACACAGAAAATATGTTGCCCAAGCACCAACCCTCCTGATGCATCTAAATCAACGTGGTATTTGGATGTGAGTGGTCCCTCTATTTCCCCTGGACCTATAGAAGAGGTATTCTAAGTTATTGAAGGAACCACACAGACAGCCGCACAGAGGGGCAGGCAGAATGTCAGCCCAGACCCTCATATCCATCAGACAGTCAGGGCACACATTGCAATGACCTTCTCATGTGAAATTTGCATAATTCAACATGCATCATCTCACTTTTCTCATCCTAGCAACAGCCTCTTTACCGGGCTAAAGATCTCACATCTCCCCCACACTCAACATGTTTCAAGGGGTCATTTACACACTTCAAACTCTCTCAAATTTATGGCATCCTAGACATTATAAACTAGGTTCCTATGGCTTCTCGTTTAAATTTTCAAACCTGTGTTTACACAAAGTATAACCATTAATTTGGACTAAAGCTCTAATCTGATACATTCGTCCTGACCTCTGTTATTACCAGTAAGACCGCTGAGCAAGTGTTCTCCAGACATACATTTGCATAACACCTCAAGTACAGCACAATCCCTGACAATCAGAAAGAGGGATATTAAGTATCTGTGTTTCACCAGAGTTAGTGGTCTCTTTTCAGTTCATTCTTCAAAGGTGAAGGACTCACCATCACCTGTCTAAAATTGCACAAACATAATAGCAAACCTTATATACTATTGCTATGCTTTTTTTTTGTTGAAAGATTTAGAAATAACCCCGTAATACCTTGCATTGAAAAAGGAAATTATAAATATATGTACCTAATCTTGGGGTGTGGGATGAGGATGTGTCTTGATTTTTGTCGGGTTGACCCCTGAAAGTGGGAGTACTACCATAACACCCTAGCACCTTAGCACCCTAACAGTGAGTTGTGATGTTATGGCCGTCCTCTTGGACTTGGGTAGGAGCCAGGGGTCACTCCCTCACTGCTTCAATGCTCATATTTGCTCAAGCTCTTGTTAAAATATGCTTTAAACATGCTTGCCTTTCTCCTCTTTTAAAAATTCAAATCAATGCCATATAATGGCATATTTGTACATTTGAAATAAGTTGTGTTATTACACAGGTATGTGTGTAGCATGTATTCCATCTCTGTGTTCCAGTACAGAGTTGAGATGGGTGAATGAATTCTGTGCAGCTAGAAAAATATCTTGAAACAACCAGGAACACCATGTTGACTGATTTTCTCAACATTGTTCAAAGGGATAGAATGTCAACAACACGTTTACAAAACCCACATGGAATTTGTAAGGGGAAAGCCCACAATTCACTTGAATAAAACATAGGCCTCTGTTAAATTAAGCATCATTCTGTAGTGTTGAAAGGCCTCATTCATTTCTGCTGACGTAACCCTGATTAATTCATAACTGTGGATGTGTTTGTGGACTGTGCCAAATCTTTTCTTTAATACACAAATATTGTGTATATAATCATCAGACAGTTTCGTAAAGGAGAATACCACTTTTTTGTTGGTTGGTGGGAGATAGCTTTCATTGCGTAATATATGGTCAATGCATTAATCCTACAAATAACGTTACGAATATAATTATACGTTTTTTGGGTAGAAAAACAAATGGGCTAGCAGAAAATAATCTGATAAACATATTTAACACTTTATAGTTATAACAGTTTTGAGTTAGTATTTCAATAATATGCTCCAAAATTCATTTTTTACTTTCATGGACAATCATGTCGGTTTGTCTTACTGGAATGTAATCTGATAACTAAAAGGCTTTGTTTGTCTTCTTCATCAAAGTGTGTGACTGTGCCTACGCAGAATGTGTCATCCAACAAAAAGGTAGAGAAAATACCTTAATTTCATAATCATTATTTATATACGTAGGCCTATTGGCAATGCGCTTGTTATCCACATCAGCTGATTGTCATGTACCAACATGTCAAGGAAAAGATGGGAAAACGAGTTTAATTTGGGGGAAAGGTCTTTGTTAGGTTCTGCTACGGCTGATGGGTTTCTGCAGCAATTCACCAAAAAGGTACAAGTGTAGAGCATATACAAAGTATAATATAATCCAGGCTTCCCGCATGCAGACACCTGGGAACCCAACACATGTATATGCAATTGTTGAACTATGTCTTTCGGTTTTCTTGCCATTTAGTGGATTATGGTCCCACAGACAGTCCTATAAATCGTATTATCTCTGCTAGCTGCTACGTGCAGTGCTCCCTGCGCATCAGTTTCAGCGCACATACTGTAGGCCTACATGCCAGGAGATGACATCAAAATTAAACTAAATGGGAGACACCAGATCACATACGTCAGCGGTTCAAGCCTCTAATCACCTCCCCTTTAAGCCCTGTCTGCAACGTGGAGCCACAACGCTGATCATCTCCGGGGACAATAGATGTATAGAGCACAATGACTGAAACCTGTGACTGATCAAATGACCATGACCGGAACCTTCAGGCTTAGTTTTGACTTTGAGAGGATACTAGCAAATGGAATGGTAAAGTGATTAGTAAATAAAGAAATTAAAAATATCTGGCTAACAACATTACTCTATCACACATGGGGTTTGTGATTGGCTTATGTTGGTATCAAGTGATGGAGTAACATCACCAGGAAAACATTGAGCCAATCAACAAAATGAATTGTGCTTTTGCTGATGTCCCTTTGACTTGATAGCTGGGTTAATGTTTAAAAAACATTAAACTACATAATGGCTTGATTTGAAGAACCCAAAGGGATGCCATATGCCGAATCTAAATCACCAAAACAATATTCACCAATTTCGTCCAATGGGCAATGTATTCTGCGGACACACGACTTTTTTTTTGTCATGAGAGTTTAAAATGGAGTTTGTCTGGGCGATCCATTCTTCTTCTCCAAATTGAATTTCAATTAGAGCCTGAATTTCAGTATTGGTAGGCTATACGTGCGTCATGCAAAACACTGGCTACATTTGCATAGCGCGTGCAAAACGGCTTTATCATTGACTTCAGGCTTTGTATATCTTCGACGGGCTGGCGATGTTGGAGGAGATTGAATGCAAAACAAATTCATGCAAACTCCATGCTCACAAGAGGCGATGCAGGGAAGTGCTTGCAGAAATCAAGCGTTGTGTTCAGTGACAGTTGTGTTAATTTCACGACAACACTTTAAATGACCATAACACATTGTGCCGCCAAACTTTTTTGATGGGTGACATCTAAGACTAATTCTAAATCTCTCACTGTTCCTAACTAAATACCAACAATTAATCATTGAATAGCTGTGATTGATTGCTGTATTTTATTTAAATGTTTCTTTGAATTATTTTGTAAAATTACTGACATATTTTACCAATTATTTGGGGGATGAATACCAACGATAGGATATTTTAACTTTGTACGAACTTTGTATAGTTTGCATAGTTCGTATATTTTATTGTGATTACAATGCAAGAACATAAAGTTAATGGAAAAAGTACTATGTACTTTCACTTTGATTAGGTCTGCTTGCACACTTACATATGTTGCCACTAGATGGCAGTATTGTATTATACTTATGCTACTAGATATTTTTATAAAGAGTAACTGACTGCAGGTCTGAAGTCCATCGTCATTGTAATGTGCTATGTTTCCATTATGTTCTGGTTCTAGACAACTTGAAGTAGAGTATGTTGATTCAATTTATGATGCACCTGACCAGATCAATTTCTAATGATATAGTCCCCAAACTAAAACGTATATTAATTACCAATTAGTGTGCAGAGAGCAAAATATCTGCCATCCAACTCACCCTTTCAGACCTCCTTTTCAGACTAGAACCACTAAGTATTAATTATTCAGCTGCAATTAGCACGATGTCAATAGTAATTGACACTCATGCAGTGTGCCTCTGACATTGAAATGGCCTATTGTGAGATTACACCTCAATCATCTTAATATTCCCCCATAAACAACAATCTTATGTGCCCAAGATAATCTGTATTCATTTGGTAAATACTTTTAATGCAAGTTTTTATTTTTTCTAATGCTCTTCCTTAAAGTATTTGAATTCGGTAAAAAACTGCCCGTGGTTTGCAAACGGGTTTAGAAATCATCAAGTGTCAAATATTTTTAATGAAGTTAAATCACGTACATTCAGTCAGTATAGAAATAATGCAATTTCCCCATGCAAACATATCTTTATTCCACAGTGAAGGTTGTTTTAAAATATTTATTTCCACATCCAACATCACTCTCCTACACATGCACCCCTCCGGTCCCAGTCAAGGCTGAGCGTTCAGAATGTATTTATACAGAATAAAATAACATCCCAGACACTGAAGTTCTTGGTCACTTATAGTTATCGCTCCCTTATAGCTGAAAGGTTGAAATGCAATTTATGTCCGACTATACATACAGTCAGGTACAGTTTGTATCCCACTGCATGGAAGTTCTCCCTAAAAAAAGCAAATAATTGGATATAAATTCTGCATTAGCAGGTGCCATGTATTTCGCCGGCTCAGCCAAAAGTTTGGGCCTAGTTTGGGTCAGATGCTGAAGCCACAATCAGCGGTGCTGAGCTCAATATTGATGGCAGTGATAAAGGCGTGTAATAATGTCATAAAGTCAAGGAAGACGAGGGGTTGTAAGTGGTGATTGGCCAGAATAGCAGAACCAGCAATCAGAGATTTGAGTGAAGAACGACGGAGGCCCAGGCGACATCGTGTGTGGAGGGAGGCTCCGGGAATAAAACCCAGGGCAGTCGGAGGGCTGAATGAGGGTCCGAGCAGAGCGCGCGCGGGGAGGGGGGGGGGGGGGGGGGGCAGTAGAGGTGACCCCCCTCTCTCTCCTAGGAGAACGTGGTCTGCAGTGCTGTAGGGCTGATTGCAACCTATAGGTCTCTATTTGACATGACAACGCCAACTACTCAGCTGGGGCAGGGTGTGTGTTACAGGAGCCGGGAACGTGGTTGTGGGCGTTTAAGGCCCTCCTGGGGGGTATGGGGGGCCCTCTAAAAAATAATAACCTTTGAAGATGGAGGGATAATACGCCTGGTATGAGTACAGGGCTTTTCTCTTGGTATCACGTGAACTCTTTGTGGACTCATTCCATGGTCGCTCCATTAGCCAGACTGTCCGTCTTGTGGTTTAGTGTGGTGGATCCTCTCTCGGCGTGATGTGATAGGGAGAAAGGAACGGCTTTAGAAATGGATAACTTTGTATTTCCTTCCGTCCAGCAGTAGTTTTGTTGTTGGTATGTGTTCCTGCCTCTGGTGGATCTGTGGGTGTATTTATGGAACTGCACAGACTTATACTCAAACCCAGGGACCCCAGACTGTGTCATGAAGAAGAAAAAGGCAGATTGCTCAAATGTCACGGGTTTGCTGTGTTGTGACTATGTTGTTCTGCAACCTGGTGAGCACCCAGCCTGCTGCCGTCCAACCTGCGTAGAATCTTGATAAAAAGATAGAGATTTGTGTTTAAGATGAGATCTTATTTTTCCTCTGCTCTCTTCACCTGTGTCAGCATGTCGAGAGGGAGGGAGAGAGAGAGAGAGAGAGAGAGAGAGAGAGAGAGAGAGAGAGAGAGAGAGAGAGAGAGAGAGAGAGAGAGAGAGAGAGGGAGAGAGAGAGAGAGAGAGAGAGAGAGAGAGAGAGAGACAGAGAGAGAGAGGAGAGAGAGAGAGAGAGAGAGAGAGAGAGAGAGAGAGAGAGAGAGAGACTATTGTGTAAACTGTGTGACTTGTGTTCTTGTATTATGGACAGAGCTTACAGACACA
>OLKM01000525.1:189381-196881 GCA_900291075.1 Melanogrammus aeglefinus | reverse complement strand
TTGTTTTGCCACGTCGCGCCTGAAAAACTCTGAGGTAGTTAAGAACACAATGTCTCCCTATAATCACATTACACATTTAACTTGACTTGCAGTTGCCACGTCACTGACCATCTCCATTTTGGAACTTAACAAACGTTCCAATGCTTCTATGCTTCTAAAATGAAGGCGGTCATTCAGGTGTGATGTCCGATGTACAAATCCTAGACGGAGAGAGAGAAAGAAACGAGTCTAGTGTGCAAGTTCTTTCGGTAATGGTCAAGGATCTGCTGGCTATCTGCTCTAACTACTCTGCTGTATATAAGTAATGGTGATGTAATGTTTATATAAATATATATATACATATGTATCGTATATATATATATATATGTATATGTATATATATATATATATATATATATATATATATATATATATATATATATATATATATATATATACATGCCAAAACAGTTCCTCCATTGTTTCAGGGTATAAAATATGTCACTCTGTTAGTGTTTGTATAAATATGTGGCCTTGAAAATGTTTTCTTGGGTTGGATGTCGGAATTCTGGGAATTGAAATAACATCATCCCGCCCAAACCTGGCATGTCGTAAATATAAGGCCATGACATTTGGCAAAAATCTTCGCATCCTGTCACGGCAAGAAAAACAACCCACCAAAAAAAATATCAAACACATTCGAGTGTACCAGCTCGTTTTGTGGAGGACTTTCAACTCAAGTACTCCTCTGCACTATCCCGAAGTGTCCGGTATGCCACGGCATATCTGAATAAATAAACGCCGGGTCTGGTTGGGGGGAACAGTGTACTTTTTGAGCGCTGAATGCTTCCAGGTTGGTGTTCCCAGTGATGGATTGGCGGGGTTTGGAATGAGGGTTCTGAAGCTGGGCTCTGGTTTCAGCCTTCATTCATACGCAGTGCAGCACCTGCTCTGGGCCCACCGCTATAAGCACGACCACATGTCCTTGATCCACAGAGCTCCTTGATGCCATCTGCGTTAGAACCCCACCTATGGGTGATGGAAAGGGGGGCTGGTCCGACTACGAATGAGAAAGCCACAATAGTCCTCCAGAATGAGGGCCATTCATCGGTGTACCGTACCATCTTTTGCAAAATATATATTATTTTTACTCTGTTTTTACATTGATTAGTGCACAACTTGATTACGCAACGGCAGTGGCATAATTATGTGATTTAAAGTTAATAAACAAATACACAGAGAGCTTGGATACAGTATTGGATCCAATCTATGGGATGGATGGATTGACCCGTGTCCATTATTGTGAAGTTCTTGGTATGCGTGTTGTTGGCGAATTACTGCCCACCTTGTTTGTTCAATTAATCTATTTATGGTCCATTCATTTGGACGGAAGTTGGAGTGACAAGAGTAGAATCAAACCCAGTGTCCGGAGTGGACCTTGGGCCTCAGGAAATGGTACCCGCTCGCTGTGTGTCCAGATTGCAGTGCGGGCTGTGTGATCAGATCCCTGATATGTGTGAGCCGGTATGCGCCGTCTTTCAGTCTATAATAATGATATATACAGAGTGTGTTTGAGGTGTTTCCAACGACCTCATGAGATAGTATATTAGCATACATATTTACTGTACTAGACCGAAGAAATGCACTTTTTCATTCCCCCGAAAAAAAAGAGGAAAAAAACCCTCCACACATCACCCGGCTTACGAGTTAATCCACATTTTATTATGGCTGCCGCGCCAGCGAGGGGTAGATTAAAAACAACATGTTTTTGAGCAAGTTCATGAATCAACTATATTAAAGGGGAGATTAGTTTGCTTTAGAGATTAAGTATAGAACTCACCTCATTATCATCTGCAGATTTGAATGTCCCCAGGAAACAAGCGCTCTATCGCTGTTATTTCCTCTTCTGCTTCTGTTTACGGACACGTTATGCATTATTATTATTCTTTTTATGATTATTATCAGAACGTCTGTGGGAACTATCGCCTTGGTAACAGATATGCGGGGTTGCGCCGGCTGGATCGACTCTCTCGTTGTTTTCGGGTGGATGCAGAACCCGGGTTCGGTTCCCTGCGAGGTGACGCTCTGTCCTTCACGTAACGACTTGTTCAGTCTCATCAAGCGGCCCGCATCAAAAGCCTGACTGTTTAGATATCCCCTCGTATAGTCAAGGACAAAGACTCCCTCACTCTCCCCCTCCCGGTGGACGTAGTTCAGAAGAACGGGTTTAAAGTCTTTATTTTGGAGTTTACCGCCGGAGCCCTCCGAGGACTCGGTGCTGTTTAAACAGTCGCTGCTCGTCAGGCCCGCAGTGGCAGCCTGCTCACTTGTGCTCCATATCGGGATGCAGTCGCTCAGCGAACGACCCCGAGATGAGAACCAAAACGTTTTAGGTTGCCTATTGACAACTGGCCCGGGTACTACATCTGGAAATTAGCCAAATAGGTTAAAGCTGCTCCTTTTACTGTACAGTTAATCAAAAGGGGACTGTCCACAAAGCAAATAAACTAAAATAAAAGGCAACATGACAAGGTTTACCTACTTCCAAATCATTTTTCCTCCAGATTGTGCGTATTCCGTCCATTGTTGTGTCTGCAGGCTACTGCAAATTAACAAGAGTCATTCTGAACACGTGTATTCTGTTGACCACTTATGATTGAATTTGGCCAGCCTGTTGTCATATTTACCAACATACAAATAACTACAGCACTTCCCCAAGTACTGAAAGAATTCCAATCCTCAGAATAAACACTGGAGGCAACTTTCTATTTTGGGTGATACTGTACACATGTCTATCTCAAGATGTGGCACAGTTCATCATGCTTCATGGACTTTTCCTCAATTTTCTTAAATGAAAGTTTAACTATTGGTCTTACCTACTTTTGAACTAGAACAGGGGATCCATTGTTTTTGAATGAATTGACCAGAGTTTGGGCGATGGTTTTCATCCGGGCGGCTGTAAGTGACAAATTCTTCTTGGCTCAGGTACACCACCATGACCATGTATGGTCAGGTGCGTTCCTGGCCCTCTAAGGCGGTGGCTAGGGATTTTAACGTGCCATGGAGCGCACCTTGGTTAACAGCTACATTTTTAGGTTTCTGGTTGTAATTGGATCGCCCAAGACGCATGTTAATGGGAGGCCACACACACACAAACACACACACACACACACACACACACACACACACACACACACACACACACACACACACACACACACACACACACACACACACACACACACACACACACACACACACACACACACACACACACACACACACACACACACACACAAAAACACACACACACACACACATACATTTTCCAAACTCATGGTCCCAAGCCAACCCTAAGAAACCAACCCGCTTGAACACCTCTCTTGGGGACTTGTTGGATTGTAGCTTAAAGACCACACACACACGCGCACGCACACACATACGCACATGCACTTGCATACGCACAGACACTCACACAACCCTCACTGAAAGGCACACACACACTCTAATTTAATATCCATAACAACATAACCTTGAAGGATAAAATGCAGGACTCATTTAAATGCTAATTTGTTTGTTAACATAACATCAAGATTCTGCACAGGACAGGTAACAGAACTAGACTGTCACTTGATATGTATATTTTATTCCACTTTGTTATTTTTTTATTGGAACTTTGATTATGATAATACAAAACACTAAATAAAACATTAATATAAACACAGGAAGGACTTGAGGAACATCTTTTATGTATTCAGGCGCTTATTATCAGGCAGGAAATAGGGACGAGAACGAGAGAGAGAGAGGTAGAGAGGGGAAGCGAGGGATGGAGAGAGAGGATCAGAAAGACAAAGAGAGAGAGAGAGAGGAGAGAGAGAGAGAGAGAGAGAGAGAGAGAGAGAGAGAGAGAGAGAGAGAGAGAGAGAGGAGAGAGAGAGAGAGAGAGAGAGAGAGAGAGAGAGAGAGAGAGAGAGAGAGAGAGAGAGAGAGAGAGAGAGAGAGAGTGGGGCTATGGGCAGGGCTGTGAATACATCAATATTGAGACTGATGGCCATATCATATTTATTTGCTGGTTACTTCATAAGCACACATTTTAACCTGCATGTTTATCCACAAGCAGACTGTTCCATCAGCTCTGAATGTTTGAACTTCAACAAAGACATAAGATAGCAATGTGTAATAATGCTTTACCGTGTTTACACTGTGGGAAGAGTATATTCATCAGGTAAAATCTCTCAAAACCTGGTTATTTGTTTGTTTTTAAATATGTGACAGTGTGGAGGCTGGGTAACCCTCAGCTAATTATTTCTCAAGAGCGTCATAATCCCAGTAAGACATGCGCTTTTAATTAATGGATTTAAATCCCACTTAACCGATTTAACTAGTGTCTCTGTTCAAGGACTATGTTTGTGCTTGATAATGATACATTACTTTGCTTGAATGCATGTAAGTGCTTTCGGGAAAAGTATAAGAAAAACTCCCATATCTGCATCCGAGCTCTCAAGATTGATTTATGTTCCAAAAGTTAAAATGCCTGATTTAAAGTGTCTTAAAGCTTTTACCAGAGAGCAACAGCTTTGTTATGTTGGCACGCATAATCTTGCGTATCGGCTTAATCAGTTCATACATGTTTTAAATAAACTCACTGGGATGTAGTGGGTTTAAATCCCTGGCTGACCGTGGGAATGACTGAGAGCTTTATTATCACGTCAATGTAAGGCATGTGATGGACCCCGGGGTACAGCTCCTGATAAAGCACCAACACCTTGTGTCTGTGGCTGGTCTTGTCTCGAGTACATGTCCTCAGTGTGGAACATCTCAGAAAAAGCCAAGGATAATCATTCATGGAATACGTATTTTTTAAATGTATTTATTTGCATCGATAAACGGTCATAGACATTTATTGTGGCCCAGGGCCACAGACGGTCATTTCCAATCCCGAACATGGCTCTGTCCTCTCCCTCTCTTTTCATCCCCATGCAGTCTGTCTGATTCCTCCCCTCCTGGGATCTGTCAGTCTGGACTGGCCTGGGCAGCACAAAGACACCCAGTGTGTGCACCGGCGAGATGGAAAGCCAGGGTCTGAGAGGGTGTTCACTTCAAACCTCCTCTAACAGCCCTGATACGACTGTTGTGAGGCAGGAATGTTAACAGGAAGAACACTTAGGCATGAAGGGAGCCAGGCTGTGTGTGTGTATGTGTGTGTGTCTGTGTCTGTGTGTGTGTGTGTGTGTGTGTGTGTGTGTGTGTGTGTGTGTGTTGTGTGTGTGTGTGTGTGTGTGTGTGTGTGTGTGTGTGTGTTTTTGTGTGTGTGTTTGTGTGTATGTGTTTAGGTGTGTGTGTGTGTGTATGTGTGTGTGTGTGTTTGTGTGTTTCTGTGTGTGTGTGTATTTGTGTTTTTTTTGTGTTTGCATGTGTGAGTGTGTGTGTGTGAGTGTGTGTTTTTGTGTGTGTGTACGTGTTTGTGTGTGTGTGTGAGTGTGTGTTTGTATATGTTTTTATGTGTTTGTGTGTACTGGAATATTGTGTAGGTGCGTTTGTGTCTGAGAGAGTGTGTTTTTTTGGGAGTTGTGTGTGTATTTGTTTGTGTGTCTATTACGAGCGTGTTTTGGGTAGGTATGTTTGTGTGTGTGTGTGTGTGTGTGTAGGAGAGAGGAGTGTGTGTTTGGGAGATGTGTGTGTTGGGGAGGTGTATGTCTGTCTGTGTGTATTTGTGTGTATTTGTGTGTGTGTGTGTATTTGTGTGTGTTTATGTGTGTGTGTGTGTGTGGGTGTATTTGTGTGGTTGTGTGTGTGTGTGTGTGTGTGTGTGAGAGAGTGTGTGTGTGTGTGTGTGTGTGTGTGTGTGTGTTGTGTGTGTGTGTGTGTGTGTGTGTGTGTGTGTGTGTGTGTGTGTGTGTGTGTGTGTGTGTGTGTGTGTGTGTGTGTGTGTGTGTGTGTGTGTGTGTGTGGGTGTATTTGTGTGTTTCTGTGTGTGTGTGTGTATTTGTGTGTTTTCTGTGTGTGAGTGTATGTGTGTGTGTGTCTGTGTGTGTAGTGTGTGTGTGTGTGTGTTAGTGTGTGTGTGTGTGTGTATGGTGTGTGTGTGTGTGTGTGTGTGTGTGTGTGTGAGTGTGTGTGGCAATGCTCGGGGTCCTCATTACCAGGCTTTCTCTTTCCTTCAGAAACAGGATCTGTTTATTTGGCAGAAGTTCCCCTGGGGTGTGTGTAGGCGTGTGTGCGTGTGCATGTGCGTGTGTGTGTCTCTGTGTGTGTGAGGGTGTGTGAGGCTGGCAAGGTAATGTGGACAAGTGCTCTGGCAAACCGTGAGGCGGTGTGATTATTACATCACTTAACTCCGCTCATCAAAGAGACATCACTTCTGAGGGCGTTTACCCAGCACCACCCAGCACCACCCAGCACCATCCAGCACCACCCAGCACCACCCAGCACCACCCAGCACCACCCAGCACCACCCAGCACCACCCAGCACCACCCAGCACCACCCAGAACCACCCAGCACCATCCAGCACCAGCCCAAGCCACCACCCAGCACCACCCAGCACCACCCAGCACCACCCAGCACCACCCAGCACCACCCAGCACCACCCAGCACCACCCAGCACCACCCAGCACCACCCAGCACCACCCAGCACCACCCAGCACCACCCAGCACCACCCAGCACCACCCAGACCATCCAGCACCACCAGCACCACCCAGCACCACCCAGCACCACCTAGCACCACCCAGCGTGGGGAAAGCCGTACGGCTTGTTTGGTCTGCCTGGCGGCTGAAAGGGGATATGGTAACAGTGAAAACCACGGCTGTGTTTCTTGGCCTCTGTCGGTCGTTGTGTGTGTCGTCTAGGGGTTTAAGTGTGCGTGGGTGTGTTTGTGTATCTGGGTGCCTTTCCGCAATCAGTGGGTCTATAACCAAGGGGCATCTCCGTCAGTCTGTGTGTGTGTGTGTGTGTGTGTGTGTGTGTGTGTGTGTGTGTGTGTGTGTGTGTGTGTGTGTGTGTGTGTGTGTGTGTGTGTGTGTGTGTGTGTACACGAGAAGGTGTGCCTACATGATCTATTCTTTATTTCTTTCTGTGCACGTGGGTGGTCTGAGTGCGCCACATTCAGGACCACCCTTCAGCCCTCCGTGTCCATGTTCGTTCCTCACCGCGGCTCTGTAAACGCGCTGCACCTACGGACGAAGAACCGGCTCGTCTGGTGGGTTCTCCTGCTTGGTGGGCCGGGGGGGGGGGGGGGGGGGGGGCTCCGTTTCACATGATCTATAGAGTAAGCAGTCGGGACGTGCCTCCTCTTGACGTGAGCCGCACTCCAACTACGGCGCTCGCAATATGTCAACGTCGGCCGCAATCCGCCCGACCATATGTTGGCTGGCGGGCCCCGGGCCCCTGGAACGGAGCCTCCCGCACGTCAGAGCCGGCAGAACATTTGTATCATTATTCACTGCGCTCCCTTCTCCTCTGTCATCACGTCCAATGGAAGAAGGGTGGGTTCCTTGGGGGGGGTTTTCTTTTGCTGCGTGGC
>OLKM01000525.1:171881-184381 GCA_900291075.1 Melanogrammus aeglefinus | reverse complement strand
GGGTCATTAGTCAAGCGCTCCACTCCCAGGCCCACAGCAGGGATGAATGACACTGGCACACATCATTTTTCACTCCTCTCTCCGGCTAGAAGGACCCTGTACGTGTGAATAACTCACCTTCCACCTCTCCCCCTTCCAGATGTCTACAACGGGGAAAATGCAACACTTTGCTCAGAGCAGATGCCCGCCTCCCTGCTCCACTGCTGATCACTCAAATTCGTAAACGGAAGATTTACACGTTTCAACTTTCATTCTTTCACTTTCAATTTCACTTTCGGTTCCAGTTCGGGTCCCGGTTTTCCCGGATTCGGGAGGAGGGGGGTACGATAAAGTGGGACACGGCGATAGCGATAGCCGTTGCGTCGCAGGTTTTTTTTTAGCATAAAGTATAATGAGCCGCACTCCTCCCGTTGGCTGGGCCTGGCTTCCCTACGGCCTCCTGCCTCTGTGGACTTTCATTAATTTTTCACCGGGCCGGGCGTGATGGATAGGTTGTATTTATTCACCGCTGGGCGTCTGCTCGCGTGAATATGACTCATTTCGGGGCATTACGTATTCATGGCCTGGGATAGGCTGTATAGGGGAACTTATAATTAATGTGTCACAGTGGGCGGTGTTGGTAGACGGCAGGTTGGTAGGAGGGCGGGCGCGGGGCACAACGTGATTTACAGTACAAACAAACTGGGAGGATGTTTGTCTGCTGTCCAAAAACAGAAAGGCAGTGTTTATCCCCTCCCGCCCACCCACCACCCCCCGCCACACACACACACACACACACACACACACACACACACACACACACACACACACACACACACACACACACACACACACACACACGTACACACACACACACACACACACACACACACACACACACACACACACACACACACACACACACACACACACACACACACACACACACACACACACACACACACACACACACACACACACACACACACACACACACACACACACACACACACACACACACACACACACACACACACACACACACACACACACACACACACACACACACACACACACACCCTCCCTCCCCATTATCCCTCACATCATCAGCTTAGGTACAGGATGTGTGTGTGTTTTCAGCGCAACCCAACCGGGCAGCGCGACACACACGGACCTGTGGTGGCAGGGTTCAGCACTATGGCTGTCCTCTCCGTGATAGGGTGTTCACTGAGGATCTGGAACCGACCTCATTGTGCCCTAACGACAGGGGAGGTCACAAATGCTGCCCTTAATAGAGTCGGATTGTGGAGATTAAGGACATCCACGCCAGGGTACAGACCGGCCCTTTAACAAGGGCCCCGAATTTATTTGCCATGCTTTTATTTTTTTCTTCTTTTTTGAAAAAGACGCATTTGAAAATGAACAATGTATTTATACATTTTACCAAGATGGTGGGGTTGAGGATGATGATGATGGAAACAATGAGAACGGAAACTAATTTATACCTGCCAGTTTTAGTATCGTTGCCATGCGCTTTCATCATCGCCCCAGTTGAATGTGAAATGCTTTTGTTCCCCGTATTGCTCCCCAGGTGAGGGGGAGAAAGTGCCTGCTCAATCAGGACCAACGCAGAACCCTTCCAAACACACGTTCCCGTACGGCGCTCTGGTCGTGTGGGCTCACACCTGTGTTTATGCCACTGCTCGGTGCATGTTTATGTGTGCAGGTGTTTGTGTGTCTGATTGTGTGTTTGATTGCATGAGCACTCATGTGTGTGATGTTTAAACGTAGGTGTCTGTGCAAACATGTGCGCGCGTACCTTGCGGTGTGTATTTGTGTTTGAGCGTGTCCGCGGCGCGGTATATTTTGTGTGGGTTTGGCGTATGTATATTTCCTTATACACATAGGTCCCTCCCTCCAGATCACCAGTAGCTCTGCTCCAGCTCTCCCTGGCTCAAGGCTAGGTGTCTCTCCCCCCGTCTGGATGTAGAGCAGACCAAGGTCCCGGGTAATAGCCGCTCTTAATCACCCGGCGTTTGTTAGTGTTAGCGGCTTCCACCACTTCCAGGTGCACGACCTGTTGTCCCTGCTGGGTAGGTGGTCCCAGGGAGGCGTGAGGCCGTTTGTCTTGGCCCTGCCAGTCAATTAGAAGAGTGATGAGTGTGCTGCGTACGATGAAGAGTGATGTCTTTACCAGGGAGAAAGAGTTATGGTCGCCCCCCTTTTCGTTTTCTCTGCGGAGCTCCGCAGTCGTGAAAAGATTGTTCAATCTCTTTGTCGCTTTTTTTCTAAGCTATGAGTGTGTTTGTTGACGTCGGCCAACGTGCATTAGACCTTTTCGTTGAGTTAAGAGAGTTGAAAATTAATTTAAAACAAAGTTTGAATACACGCGGTTGATAAATGCAGCATACGTATTAGGAGAACTCTGTGTACTGGAATAGGATTTGTTTTTCTCCGTATATGCCCTTGAAGGCGTGAAAAGGTTATATTCTCACCATCTATCTTTGTTGTTCTGCCCCAAAAGAGACTTGAGGAATGTTCCAGAAATCTACTAAATAAACTGCAAAGGTTTAAGCCAGGGTCCAGTGCTAACCCCGGGCCCATGGAGGAATTAAAACTGATCCACTGTTATGGAAACGGGAACACCTTCGCTAGACAAGGCTTTGGATGCAGACTTTGAGAGAGTTTGACAGGGCAACGCTCTCCTCCCTCTCTCTCTCTCTCTCTCCCCTTTCTCTCTTTCTCTCCCTCTCTCTCACACTTTCTTCCCACCTTCCGAATCTCTCCTCTAGGAAATATTTTCACTGGCTGTAATCCTGTTAGCGGCATTCATGTCGTTTATTGTCCGATAGGATTAGATTTGTGGAGGAATAATAAGAGGAGACCGAGGGAACTGAATGGCTGCTCTGTTCTCCCTGCTTGGTTTAACCAGATTTGTTATTGTATTACGTATTATATAATCATATCTGTTTCTATATGGTGCAATCGTTTTGCTTGGGCTGCTAACGAGACATCGGTTTTACTGTAAAGACTCCCTCATGGCTCGCTTTGCATTTTGGGAAAAAGGTTACTCTTTGTTTTTTTAAACAGTTCTGCGGAGAACATACATTATTACATTTAAATCTTTCCCTTTTATATCCCAGATAGAACGCGCAGTTCCTTTCTGGTCCCTAGTCTCTATTTTCCATTTAATTTCAAACCCGTTTCCACTGTTGTATCATTTTATGGCTTCGTTTAAGATAAACTCCTACAGTTACATCCAGATTTTTTGCGATGTTTCAATTCTTCATACTGGTTACGTTAATTTGATCAAATTCCCCATGCAGTGAATGCACCGTGCTCTTAATTGAAACAGAGGATTTCTAGACAATTCTCAACACAACATAGTTGAGGTACATTGGCAAAGGGAGCATTGTGAGTGGCCTGCAAAAACCAGCGTACCCTGGCCTCATTTACATCTCAATCCCTTTCATGCAGCAATATAGGTCTTTTTTTTTTTTCATTTTCTGTGGATTTTAATCATGGCAGTCATCATTTATAGTAATATATTCCTATGCAACCCTAGACCGTTATCGGCTTCACAACTCAAGCGATCTTGAAGTCAATTTGAAATATTGTTCAGACAAAAACCAGGCAAAAGAAAACTTTCGATTTCAAGAGCTATAAATCCTGAGGAATTCGGGGGCCTCCCCTTTTCCTTTCAAATGCAAAGCAGCTTGTTATTTTTCTGGCGGGAGGGGGAGGTAGGGTGTCGGGGTGGGGGTATTTTTAAACACATGCTGTCCCAACAAATCTACAGGACTTGGCGGTACACACCCCGTTCGGCTTACACGTTTACAGATCTCTGTAGCGTTTATGGTGTGTGAAATGCACTCTTGGAAAACGTCCCGCTTTGCCATGGCACTGCGTTGGTTTTTAATTTAATTCCGACACGTTTTCACAGGCCGATGAAAAACTTGAAACCTCAAATTTGAAGTGAGAGCCAGATGCTGTGGTGAGCCCGGGCAGTAATGGTTTGAGGTGTACCGAAAACACAGATACACCCTAACAAGCCCGGCACTCTTGGTTATCCCTGCAATCTAACACAATCAAGACGGCTGTGCTGCGGTAATGAAACGGCGCGTTGCTGAATCCTGTGAAGGTTCAAGTACTCTGACCATCGTTGTGATCGTTTCTGTTTTTCTGTGCTGCCAAAGAATCTATAATACCTTTTAATTTATAAATGAAATAAATCTGTTTATC
The DNA here is from genome assembly GCA_900291075.1 of Melanogrammus aeglefinus. Lineage (NCBI taxonomy): Eukaryota > Metazoa > Chordata > Actinopteri > Gadiformes > Gadidae > Melanogrammus > Melanogrammus aeglefinus. The sequence continues at coordinate 180,160 of OLKM01000525.1, read as the reverse complement.
ACTATGATTAGACACGTTTAAAGGGGCTTTTAATGCACCCTTACTTTTCCATCAATCACCCCCCCCCCAAAACCCACCGCCCCCACACGCCCCGCTGACACACACACACACACACACACACACACACACACACACACACACACACACACACACACACACACACACACACACACACACACACACACACACACACACACACACACACACACACACACACACACACACACACACACACACACACACACACACACACACACACACACACACACCCACCACACCACCCCCACACACACACACACACACACACACACACACACACACACACACACACACACACACACACACACACACACACACACACACACACACACACACACACACACACACACACACACACACACACACACACACACACACACATTACCATACAGCTGTGCACCCACCATCACTTCCTCGCTCTCCAAACAAACGAACGTCCTTCAAGCTAAGCTGGCGAACCTGCTTGAAAAGAAACGCAGATAAAGCTGCAGTCTCTATTCAGAACACACTACCACTTAATCAAAACTCGTCATTGGGGCTTTAAAATCTCTTGCTCTCGATCTAATCGCAATCTATAACCTGCACGTTCAATTGTCTTACTTAATTAAGTGTTATGTAAGTGGGAATTCCAAAAGCCCGGAATTGACAGCGTTGTATTACGGAGCGTGTGGGATCAGGATTGGGAATGTCTGTCCAGGGGGATATTTGATGAGGATTCAATATGAAGCGGCTGCCAAGTAGATGTGACTTTTATCTGAAAAGACGACATTAGCAGTTTTAATATCCTCTAGAGGAGTTCTTTGCATGTACTGGACCTCTAATCAGGATAAATCATTTGCGCTCACTTCTGCTATTGTGTGTTCAGCGATTAAAATGTCACTGTGATCCCGAGAGGTGATCTAATGACATCTTATCAGCAGCAGGACTAGTCTAGTCTCGGCGAGGGGAACACCAGCCATTTGCACTCAATGATTGGATCTGAATGGAGATCCGATTCAGGTCAGCTAGGTCCTAGGATGTGATGTGTTTGTATCGGCGCATCATACATCTTAAGGTTTTGGCACTCGCTAGAAGTTGCGAGGAGATATTAGCTTAAAAAAAGGGATATTTACCATTGAGTTTTACATGTTATTATGTGTTATGGACATTTACCAGCAGCCTGCGTTAAATACATGTGTGAGGTGTGTCATGCACAATATTCAAAGTATAATACAGAAAAACATGACCTTAAAAATAGTGTATGAGTGCAGAATTAAGACAAGCTCATACTCTATTGATATCTTTTGGAATGTATAGAATATGGTTAAATGAAAATGTACAAGTATTAATATTGTATGTATGGTAGATTTTTCAGATTTTAGTATTTTTTTTGTAAATCAAATCTTCAAAATAAAATCACACTTCCAATAAGCGCATTCATCACTGGCGGATGACCTCACTTTGACAGAGAGTCAAAGTCAGCCTTCGACAGCGGCTCAAAATCCTCCGCCCCCCCCCCCCAAAAAAAAAGAAAACCTGCCCTCTTTTTTCCTTCTTCTTCAAAGTCCTCCCGAGTCTCGGCGAGCCCATCCGACACTCCATCATTAATCACGGGCCGCTCTGAGTTCCCGGTGTTTGTGAGCAGGTCAGCTGCTGGGTGCAACACTTCTCCTGCGCCGTGCCTGTGTGTCTCTCTGGCCGGGGCCGGGGCTAGACCTGAGGAGGTGGCGTATGAATTAATTGGGCCCGGTTACGGAGGATCAGCAAGTTCGGACTCAGTGCGCTCGCCGCTCCTCCATATGGCGGGCGCGAGACGCACAAGGTGATTTATAGTCGGGATGGAGATCTTCCCGACGTGCCCGGGAGTTGTTTGGGAAACATCTTCTTTCTTTTTTTCCGTCTGCTTTGTTATTGCATTTTGTTTACTTTGGATGATGTAAAAACGGTGTAACAATATGATATGAGTCTATATATATCTTTATTAATCAGGTGTGGTGCTAATGTTTGTACGAGGAGAAGCTGTGAATAAATAAGGATTGTGAGTGTTTATCATGGGGAGCTATAGCTTGGTGGGCATCAGAGACAAACGTTGTTAGGAGACGACTCCGGAGAGGAAGTCTGCATCATGTGTGAACACAAAGTGTCCCTAATTCTTAACTCAAAGTAAAACAAACCATAAGCATCACCATAAGCAAGGGCATTAGCATAACAGACGGTGTACTTAACATTCCCTCTGATGAAGCAGTTATGTTAACCATTGATGGACGGACAGAGCGCTTGGTCAAGGCCGGGCTTCATCAAAGTTGCTCAAAAGCAGGGATGGCCTTGACGCGTTAAAGGAACCACAACTCCATTATTTTTTGGTTTTGAAATCCGAATTCGGCCTCATTAGTTTCGGTATTTATCATATTTTTTACACGACGTGCACTAAAAGTGTTTTCCCCTCACAAAGGGGGCCGCAAATTGCCCCCCGGCCTTATTTGCCACGGTGGGCTTTGCGGCGGCGGCACTGTGGTCAGCACTCCTCGCGCTCTTTGAATTGCAAATCAAGCCGGTAACTCAATAGTAATGCGGCCGCGGACGACACCCCTCTGTCATTTTTCTACATTTGGGTGCACGGGGCCACCGTTGTCGGAGAAGTGCAGTTATTGTTTCCGTCTCTGGTGTGGCCCCTTCCTTATTGTACGAATGACGAGGGCCCTCTCCACCTCTACCCCCTCTAATATGTCTGGAGGCTCCCTGGGCTATAATATCGCCCGTCCACAGGAATTATGGCCTTCTGCGGAGGGATCACTGGCTGATTAAAGGAGAGAGGTACAGGAAGTTGTGGAGCTCAGGGGAGCTGCTGCCACTTACAACTAAAGCACAACAAAACTACAAGAAAACAACAGCAGCTTTTTGATGGCTTGACTTATGTTGTACCTTTCACGGTTTGGTGTGCTAAGGTCGTTTCAGTGGCAATTACTGCTTTCATCGAAATGTCGGAACACATAAACGCGCACTTTGGGGGGTTTCTGTGAATGTTTTTAGTGTATTTGAATTAATCTGAATAGTAGTACTTTGTCCTCAAAACATCTGCCGAAAAACTAAAAAAAAATGCGGCAATACTTGGGGGACGACAACAAAGCAAAATAGTCGTAGTCTGAACTGATAATACAACAAATGTTTCTTCATTCAGAATATCTGATCAACTCTGAATTCCACTTCTGCATTTCTGCATCTTAAATATTAATCAACAAATGCAAGGGGCGTAGTGGAGCTCCAGGTATGAGAATGACGAGCCGTGTTCCCCCCCCCCCCCCCCCCAGGAGCCTGTTCCCTCTGCAGACCCATATGTGGTGACCCTTGACCTCTGCATGGGTGTGTACGCCCCAAATGGATTACCAGCCTTTATTATCACGCTGTGCTCCAATGAAGATGTGATTATGGATCTGGGCGCATGCATGTGGACGCGTTACGTGTGTCCACATCAGCGATATGTGCATATGTTTACGAGCGTTAAAAGGACTTGACCTGCGGGTATTGTGTGCAGGGTGCAGGGAAACGTGACATCCTATCATACATTAAATTCTTCTCTATGTGAGCACAACCATTGTTAGACTATACAATAAAAAACAACAAAAGACATATTCAGGACATACGTTGTGATTGTGTTTACCACACAATAAATCCCCACAACCGACATGGAGACACAGTCACATTAACATGACACACATTTTTTTATTATACAATATATACATAAATTATTATTTTTTTAATTAACAAAGGGAACGGATCACCTCGTCTTCACGTTTCCACATGGTTTTCTTACGGTCCTAAAGGGAATTCAACAGAAAGGTTGAGGAGAGCGAATCAAATTGAAATGATATTTCCTAATTGGCAAAATCGTCTTATTGTTTGGTTGAGAGATGGGTAGAGGAGGAGGGACAAAGTCCAGGGGGTCAGCCTGGGACTGCACTCTCTCTGGCAGCCTAATTAATTCACCGTGCCCTGCCTCCCATAGCCCGCAGCCCGTTATGACTTTACCTCGCTAAAGCTCCATGGATTTCAATTAGAAATAATTGTCCAGCCATTTATATATTCTTTTTTTTTTTTCTGTGTGTTAAAATGGGGTTGTTGTTTTTTTTCAAAAGCAAAGAAAGGCATTCTGTAATAAGCATCGTCTCGGAGAATGCCCTACCACTGAATATAAAGACAAAACAAAGATAGAAAAACAAACAATGCTAGATTAAGCTAGTATAAAAAAAGAGTATTCTTTTGAACAGGATCTGGCCGTAGAAGGGTTTCTTTGCATTTTGAATGCAGTCTAATCCGTTTATAATTACAAGGGGAGGAAGTGAGATTGTGGTGTGACTTTGAATGTGTAATCCCTTTTATGTGCATAAACATGCGCACATTTTATCAACATGGCTGGACTAAGACCGTTAGATAACGACTCGAGGCATGAATTACATTTGAGCTTAAGAAATCTATTTATCTTTATAGATACCACTGAACAGGCAATTCTTATGTATGTAATTTAATGTATAAATAAATGCTTCAATTAATATATATATATACTTTTGATTTGTTTATCTGTACCTTACAATTGTATTTCTATTTTATTCAGGTGTTACGTTTAGCCAATTATAAAACAACAAATTAACGTGTGAAAACAGAGGTCAGTAATAGTGTTTTTGATGTTATGATGTTATAGGTATATTACAAGTCTTTCACTTAATTCTGTTTGGTTCGAGTTGTCACATCCTCTAATGAGAGTGTTATAACCCACAAATCATAAGCAGTTCTGTAGTTACTTTCCCTTTTTTGTGAAGGCTTCAAAAATAATGCTTATCTATTTAAAAGGCCACATAAAAATACCCTGGCAATCTCTGGGCGGCCAAAACACAAAGTGGCACCATTACTTTTTTTGCAAGCCGTGTTAGCAACAGAAGCCTATGCTGATTTTCACACAGGCCATCACGCTGTTGAAGGACTTGTATTTCCCTAGTTAATAACACCTTTCTGCCGACTTTTTAAATCACAAAATTGGCATTTAACGGTTCCTCAGAGTTTTCCTCCTAAGCATTTTGTGCCAGACAAGGGAAAAATAACATGTGTTTATACCTTTTTAGCCCCGTGCCTGAGATGTGTTTTTCGCCTTGACAAAGTTAAAGTGTTATAGCGGATACCTCTTGCTGAATTGCATAACGAGCACTACATAATTGTATGAGATTTAACAGCTTAGTTTGCAGCACAGATACATTATATGATAACATTACAAGTGCCACCCATTAGCTAATCCTCTGAAAAAAAAAACAGCCACGTCTACGGCCGGGCGAGTGAAAAATTGCCGCCTAAGCGGAACTAATAATAGAACGGTACAAAAGGGTTTATTCACCGACCACAAATTTTAAACACGGAAATAAATAAGGCCATTGTTTTCGGCAAAAAAGCATTTCCTCTTTGTTTTGTTGTTATGGCGCGCAGCGGAAATGGTGTGAAACTGTCCCGACAGACGGAAGTTCATTAAGACTAATGAAGTGCAAGTTATTTTAGATTGATGACTCGCCGGATGAGATTTGATACTGTGTGGAAGGTTTAGCCGACCAGCCATTCTTCTTCCTCATGTAATCAACACGTAAATGAACCTTTTTTTTTTCACCAGTGTCGGAAAACTCCTAGCCTTAGCCTATGTGTAATAAGCTCAATAAAGTATCTCATAAATCACTCTAATTGAAGGGATCTCTCCCTCGCTGCTCCTTTGAACGGCACCTCGTAGACACAGATGGGGGGGAGAGACGATGGTCTTTCCCTGATGCTCCGTTTGAACTCCGGATGAACTGAAGACAGACCTCCTGTAGTCGAGAGAGAAATTGGAGGGGACACAACAGACACACGCACCCACGCACACACGCACACATACGCACGCACGCACGCACGCAAGAAAGGACGCACACACGCACGCACACACACACACACACACACAAAAGAAAAGAGCAGAGATCAGTAGAGGCCCAGGGTGATTTCTTGGCACTGGACTTGACTAAATGCTTCCCCCTTGTTCCGGTGAGAAATATGGGGTGGGTTTGCAATGAGGAAGCTCTGTCTCTGATAATATGTAGTGTTTGTAGCTGTGCATTATTCATCATGGAGTGTAGAAAAGGGCCCAAGGGGTGTGCCATGTGTGTCTCTATTGGCGAACAAAGGTGAGGTTCTACAAAGCGTATCAATGAGAAGGAGATTTTCTCCCGGTTTTAATAAAGATGCAAAGGATGCAGAGTGAAAATGCAAAACAGGGCTTCATTGCTTCATATACTTGGTATTTGAAGACAAAGTAAACAAATAATCCAAAGTAATGTTGATACCTGGCCAGTGTCTGCCAGGTATCAACTGGCAGACACTGCTCTGCGCCAAGGCCCAGTGTGACCTTGATTATACAGGGTCTCCCGGCTAGGTGGCTGGGCTTTTTTTGATCACATAATGGTGTCTCACCGCAGAGAGCCTTGGGGAGAGGTGAGAGGCCTCCATATTAAGTCACTACATTAAATCTGTCTCAAACCATCGCCATTAAAGACCATTCTATCAACATTAAGCAGGTCACTGTGTCTCTCCTTGCTCGTTTGAGTGGAAAAAAGTGGGCCTTTGCCTGACTGCTCTTAATTTAATTGAGTTTGGTGGTAAAGCTTTCGCATGTGACAAGGTGAAAGGGTGCACATGTCTGAATTTTTAGTGGACACCTTAGAATCCTGATTGGTATTTCTAATTCACTCTTGTAGTCCACAGTCTTGTCATTAGTCCCGATTGAAAAATAGACAATGTCCGGATGAAGATAGTCATTCATTTACCGGTAGTCACCTCACCACCTATCACTGAACACTAGGACCCTGTGGGTCATGGACACCATTTCAACTCTAATCGTTGAACAATAACAATATTAGTTCCATCTCTTTGTCATCCAAAACGTCTTTAAGAGTGAGTTCATGTGTCATGGCTTTAAGGAGCAAGTTGATCGCGGACCTCTGGGGATTGAACCCGTGGCATCTCTACACCCAACAGCCTCTTCGCGATCTAGCCGTGTGTGGATGGTGCTTTTACCCTGACCTGTGTGTTGTGGGGGGTGGGTGGGAGGGAGGGAGGGAGGGGACAGAGGGGGGAGGGAGGGAAGGAGGGGGTCACTGTGTGCTCGGGGTGAGACACCTGTGAGGTTGCTGCCATCATCCAGGGACGGCGGAGGAGATTTATCACCTATTGATACACACCCCCACCGTAAACCCCGGCCCCCAAGACAAACCCCACAGTACATTGTTGACTCATGAGTTGCACACCCGTAGTCCCATGAATCATTTCTCTTAAAAAGAATATTTCCCAGCTCCTCCACTCTTCCTTTTTTTTTTCTCTGTGATTTCCCATCCTCTGTCAAAGAGATTAAGTACTCTCCTTGCAGCCAAATAAAGAAACCATGTTTTTCCTGTTTCTCTTTGGGAGAGCGGCAGGAGAAAGAAGCAGCGGTGGAAGGTGTTTTGCCACTGGGTGCAGCCTTGTTCTCCTCCCTTTTTCCTGTGCTCTACAGAAGGTACAGCACGTGTTTTTAGATTTGCTCTCGCTCTGGCAAGGGCCTTTACACGAGCGGCGTACAGACCCCTGACTTCTGATGAATGTTTGCCTTTTATTGTGACCTTGTTTATTTCTTTGCAGCACATTTTCCCCTCTGCGTGTTTTTCACATCATATTTTGGAAAAAGAAGAAGAAGAATATTAACACAACCACACTTGCTGTGTGATGTGCAGTTATGTAGGGAAATAAACCTTTTAAACATGTTCAGAGCATATGAGACCCCATTCCCACCCTGTATTACAGCGGAAGTAATAGTTATTGCTTCCACACTCAGGGAACCATGGTTACGATAATGCAACCCAGAAGTGATCATCCTTGAAATTCTTTAACTAACAATTCTAGTGAATCCCATGCAGATAGCTCCTTCCACCTCTCTCCGTGGGCTGGGTGCAGACTAGCATATGCTTGGAGGACACGTCGACCAAACCAGAGGGGTTGACAGATGTAATAAAAATAAACCTGCCTGCCGGGCCTCACCTCTGCATTCATCAAACCTTCCCCAGTTAGACAACCGGGCTGGTTCGGCTTGGGAAACCCCATTTGTCACCTGTTAAATGCTGCCAGTCTCCCCCGTTTACACAGTGCCCCCCTACACCCCCCTGTGTCCTTTAGAAGAACGAATACACTTGCTGTGACGACGTCGGGAGAGCATACACAATCGTCTA
>OLKM01000525.1:154381-166881 GCA_900291075.1 Melanogrammus aeglefinus | reverse complement strand
TCACGGCTGAAAAAGATTTACGTTGAAATCATTGGTATATGAACATATCTCAATTTGGGATCTGACCCATGATAATTGCAAAAGCAGCCATATATCTTAAAGTCTTTAGGGGGACAAGATCCTGTCTCTGCTTAATTTTCCATGTGAGTAAATTTGCCTTGTGCCCATTGAGAGTCCTGTGATTGCCTCATAGCGTCTCCAGCGTTGACCCTAACTACTTTAGTCTGGCATGAATCAATTCATATCAATCTCTCTCTCTCTCTCTCTCTCTCTCTCTCTCTCTCTCTCTCTCTCTCTCTCTCTCTCTCTCTCCTCTCTCTCTCTCTCTCTCTCTCTCTCTCTCTCTCTCTCTCTCTCTCTCTCTCTCTCTCTCTCTCTCTCTCTCTCTCTCTCTCTCTCTCTCTCTCTCTCTCTCTCTCTCTCTCCTCACATTATCTTCCTCTCTCACTCCTTTTTTCTCTCAGTCTCTCACTTGATAATTCATTGTCATAAGAACCTGCATATGCATGCAGACATACACATACATACAAACATCACATACACGCACGTACACACACATGCACACACACACACACACACACAAACACACACACATAGAAACATTAAAAACACACACATCAAAACATAAAGAACACACACAAACACAGGCACACACACACACACACACACACACAAACACACACAAAGACACACACAAGCTCACACACACACACACACTCACACAGCAACATCATACGCAAATACCCTCACACACACAAACATATTGACGTTTCTCCCCCCTCCTTTTCTATTTAACCGTACTTTTCTGTCTATCTCTGCTCTTCCATGGCATGACATTGCCCTGCATGTGTTTTCCTAAGATATTTCCTCAAGTAATTACACAGGGTAATTCCTCCCAGTGTGGTTGTTATGGCTCCCAGTAGACACATACACAAATTACTCATATTTGCTATGCGGTCAAAGAACTCAGCTGTCCCTCCAGAGTCGATGGTTTACATTATGAAGGTCTGCCTATTAAAACCATTTGTTAAGGTCTTCACTCCTGGGAGGAGAGCGAGGCAGCGGCTCTGTAGGACACTCAAACCCAAGCCTCAGAAGCGTGCTGTTAATTACTTCAGTTTGTTACAGAATCCCACACGTTGGCCCTCATGACCTGACAGCCGGGACTTAATCCCCCCCTCCTCACTGAAACCAGACAGAGGTCCCCGCGACAGAAGACATTGCTCTTCCTGGCTCAGGGGCAGGCCGGACTTGTTAAAAGATACTTAAGAGGGGGGTAAACCCGACAGGGTTTAGGGATGTCAACGATGATCCCTCTCTGCTGTGATTATTTTGTCATCGTGCGCTCACATTTTCCATGACATGCGGTTGTTCCACACATTACTTATCTGTGCCCTGTGTTATTGGGCTTATTGGTCTTAAAGCCGAGAGCGACGGCTTTCCCTTTGCTGTGCCATGCCCTTTGGTGGGTCTGGTGGGCCACTTTGCTGTGTGTGTGTTGCCCTTCTCTAATTAGGTAAGACAGGCATACCAAAGTGTGTGTGTGTGTGTGTGCCTGTGGCGCGCGTGCACATGTTTCTTTCTCTCAATTAACATTTCTGGGTTTCTGGTTCAGTATATACGTAGCGGATAGGATTCCAATCAGATATTCGTATTACCGCTCGGTTCTGTTTAGGACGTGGATGTATTTCACGAGAACGTATAGCAGAGTGAGCCCTCATCCCCCCCCCCCCCCCCACAGAAAAAAAACAATCCTTTCCACTCCAACCCTCTGAGCACTCTTCACTTTTGGCCTCAGAACCATCTGGTACTGGAGCGGGGCCAGGTTGAGCCTTGTCCTCTTCCCTCATCCCCTACCCCCCTTTCCTCTCCCCCCCTACCTCCTACCCTGTTGCCCTTGGAGCTCTGCAGGCCTCCACCCCTTTCTAACCGGGACCCCCTGTTGAACCGATAGCCGGGTAGAAATAAAAGAGAGATGACTCCATCTAGAACCACATGTTTACCTTCAGAGTAAAAGCGCTTCCAATAACATAGCGTGGGCTTCAGTCTGGCACGGATTTCAAACAGCGTGCTGTGCAGGGCTCAGAGCTGGACGATTTATTAGCTGTTTTGGATTGTACTGATTCGGCGACTGTCTTTTATTTTGAAGGCAAATGCGTGACTCGATCTTGTTGGATGTAGAGCACATTTAAAGCAGGAAATGTTTGACAGAAAGTACTCGTGGATCGTTCTGAAACATTTGATTTAGGGGATGAAGAATGCTTTGTTTTTGTTTCTGCCAAACAAAATGATATCGCTCAATTGTATGTTTCTGCTGGATTGTTTGGCTGTACATTATATCGCTGGATCGATCTCAATGATTTCCTCTGTGGTTCATTTGCTTTCTGTATCAAAAGAGGAAGAGCGCAGTTTCCGTGAGATGGAAGGATGAACGGAGAGACATTCAGACAAGGCCTGAGGACAGGACTCCCATTCATCGGGTCAGCGCTGCCTTCGTCCGCCTGTCATTCCTCTGAAGTTCTGGTGTCGACGGTGGCTTGGCACAGCCTGCGCTCCCCCGATGGAGGGAGAACGGCGGGAAAAGGCAAAGGCAAAGGCACGCCAGAGACACACGAGTGAGAGAGCACGCTGTCTCTCCCTCAAGGTCACCCCCTTCAAATGGAGAAGCCCCACGCTGCAAGCCAAGCGATGGGTGTACTGGCTCGGAGCGCGCAACCACACGGGGGCCCGGACGCGCACATGCACAGGCACACACACACACGTGCACACACACACAGACACAGTTACGCACACAGACCGACACACCCGCGCACAAACATACAGACACACACACACATGCGTACACACAAGCATGCACACACATGCACACACACATACGCACATGCGCATGCACACATAGACACACACAAACGCACACACACACAAACGCACAAACACCCACCCACACAAACACACACACACACACACACACACACACAAACACACACCATCATTCTCTTTCTTGCACCCCCCCCGCAACACACACACACACACACACACACACACACACACACACACACACACACACACACACACACACACACACCACACACACACACCACACACACACACACACACACACACACACACACACACACACACCATCATTCTCTTTCCTGCACCCCCCCCCCCCCTCAGGCAGGGGAACCCAGTGTTTGGTTACAAATGAGCAATTACCACGGTTTGAGTTACGCTCCGTTCCCTTGCATTTCATTTAACTCTGTTTATCTTGTATCTCAAGGTTTGCTTTGGGAGTGAACCCACATTCCCAGGCCAAAAACAACCCTGTGTTGCGCAACACAGTGGGAGGGTTAGAAGACAGGCCCTGTGAGATAAATCCATCCGTCTATTCCTTCTGCTTTATTTGATTTTGAAATCAAAATGTCTCAAGTGGTTTGACATGTCTAGCATTTATATTGAGAAACAGCAGGAGGTCTGGATGGACCGTAGGCGTTGGAGGTTTGCGTGGTGCAGTACTGGGTGGGGTGCGAGCTTGGGGGCTGGGGGCTGGGGGGCTAGGGGCCCACCCTGGCCAACAGTCATTCCCAGATGTCATCGAACCTGCGCTAGGAGCGACCACGCCACGCATTTCAGCTGTGCACTGGAGTGTGGCTCGCTGCCTTTAACACTCAGGAAGAGGGAAATCAATGGGCCCAAATTAGCCGTCTACATCTCCACACTCGGAATGCCGGCGTAATTGCCTGAATGTGTGGCACCATTATGATATATCAAGTGGTTCAAATTCCTCGTTTGCATAAGTGTGCCTGTCCTGTTGTTTTTTTTTTTTTCACCGACTGTCTCATTGAGTGCTGAACAGTGATGGATACACACAGGGTTTAATGGAGACACTGTTTAACAAGGACACAGTCATTAGGCTAAACTATTATTATTATTGTGTGGCAAAGCTCTTGTGCTGGAGTGCTAGCACATTGGCAGTTTACTGCCGTTTGTTTGATCTGATTAGACGCCAGATCCCTGATTACACTTACACATGTTTTAATTGGAATGGAACAACTTCTAAAAGGCAGTGTCATTTACACGTTTATTGATTTTGATTAATAAGTGTTGATGGTGAATAAAACAAGCCTCTGAGTAAGACTTTAGCAATTGTGGACTATCTCATATTGCAGACTTGATTCTCAGCGCGTTTAGCCTTTTTCCAGAAGGTAGTGTCAGTCATTTTATTTATGAAAAATGTTTTCCTATTAATAATTCCCAATCAAGAGTAGAGCTCATTCTGTCTTCTATGGTTCTATGTTTAAAGAGAGGCTTAGAGCTGGCTGTGCTTAGGATTCAAGGCTTTGAGTTGTTTAGGTTGGATATTGGCCAGGATATCTCTCCTTTTCTTTTTAAATGGCCTCCTTTCCACCCCTCATAGGTAGGCCGGCATGTGCACTATTCACTTGCCAATGTCTCACTTTATCTATAGACTCAAGTGATACATTTCATGAAACATTGACATATCATGAATTTCATGAAATATCATATCATGAAACATCGGAAAGGCAAATCTCACAGTTGATAATAAGAATAAATCTTTAATCTGACTATAATATGTAACTAAGTAAATGTAAAATGGTACATTTGTATGAAATAAAATAATACTTTTCTCTGAAATTTTAAGAGCACTATCAAAATACAGCCATCTTAAATCTAATTTTAGATTTTAGATGCAACTAGCATCTGGTTCATACGTTTCTTTAAGCCCTAAATCTTAAATTTTCACTTCAAGAGATCTTCTTTATGTCCATAATTCACTCCTTACTCTCAGAAGGTTCGCTTTCTTCTACGTTATCGTTTCAGCATGCCTGTTTGAACTGCTCTGGCATTTCATCCATGCATCCATGCCCTGTACGCCAAAGTATGCATGATTTTGCTCCAAGTGCTCCATTGTAAACCTTGTGTGGCCCTGCACATTTGTTTTGTACTCGACCCTGTCCAGCCTTGTTGCTAGCTGTGGAACATTAAGCTACGATAGAAATATGCTGTTTATTGCTCTTACTTGATGTGATGGGGCTTTGAAATACAAACAACAAAGGCTAAATGGTTGAGGATCAATGTGCTCCCAAAACAGACTAGAAATTACGTTAACGTGTTTCTAATAATAAGCACGAGATAGGGTGTTTATGGGAATGTCTTTTCTACTTTTTAAGAAGCGCAAACCACCAGAAAGTTCAACATTAGTTCCCAGTTTTCAACATTGAAAATCCAAATAACGCATTGACATAATAGTTTCAGTCATGTACTGACCAACCGGAGTACATGGTTTATAGTGGGGCTTTGAAAGAGCTTTACCCATGTTATTCTAAATTACGCAATGCAATAAAATTGTTTTGAACAATAAACAACAATTGTTTTTTACCAAAATCTGAGAGTCCCATATGACTCTGAACGGGGAGTAAGTCCACAGCTACTTCTGCTCAGTGCCTTCACGTCAACACAGTCCGTTTGAATGTTGACAACCAGCTACACAAGTTTCCCTAATAAACCCGACATGGTTATTGACGCTAACCCGAGCACTGAGTGCACGTCAACATAAAGCATGTTGACGTTGGTTATCTTAAAACACATTTGATCCCAGTGCGTCAGCTGTGTAAAGCATTTTTCCTCTTCTTAAAGAACTCATTAAGTTGAGCCTTATATTTGTTCAGCTGCCAGGTGCCTGGAGAGGACTGGGATGAAAAGGCCACTTTGTCCACACTGGGCCAGATTGGAGCTCTCATGGTTGAAGGAGGAAGAGCAGTTGTTCAGGAATGAGGCCTGACCACAGGCATGTCAGCTGGACTCCTAATACAGAGATCAGTGTTAGAGATCTCTCCCAGAATCAAATGCAATAAAGCGTTGATAGGCACCTTACGGCTGACTTCCAAGCAGGGATCCAAAAAGAAAAGTCCACTGAGATGGTTATGGAGAGGTCTCAAGTATTAACAGAGGAAGTATGTGTTGGCCACCAAAGGATGTGCAAAATAAATAACGCAGTTTGGAGGGTTTCCAGCTGAAGAAATTGCTCGGGGAAGTATTTGGTGAGCAGAAAGTATTGGATATTTATGGGTTGGTTCTCAAACCGAGAACATGGGGTGGATGTGAATAAACGAGACACAAAGCGTCTACCCCTTTGCGGCCTGAAAAGGGGTAGTCTGACACACAATGGCCAGTGACACCATGACAACATAGTCAGTCACCGATGCAAACGATGCTAAGATAGCGTTCCTTTCGCACCACACCGTGTGTCCCTCACTCGTGTGTTAAAGCACTGCATAATGACTTGACTCAAAGCATCTGAAGAGCCGGGATTATGTGGTGAACGACCCACACAGGAGAACGGCATATTCAAACAGTGTACCGAATGCTGCAGCGCACCAGAGTGCCCAGACTCCTCGCTACTCCCCCACGTTTGAACCCAACATCCCTGGCGGAGTGTAATAGATTTTGGCGGCCTATGGAATAGAGATTGATTGAATCAAAATGGAAAGGACTTCGCGGGAGGATCGACCATGCAGTAACCCGTGAGCCTTCGGTGCCTTTGCCAAGAAAGTACTCAGAATTATTCAAGCAGAAGGGGCAATGCGATTAAAGCCCGTGGCTTCCTCGTTCAGCATTATATTGAGACGTTACACATGTGACCACCAGAGTGTGCTTTTCTGTTAATTAGCTGCGGAATACCACTATCATTGCAGCTGCAGGCAACCTTATAGACGTATATTCTCTGTGCAGGTTGCGACAGGCCCCCTTTGCAAATTACCCAAACAGCACCCCCCCCTACGCAAGCTCCCCTTCATGCCTAACTGCCGTCTCAGATGACGCGATGAGGAGCCACTGCTGGGCGTAATGAAAAGAGGAAACAAATAGACCTGGAAATGAATTGCCGTATAACAACATGCAGGTACACTCGATTCCGATTCCAAGTCTGTGGTTTCGGGCGACGGTAGGCAGGTGATGGGCCCTGGCAACACGCCCCGGGGGCCTGCTATGCCACCATCCTTCGCTCAAATGTCTCTTTAATTAACAACAGCGTCCTGACGCCCTCCTCCCATCATTAGAACTCAGTGGAACGTTACTGTTGAAAGTGAAGTGGAAGTCTGCCCGCAGTAGACTTTTTTTCTTTTGGGGGCATAGCTCTCCTCAGCGTTCAGTCAATTGGATCAAAACTGTCTTCTGGCAGTGGGTGGGTGACGACACATCTCTTTCTTATCAGACACCAAAAAAAAACGCCCTTCTCGTCGTGCAACGGAAAGTACCCCGACTTCATAGTTACTTTCATTTCCCGAGCAATTTACAGAGTTGTTACTCAGGGAGAGCCCAGCTTGAGTGTTCTCGTTTCAGACTTGACACCCTCAACGTGTCCGTAATTACGGGATTTACAGTGGAACTGGCATATCAATTACGCCGCCTCCCCAAACTTCACCTCAACACAAACATCTCGGGGACTTCCCTGACACGCCGACGTGTTTGCCTGGGACGTGACGTGTCATTATACGCACACGCATATTGTACAGCGCTCTCGCCCGTACCACCCGGGGACTTTGTCTAACACCTGTCACAAACCACCAGCCTCAGTGGTGGCTGGTGGCTGGTGGGAGCCTGGCATGGTTTTGATGTGTACTCAAACATAATGTGCTGTAAAAATATCCCTGTCCTCTGCCAACACGGACAGAGAGAGAGACAGGGAGAGAGAGACGGAGGGAGAGAGTAAGACAGAGAGAGAGAGAGCGAGAGAGAGAGAGAGAGAGAGAGAGAGAGAGAGAGAGAGAGAGAGAGAGAGAGAGAGAGAGAGAGAGAGAGAGAGAGAGAGAGAGAGAGAGAGAGAGAAGAGAGAGAGAGAGAGCTCTTTGCCTCCAGTCCTTACTCGTCTTTAACATGAAGCAATGCCTATTCACCTGACAGAGAGACAGAGAGAGCAATGGAGAGAAAGAGAAAGAGAGAGAGAGAGAGAGAGAGAGAGAGAGAGAGAGAGAGAGAGAGAGAGAGAGAGAGAGAGAGAGAGAGAGAGAGAGAGAGAGAGAGAGAGAGAGAGAGAGAGAGAGAGAGAGAGAGAGAGAGAGAGAGAGAGAGAGAGAGAGAGAGAGAGAGAGAGAGAGAGAGAGAGTGGAGAAGCAGCAGTCTGTCCCTCTGGCAGCTCTCTTCTCTCCACTCATGCCTGCAAGCGCTATTGCTTACCCTAGCATTCTGCCGCTGCCACGCTACTCATATACACACACACACACACACACACACACACACACACACACACACACACACACACACACACACACACACACACACACACACACACACACACACACACACACACACACACACACACACACACAACCGATACGTCGAAACAGATGAATAGACTTAACGCTATTAAACAGCTCCATCTGTTGCATTAGCGCTGATAAGGGGGCTCCATTTGCCGTTGGTGACTCGCCCATTCCACATATTCGCCGGGTCAAACTTGACGTTGTTTATTTTTCGGTACATTAACATCAAATTAAGGATTTGATGCCACGTAACATATAGTTTTCCGGAAAATATAATGTTGTTTTGTAATTTTTTCCCCTGGGGGTATTTAGTATCAGAGGCCTTAATTTGAGTTCATTTTCCTGTCATGCCCTAAGAGGCCGTCACTTGGACTATTTGATCCTGGTGGTGTTCCTGTAGCACACAGAACGTGTATTCACTTACTCTTTTATGGTCTAGCCTCCTCTGGTGTGCATGTACTGTTACAGAGGCTTGGTGACAGCGGACACTTCTTGCAGGCGTTTTGCAGGAATGATCCTCGGGAAGAAGAGTATTGCGACACATGAAAGATTCAAAATTCCCCTCAATTTCATGTACAAATATTTCTTCACATATTTCTCGGAGGCTTTTAAGCTACTTTTGGCCGGCCTCACTTACCTTTATGATTTAAGTGCTTGACCTGGAATGGCCATGGAACTATTCAAATGTGTGTGTGTGTGTGTGTGTGTGTGTGTGTGTGTGTGTGTGTGTGTGTGTGTGTGTGTGTGTGTGTGTGTGTGTGTGTGTGTGTGTGTGTGTGTGTGTGTGTGTGTGTGTGTGTGTGTGTGATAGTGTGTGCGTTTGCTTTTGGGAGTGTCTTTGTTTTTATACTTTACATTTACAGTGGCATTTTACGATTTAAACTCTCATTTAACACATTAACCCTCTCGTATATCCCTGTTTCACACACACTCCCACCAAAACCCGCTGCCCTGTTTGCCCAGCTGCGAGGCGTGTTTGTTCATTAAAAATACAGAATTCAATGAAATCTAAAGAGGGAAAACGAGGGGGCGGGGGGATTGAGGGTGAAGCTAGGGTCTGCCAGAGTGAGAGGAAAGAGGAGGTCCTGAACCCCCCCCCCCCCCCCAGACGCTACTGGTAACCTCTGGGGCCGGGCCAATCAAAGCAGCGTGTCAGGACATCTGTACTGGTAACCTCTGGGGCCGGGCCAATCAAAGCAGCGTGTCAGGAACCTGAGACCCAGTCCCACACACCTCAGCCCCATGTTCCTCCTCCCAAGTCCTGCCATCTCCTTCTCCCTGGCCGCCCTGCTCTCTCCCTTACTGTGCGTCTCTGTTGCACCTCTTCTCCTCTGAGCCACCATTTATTGGTTAATATCGAGGACACACTGCAGTCATCCCTCCATCTTCTTCCCTGCTTTTACTCCTTATATTTATTTTCTGACTTATGAGGGATTTGCAGGCAGCGCTCACTCACACTCACACAAGTGCTGACTCACCCAATTGACTGCCTTGCCCTTGGGCCACGCATTGTGGTATGGGCAGCGGGGGGGGGACTGCCCTATTCCAATCCCAGACAGCACCTGTGGCCTTGCGGGATCCCGTTTGCTTTTTCTTCGTTCCCCTTTGGACGTTTGAGCTGGATATCCCCTAGACATCGCCCTGTCAGCATTACCGCATCACCCGGGCCTACTGGGGCCTGGTTAAACCTCTTGGCCTCAGGCCCTAGCCCGAGCAGATGGTCCTGACCAACAACCACCCTCTTGGATGGGCCCCTTGACCTGGCTTCAGAGACAAATCGACGGTGATATCACCCCTGGCGTTTGTTTACTCCTGTTTTTTGTTTGGGCTTCATATGAGCGCAATATTTCTGCCTGTCCACTTAAAAATGTCTGTTTATATTTTTACTGTGTACAGCTAGAAATTACTAGGATTCATGCAAAGTTTGAACCGTCTAGAGAAATGAACTTCGTAAAGCGCCCCAAGATGATAGCAATTTTGAAATGCAGAATCGGTGTTCATTTATAAACGTACAAAACAAATGGGGAAGCTTTCGGAATTTGAGTGCTAAATTTGGTGTGCTTTGTTTTTGTTATGTTTTGTGATATTTCCTTGGAGTCCCTTTAATAAAGTGCACGCATTTTCTTGAGACTTGCTTTATGGCACGGCATTAAAAGCAGTGTGCTGTGTTTTTAATCCAGCAGGGGTGTAGCCCACAGAAGCTAAGTGTCTTTACGGAGCAGTGACATTAGCTTGTTTATTGGTTGCAAGGGCGTAAAGATGCTATTGTTTTAATTGCTTGTAGATGCTCCTGGGATCGCTGGAGATCAGCCAGACTGCAGACGGCAGCATATTGGGAATGGGATAACAGACTGAAACAAAACAAGCCAAAGTATACATTAGCTTTATTTGATTTGTTTACCATACGTCTGAACTGATTCTTGGGACATAATGAGGTATGGGTGGCAGGTTCACTCTTTTGGAGGTGATTTGCCAGAGTAAAGCAATGCATCTGCAACAGGCTATAGGTTTTACACCCGACATCAGTGATTTCATGAAATATGAAAGATGGCAATGGACAAGGCATGTTATTGGTGACCTTTCAGTGGTATTAACGGCTTCTCGCACTTAGTTTCTGGAGTCAAATGAAAGCCAATGGTGATAATCGGTTCTGAAGCTAGATCCGTCTAACAATGCAAACAGGTAAATATCTTTAACTCAATTTGACATTCTAAATTCCTACGTGATTAAGAGCTTGCTCAAACAAAACAGACATCAGACAAACCCACAAACTGATACTCAAGCACACACACATGGACTCACCCATGCACTTACACACACGCCTTCACACACACACACACACACACACACACACACACACACACACACACACACACACACACACACACACACACACACACACACACACACACACACACACACACACACACACACACACACACACACACACACACACACACACACACACACACACACACACACACACACACACACAAACACACAGACACACACGCACACGCACGCTCACGCCCACACACACTCACGCACACCCACACACACACACACAAAACGCCACACACTCCCCCACACTTCTTGTCCTAGGCGACACCTTGCGTTCTCTGTATGGCTCTGAGCCCCTGTCCTCCCGCTGGACAGCTGCCCCTGGCGCTCCGCTACCTTTTTACATATGCACGCCGTGACCTTCGGACCAGGGCCCTCTGGTGGGACATTAGCCGGGGGGCCGCGGGAGAGGCAGCTAGCGGCTTTAACAAGTTCCTGAGAGCTTTGGGCCTGGCCTCGCGTCGGGAAGGGGAGCGGGGGTGCGAGCGGGAAGGGGCGGCTGGGGTAATTTCCCGACGCTGCAGAGGGACTGCTGGGCGTTGTAAATGTGACATGACTCCTTTTCTCTCTCGCTCTCGCTCTTCCTTTCGCTCTCTGTCTCTCGCTCTTGCAGTTTCTCTCTCCATCTACTTCTTTCTCTCTCTCTCTCTCTCTCTCTCTCTCTCTCTCTCTCTCTCTCTCTCTCTCTCTCTCTCTCTCTCTCTCTCTCTCTCTCTCTCTCTCTCTCTCTCCTCTCTCTCTCTCTCTCTCTCTCTCTCTCTCTCTCTCTCTCTCTCTCTCTCTCTCTCTCTCTCTCTCTCTCTCCTCTCTCTCTCCTCTCCTCTCCCTCTCTCTCTCTCTCCTCTCTCTCTCTCTCTCTCTCTCTCTCTCTCTCTCTCTCTCTCTCTCTCTCTCTCTTCTCCTCTCTCTATCCCTCCCTCATCCAGTACCCCAAGCGGCCCCCCTCCCCCTCCCCCCGGCCCCCCGCCCCCCGCTCTGCTGGGGCCCCTTCAGGCAGGTGGCAGTGGGGTTCTAAGCCTCCTCCCAAAGCCCTTGAAGGATGTCTCCCCCGTTCAGCTAATAAGGGTCCTGCCTCACCCATTCACCAGGGGGACGGCCATTTAATGAAGTGCCTGACAACTGGGTCCACAGACTCCTGTCGACGCGCCGCCAATGGCTGCCCCTGTACCCCACCCCCCATCTTCCTCCTCTTCGTCCTCCTCTTCCCCACCCTCACCTCCTCCTCTCCCCTCTGCTATGCATCACGGTTCAGATGCAGAGTTTGTATGTTGCTGCCAGAGAGGAGGAGTAGGAGAAAGAGGAGGAGGAGGAGGAGGAGGAGGAGGAGGAAGAGGAGGAAGAGGAGGAAGAGGAGGTGCTTAAAACCGGTAGGACCAG
>OLKM01000525.1:144381-151881 GCA_900291075.1 Melanogrammus aeglefinus | reverse complement strand
GTCTATAGAGATCCCATTTCATTAAGCTAAAACACACACCTCCAGCTACACTCTGATGATGCCGCATAGACCCCCAGCCATCCCTAACCACCGGCCGAGGAGGACTGTGGGAGTGGGTGGGGGGTTGCGGTGGGGGAGGACTCTGTAAATGGTTTTACGGTGGATCAGCGAGGCCCGCGTCAGGGTCCATCCCGAATCGATACCCCGACATAACTGACTTTAAGTGCATAGGTGGCAGAGGCTTGATATATATATATATAAATATATAAATATATAGATATAAATCTATAAATACAAGGCTTTCCCTGACGGAGGCCAGCGGGGTAAGGATGCCCCGGCAGTGTGTATCAGATGCCCAGAGGTATGTCAGAGGTATGAGTTGACCAGATGTCTGGCTCCCCTACCGCACCGTGCAAGCCCCTCCAGGCCCTCTCTGAGCAATGTACAAAAACGCATCGGGGCCGATGGCGATTCAGCACCCTGGCCCTGCTCCAGATGAAGTATTGATTGTTGATATGAAAACCTCATTACATAAACAGAAACAGCAACACACAAAAAAAGGCCAGGGAACCTTTGCATAAATCCTTTAATTGAATTTCCACTGCCAATGGTTGGAGGTTCTCTTTTTTAATTGAATCCGCCGGTGCCGCCGTGATTTGCATTCACCCAGAGTGGGGGTCTCTCCCAGATAAAGTGCCATTGATCCTTATTAAAGCTCACCTCTGGCGCCGCCGCGGACGGAGCGGGAGAGAATTAAATGTGTTCACGGTGCATGTACCTGCTGCCCTCCAGCCACTGCACTGAGAATGCATGGAGGAGGTGGAGGAGGTGGAGGAGGTGGAGGAGATGGTGGTGGTGGTGGAGGAGATGGTGGAGGAGGTGGTGGTGGTGGGGGAGGAGGTGATGTTGGTGGTGGTGGTTATGGTGGTGGTGGTGATGGTGGAGGTGGTGGTGGAGGGGTGTTGGAGGTGAAGGTGGTGGTGGAGGTGGTGAGATGGAGGAGGAGGAGGAGGTGGAGGAGGTGGAGGAGATGGTGGTGGTGGTGAAGGAGATGTTGGAGGAGGTGGTGGTGGTGGGGGAGGAGGTGATGTTGGTGGTGGTGGTTGTGGTGGTGGTGGTGGTGGTGGTGGTGGAGGTGGTGAGATGGAGGTGGTGGTGGTAGTGGAGGTGGTGGTGGAGGTGGTGGTGGAGTTGGTGATGGTGGTGGAGGTGGTGTTGGTGGAGGTGGAGGTTGTGGTGGTGAAGGTGGTGTTGGGGGTGGTGGAGGTGATTGTGGTGGTGGTGGCAGTTGCTTAGATAGGAAGAAGAATCTTGAATTAGTCCTTTTTTCCGACAGACAATTTAAAGGTCCCATGACGTGCCACCAGGTGTGAGTGTGATTAGCGGGGACAAGCCGTTCTGAAAATCTGTCCACTTGTGAAGTCAAGTGGACAGACAGATTTTCAAAACGGCGCATCACACTCACACCTGGTGGCATGTCATGGGACCTTTAAGAAACATTGCGGAAGCTAATCTATATCAGATGTAGTGGATGGCAGTTTGCCGTGGAATATTAGTTTTCGATATAAAATATCCAGAATTAAGTTCAATATTTCTCCAGCTCACATATTATTACAATATAAGATTAGATTTACTAATAATCCCGACTGGGATTTTTTTTTATTTCATAGTTAAATCATGTATTGGTATTTTTATTTCATTAACAAATACCTTCAAATACCAACACTATGTTTTACCCATACATAAACATACATCATTGATGAATCAATGATACAAAACATGGCTCCCATCCCAATCAACATTGTCTCCGCCCGTGTCGATACCATCGACTGAAATGAAACCCCTCTCAAACGACCCAAAGTGGCACGTCGCTCTCCGTATCGGCGTAGCGATGAACCTCCAATTGTTTTTCTTTCAGATTCCCAGCGCGCAAAGCCCGTCCTGCTCCGACTCCAGACGCGGAGCAGGACGGGGGCCCGGGAACGCCCCGCCCGGTTGATTAGAGATCTGTCTTGATCGGCCGGGCGATGTCACAGGAGATCAATCTGCTGATTGTTGGCCATTGATCACCTTCTCCTCCTGTTCAGTGGAGGGCATTAGTGACTCTCAGTGCTCCTATTGGATTCCCCCCGCTGAGGAGGCTCTGCAGCCAGCAGGCCTCATCCATACCTTGTAGACGGACAGGCCGCTGGACTGACGACTGCTTGTGTGGGTCGGTGTTCCTGTTTGTGTGTGTATATGTGTGTGTGGGTGTTAGTGAGTGTGTTTGTGTGTGTGTGTGTTTGTGTGTTACAGTACACAAGTCTGCATGTGATGTAGTATTTGTTTCAGGTCTGTGTGCGTGGGTTGTTTTGTTTCTTAGTTGTGTGTGTGTGTGTGTGTTCGTCCGTGTGTGTAAGTTTGTGTGTTACAGTACACAAGTCAGCATGTGTTTGTAGTTTCTGTTTCTGGTCTGTGTTTGTGCGTTTGGGTGTGTGTGAGTAATTCATTTGAGGATGCGTGTAAGCGTGTGCGTGTGTGTCTGTGTATGTTTTGTGTTTGTGTGTTTCAGTGTGCATGTGTGTGTGTGTGTGTGTGTGTGTGTGTGTGTGTGTGTGTGTGTGTGTGTGTGTGTGTGTGTGTGTGTGTGTGTGCATGTGCGTGTGTGTGTGTGCATGTGTGTGTGAGTTGGTGCTTGTGCTATAGCCTGCTTGCGGATGCATGTACTGCATATCTTTAGTGGGTATTCCTTATCGTTAGCTAATTGGTCTTATGTCGCCCATTGAACAGGTTGCAGCCTCATATCTGTCTCTCTTATGGCGCTTTTCCACTACACTTTTCCAGCACGACTCGCCTCGACTCGCCTCGACTCGACTCGCCTCGCCTCGGCCACGTTCCTTTTCCATTACAAAAAGTACCTACTCAACGTGGGCGGGGTCGTCATAGCACGGCGGTGCGAAACTGCGTGACACAAGGGATGTTCTATGCCGCGACACAAACACAAACAATGGAGGACATGGAGGCAGTGGTGTAACTTGCTGCTCGTTCTGTGGCTTTTTGTCACAAACAAAAGCAAAAGAAGATTAGTCAGAAAAGGCTGCAGGCGGCGAGACAAAACCAAACAGAAAAGGTTACAGGAGAGTTTTGGAAGCCGGTACAGTACAGCAAGTATGAAGCCGAAGATAGACGAGTGACGACCACTCTCTGACCAATCAGCGGCCAGCAGTGTGTCGACGTCACATTTTAGTACCGGCTTGACTCGCTTGGAACCTCACCAGAGCAGGTACTAAAATAGTACCTGGTACCAGGTACTTTCCCTAGTGGAAACGCAAAAAGAACCGAGGCGAGTCGAGGCGAGTCGAGGCGAGTCGCGCTGGAAAGGTGTAGTGGAAAAGCGCCATTATTAAAGGATTCTGGGGTACACACACACACACACACACACACACACACACACACACACAGCCACAAACACAGCCACACACACACTCATCCACACAGACACACACATACACACACACACACACACAAACAGACTCACACACTCTCACCCACACACACACACGACACACACACACACACACACACACACACACACACACACACACACACACACACACACACACACACACACACACACACACACACACACACACACACACACACTCACAAACCCATAGAGTGAGATATTCATGAATTAAATCAATGGGGATTAACCTTTCAACCCTGTCCACATACTTATACATCTGCCAGCATCCGTCCCCCCCCCCCCCCTCGATATTTTATCAATTTTCTGAACAAACCTAGCGTCTTACTTCATGGGACAGCACTGAATAATTTATGTTAACCTGAAGCACGTAAACGTATGATAAACTGTTACGACAACAGATAACGACAAAGTAGAGACGCATACTCATACATGCGTGCTTTCATGCAAATATGCTGATTTTTATTTTTTTTCGCATATATATTTTCTTCATTTATTTATAACTTTGCACTTGAGCGTTTTCCCATGGGCAAAACTCTCCCCGCATGCAGATTGAGTCTATTCAGCAGAAACCTTTGGCTGTGTTTGACTGTGTTAGTGTTTACCTGCATTAAGTGCAACTAAATGCAGGTAATGCCAAACTATTTTGAGAGCTTCAAGGGATATGCAAAAACGTAGCAACGTCCGCTAATTTAATATGGATCTCTTTAACCCAGTTCACATGCGTGCGCCGGTGTACAGAGCAGGCTAGAGGTGATATGAGTTAAGAAAGGTATACGTTATGAGGGTTATTCTGAACACAAACAGGTTCAAAGCATGCAATACATACTTGGAAATGCTTCATATCTCGTGATTTAGTTTTGTGCATATTTCTAGTCTCTTCTGGATTGGTCAAATGTCACTTATTTGTGTTTTTAATTAAGAAAAAAAAGTAAAACCAAATGCAATTTGTAAAAAAACTAAAACCTTTAAAATCTATATTCATGGACAGCAGGATACATTTACACATAAAGGACAACATTTGGCGCTACATCATCCTATGTAGATCTATATATTTCACCACATCTTGCACACCTGCTGCATGTCACCTTGCAGTGTATTCTACCAGGAAGGACAGGAAATGTCCTCTCTCTTCCCTGTCGATTCTCTTCCTCTCCCTGGTTGTTTTCCCATGCCTACCCTTGTCCTTGGATGAAGCGTGTATTGAACGATAGATGTGAGGAATAGCTTGAGTACTAACTCATAGCATTGATTCAAAAGTGTCATGCTGGATCGTGGGACAAAGTGAGAATAGACATTGTAAATCAAAATGATTTGCCTTGAATGAGCATAAGTGTTTTTTTTTTCAGTTGGGTAAAGGATTAATGATTTGTTAATACTATTGATTCCCCCCTTTGCCATTGCAAACATTCAATGCTCTCTCTTTCACCATTAGAGCCCCGTGGAGCACAGGAGTCTCACTGAAGCCGCCTGATACAGACTCAGACTCAGCATGGGTATAGGTCTAAAAGGTCCTTAGAGTTAGAGTGCGTGAACCTTTGCTCTAAAAGGTCCTTAGAGTTAGAGTGTGTGATCCTAGCCTCTCGAAGGTCCTTAGAGTTTGAGTGTGTGAACCTAGGCTCTAGAAGGTCATTGGAGTTAGAGTGTGTGAACCTTTGCTCTAGAAGGTCCTTAGAGTTAGAGTGTGTGATCCTATCCTCTCGGAGGTCCTTAGAGTTTGAGTGTGTGAACCTTGGCTCTAAAAGGTCCTTAGAGTTAAGAGTGTGTGATCCTAGCCTCTAGAAGGTCATTAGAGTTAGAGATGATCTATGTGGGATATAGAAGGTCCTTAGACTTAGAGTAGGTCTAGCTGGGATCTAACAGGGCCTCAGAGATAGAGAAGGTCTATCAGGGATCTGGAAAGTCCTCACTCCTTAGACCTAGAGTAGACAAAAGGCATCCTTATTCGCACATCATGTAAATAGGTTAATCTTGATTCAGAACAAAGCCCTCAAGCTTCATTTGTCCCAAAAATACAAGCCAACAAATATTAAAGACAACCCGTTTAACCATGACATCATAGTGTCTCTACTGAATATACAAGGAAAGAGGTTAAAGACATAGACTATAGCATACATGAAAGTACCTGAAAGGAAGCAACGGCGGGTGGCTCACACGGAGACCCTGAGTCCCAGACGCCCTTTCCTGGTGTGGTTCACAGACTGTATAGTTCTCAGCCTGTACGGGAGCCCGGCGATGAGTGACCCCACTCCGGGCCTGGAGCTTAATAGTCCTCCGCTAACAGACGACTGTTTGTTCTCGGCTGCGTTGTGTGGTGCCCACCCTGCCCAGCTACACATCAAAGAACACCCAAGATCCCAGGGAGGGAGAGGGAGAGGGGGGTTGTTAGTCATGGCTCCAACATGCTGTGGAACCAGAACTTAAGAAGAAACTAAGAGTAATCTTCATTCCGATGTTTGAGGCCGAGAGAAAATAAATACCTGTGATTCTTCACAACACGGTCACGCTGTTTGGACATCGCCTGCCGGGGTAATTAAGGGGATCAAAGCGTGAGGTGTGGTAGCCCACAGATTTGGACGCTGAGTGTGTGACCCACGGTTTGCCGAGCCAGACGTGTGCGCAAGTTCAACAGCCAGTCTGCAGGGTCCAACGCGTCCGCCAAAAATAAGAGGGGGGGGGGGGGACTCTTTTACGCCCCATTACCATTTCAGTATGATTCTGCCGTGTTGTAGCCAATGTAATTTCTACACTGTAGGTAGTAATTATATGTTTACAGGACGCAAAATTTGCCATAGCATTTGAAGTTTATGTGCCTGCACTGATATATACAGTCAGTGTCAATGTTTACACTGATGTTTGAAGACAGACACATTTGAAAGTGCTGAGTTTGTTTTTCAACTTTTTTACTCTTTTTGTAAGTAAGTCAGTAAGTATTCCGATGAGGAGTGCGCTTCATGGCCTCGATGTGTCCCAGATTAATCGCAGTTCAGAAAGCGCGAGTCGGACTGAAACAGAGGCTGTCGATGCCTCTGAGACTTGATATTTTTTGCACATGAGATTATTTTGTTCATGGCTACAGTCAAAGCAGCCGTGAGGTCTTTGTAAAGCTGTTCTAGCACCGGTTAAAACTGCTTTCCTCCCCCTGCTGTCTCTGGAATTACATCCCTCTCTCCTGCTCTTTAAATGGGATTCCATTCTCTTGTCTGAGCTACGGGGAGATGATCAAAGAGACGTTAGATTTAGAGGCGCTTTGAATCCACAATAGGTTTAATTGAAATAAAACGAGGATGGGCCCTTGAACTCAGACAGCTCACCCAGCTGTTTTGTTTCCACTGTGTGAGTTCACGGTCTATCTCTTGTTGAAAAAATCTCAGATATGTCCTTTAGTTGGCATTTTACTGGATATGTGGATCTTACACTTTAACAACTGTATTCTTTATCACCAATGCATTCAATGCCTTATTAGGTGTTGTTAGCTGTGGTCTCCTGTGTGATGGCAGAATGTAATTATTAAGTATACGTTGAAGTGTAGAGTAAGGCCCAATCCCATTTCTACCCCTTACCCCTTCCCCTTACCCCTTCAAAACAAGGGGGAGGGGTAAGGGGAAGGGGTAAGGGGTAGAAATGGGGTTGGGTCTAAGTGTAATGGACGGCTACACCTCAAACTCCAGGATTGGATGGCCAGCATGGGAGGGGGGGAATTTGCCATGTGAGCCAAGCCTGTACTGTCTTGGGAAGAATGATTTGGTGGTAACCTCTGCAGCCACATGGCAGTCGAACAATTAGAACTGATTATGCTGTGGCGTAGCCCATCCATTTAATCACATATAATGGAGATCATCTTTATAGGGTTGGGTGCGTCTTGTGGTGCTCAGACTGTTCTCGTCCTTTTATGATGGTCATCCTGCCTTCTTCTCCAAGATGTGTTGCTACTTTGCACTGAGTCACCAGGGACAGATTCATATTAGCTTTCCCAAACGTTGACAGTTCTGGTTGAAGGATGTTCTTTTGAATCAACCTACCCATTGGCTAGCTCC
>OLKM01000525.1:134381-139381 GCA_900291075.1 Melanogrammus aeglefinus | reverse complement strand
GCTTTATATACCCTCCCTGATATAGTAGAAGTATTCATATTCTTCAACCCAGTTATTATATTCAAAAGTAATATGCCCCGTAGGACCCATCAGCTTCTATTGTCCCTGAATTATACTGGGGGGTGCACCTTCCTTTTGAAGCCAGGAGAGTTATCAAGCACGCACACACACGCACGCACACGCGCACACACACACTCGCGCACACACACACACACACACACACACACACACACACACACACACACACACACACACACACACACACACACACACACACACACACACACACACACAGTACACACACACCACACACACACACACACACACACACACACACAACACACACACACACACACACACACACACACACACACACACACACACACACACACACACACACACACACACACACACACACACACACACACACACATAAACACACGGACGAAAAACTACCAGGTTCACAAAACAAGAAACAGGATCAGGCTGAAACAACTCTGGTTCACACAATGCAGACGCTTTTGAACTCAGATTGTGAAATTACATTCAATACCAGAACAGATCAATTAGGCTGGGCTTTCTGCTTATCCCGTCCAATTTGCGCAAGTACTTTGATCGGGCCAAAGTTTCTTAATGCAAATATATATATTTATCTATTTCTGTTTTTTTTGTTGTATGAAGAAATGTCATTCTAATTATTCAATATGCTTCTTCTCCTTGCCCTTTTTAGCGGGCAGTCTGCTTTCACTATATCATCGCAATGTGTATCTATCACCATTCAAATTGCTTGTGAAATATTGATGATTCAAAATACTGTGGAAACTTTGGAAAAGGGCAAGTCAAATGATTAACAAAAGTGATTAATAACAAGTAAACAAAACACCTCTCCCCTTCAATGTAATGGTGTAGCAGCCTTACAATTATACCTGAGATTAACGTCATGCATGATTAAATTATGCCTGTATAATATGCATGATCATGACTTCTTTAAAAACCTAAAGGCAACAAATTTGCGAATGTTTTTTTATCAAATCAAACCCATTGCTCAATGAGACTAATCTTATCCCGTCGTGTTCACGCACAATGCCAGCGCATTCAATCAAAATATGCCAATTTATTGATTTGAACAAATTCACAAAAGTAAGGATTTAAATCTCAGCCAATGGCCATTAACAACGTATATGAAGATAGACAGGCAATTGGCCATAGATCACCAACGACAGGAAAATCCATCTTGTCTTTTTATTTGCACACCCTAACCCTATTTTTAGATCCTTTTAACCCTTTCGGTTCCATAGGCAGACACAGTTATGTCACAGAAGTATTTTCTTCTAGGGCGGGGAAACAAACAGTTTCTCGCCGTACGTGGGTCTTATTTAACGTGTAGTTCATGTAATCCGTCCCTTTGGAGGTGGACGTAAGCAGCCTGTACTGTGTGAGCTTCATAAGCCCTGTGCCAAAGGGCAGCAAAAACGTGCAAAGTGGAGGACTAAACGCCGATACGGGGTACATGATTTGTTTTGGTAAAGGGTTTCGGTTTGGAGAGTAATACTCTTCTATCGGAAAATAAGGGCTCTGGTTCATGGTGAGGAAACTTACCGTCACAGAGGTTGCACAATAGGCATCATGGTTTTTTAAATGTTTCCTCAAACCACTCATCGGATTACAATGAATGGGCTGCTTGTTGCGCAATCTTCCCAATAACCACCGTGCATTAAAAGTATTCTCGTTGGTCCTAAGCAGGGACAGGCAGAGGCCGAGAAGGGGACTTGGTAACTCACTATCTGTGCGTCGCCGCCGTATTGCAATCGGGGGCCATCACTCCCAGTCTTACACATTCCTATGCTTCTCCTTGACGGTCCAGCATGGAATTGACATGTGATTTGGGGCAAGGAAGTGTATTGATTACTGTGGGGATGGACCGGTAGAACGCTGTGCGTGAATAGAGTGTTCCAAAGCCCATCCGGGACCAAGTCTCTCAAGCTAGGGGTCCCACACAGCGGTCTTAACATGTGGGGAGCAGAAGCTCATTGGCTAAGGAAGGTAAACATCATGCAGTCAAGACATGTAATGTCTAACGTTACACCACAAACGATTAGGCCGAGCGACCTTTTAGATATTTATATTTAGACCGGACAATATCAGGGCCGCGTCCTGTTGTTTTTCTTGCTTCGTTGTGGTCAGTGAGGTCGGTCAATACCTTATCCTGTTTTGTTCTCTACACCTGCGTTCATGAAAATAAAGAACTAAACAAATAAAGTCATCCATTCATTTCGTAACAACGCATACACTCGGTCACCCTCACACATTAGAAGTCAAACTCGAAGAAAGATAAAGTGCACATAAATAATAAAAGTGAATAGAATAAATATCATTTCGCCTGTTAAAACATATTCACACCCGGGGGTCTGAAGGGAAACACGCGTGAAGAGCGCCCGGGACGGGAAGGTCTGGGGGGGGGAGGGGTTGGAGAAGGGGGGTGGGGGGAGCCCTGGATCTGTGTTCTTAGGTGATGGATGGGAGGGTACGGTGGTGCGGGGGGGCGGCGGGGGGGCGCTGAGGCGCTGGGTGGGTGGGGTGGACAAGCTTTGACCTTGGCCATGGAACAGTAAGCGCTAGCTCAGATATCTAACATGATACCCATACATTGCGGCTCATTACGGAAGCTGGCCCCCACCCCCAACCGACCTCCGTCTCCTCCACCACCACCTTATGCAAAGTGCAGAGCTCCACACTGGCAGGCTGACAGGGTTAGTGTACCACTGCTGACCTAACAATAAGATAGGTGAGGGCAGGGGGGGGGGTGGAGGTGGTGGTGTTGGTGGTGGTGGTGGTGGAGGTGGTGGTGGTGGTGATGGTGGTGGGGGTGGTGTGGTGGTGGTGGGTGGTGGTGGTGGTGGTGGTGGTGGTGTGGTGGGGGTGGTGGTGTTGGTGGTGTTGGTG
Source organism: Melanogrammus aeglefinus (assembly GCA_900291075.1). Taxonomy (NCBI): domain Eukaryota; kingdom Metazoa; phylum Chordata; class Actinopteri; order Gadiformes; family Gadidae; genus Melanogrammus; species Melanogrammus aeglefinus. The sequence goes on along the minus strand of OLKM01000525.1, from coordinate 136,438 downwards.
GTGGTGGTGGAGGTGTGTGGTGGTGGTGGTGGTGATGGTGGGGTGGTGGTGGTGGTGGTGGTGGTGGTGGTGGTGGTGGTGGTGGTGGGATGGGAGGTTGGGTGGGGTTCCCCGTTACCTCAATCCACAAAGAAACTACACTTACACACACAGACACACACACAGACACACACCCACACACAACACACACACCGACACACACAAACACACACAAACACAGACAAACACACACACACAGACACACACACACAGACACACACACACACACCCACACACAGGTACACATATAAGCACATTCACACACACTCACACAAACAAACATACACAAACAAGTACGCTCATAAACAGGAACACACATACGCACGAAAAAAAACCTGTTAAAAAAGCATAGTCCAAGATTCCTCTGATTCTGTTGTCTCTTAAGAAGCCATGCTGCATCCCTCTGTGAAAACCCTCTGAGTCAGAGCGAGAGAGAGAGAGAGAGAGAGAGAGAGAGAGAGAGAGAGAGAGAGAGAGAGAGAGAGAGAGAGAGAGAGAGAGAGAGAGAGAGAGAGAGAGAGAGAGAGAGAGAGAGAGAGAGCGAGAGAGAGAGAGAGAGAGAGAGAGAGAGAGAGAGAGAGAGAGAGAGATAGGGAGCCTAGCCTGCTGGGTGGTATATTTTGAGACCAGTCGATTCTATTTTAAAATGTGTTTAAATCTTGCCACACCGGCGATAAAAATCGAACGTCTCTCTACATTGTTGAGTGGTGGCTCGGCTAATTTTAAGCCCCTGATACCAAATTATTGACAGCTTTGATTGACTCGACTCTCTCTTTAATAACGGCCTCGCCGTAAACATTTTATTTCCATGATCTACAGCGGCGCCCGTTCACCTGTTACCTTCAGACCTCCTGATGCTCTCACAGAACAACCTGGCTGTTCTGGAATAGAGTACTATGTACATCCCACTCACACACTCACAGACAGACAGACAGACAGACATACAGACAGACAGACAGACACACACACACACAAACGCATGCATACAAAATCACACACATGCACAAACACACACACACACACACAAACAAAGTATATTTATGATTTTGAATATTTCCCTGGCTTCACCTATCTCCTTTGTCCGTCCAGAGGAAGTGTAGAACTAGTCGCACGTGGAAGGTGGAACACAACAATCTTTACGGAGATTAAATTTAGAAAATGGCTACCGGGCACAGCGTGGGAACAGATGGCGTCTTAATTTAAACACGGTGGTCTCAGATGAGCAGACACTACCCCGAGTCAACACAGTCTCACCGTGTCTCTTCCTCCCTCCAAGTTACCGTGGATACACAGCCTACAGTAAATACTCTGCTGTTCTCTCTCCCTACCTCAACCTCCTGTCTGTGTGTGTGTGTGTGTGTGTGTGCACGTGTGCGTGTGTGCTTCTCTCTGTGTGGTAGGGAATGCATTGCAGCAGTCTGAAGACCTGGCTTGTGGGGACCAGCCTATTTGCACCAGGGTAACCTCTTATCAGAGACATTGGCATAACTTGAGCTGGATGACATAATCAATAATCAGAACTGTTAATCAATGGTATTCTTAATAAGCATTGATCCGGCCCACAAGGTTAGCCAGCTTTATCGGTTTACATTAAGCAAAGCAACACAATAGACAAAGAACCAGGACTGGCACAGGCCATTTTAACCCCTTCCCATCCAGCAGGGAAAATAGGACTCTCTCTTTCTCCCTCTCCATCTCTTTCTCACTATGTCTTCCTCACTCTGTCTGCTCCTTTATTTCTCTCTCTTCCTCTCTCTATGTCACCCTTATTCCCTCATGCTCTCTTTCTCTCTCTCCCTCTGTCTTTCTGTAACTCTCTATTTCTCTATCTCTTTCTCTCTGTGTCTCTCACTCTGGCGGCATCTCTCTCTCTCTCTCTCTCTCTCTCTCTCTCTCTCTCTCTCTCTCTCTCTCTCTCTCTCTCTCTCTCTCTCTCTCTCTCTCTCTCTCTCTCTCTCTCTCTCTCTCTCTCTCTCTCTCTCTCTCTCTCTCTCTCTCTCTCTCTCTCTCTCACCTCT
>OLKM01000525.1:128138-131908 GCA_900291075.1 Melanogrammus aeglefinus | reverse complement strand
GAGATGAGAGAAGAGAGAGAGAGAGAGAGAGAGAGAGAGAGAGAGAGAGAGAGAGAGAGAGAGAGAGAGAGGGAGAGAGAGCGCGTTGTGATGGAAGGGGCGGGTCAAACCGGTGTTGTTCTTTGATTCCGTTGCGGGACATGAAGATCGGATGCAGACCAAATGCCTAGTGTGTGTAGTGTATGAGGGACCCGTGGTTCCGAAGCACTTTTGTATGAACTTCCTTTTAATACAATTTTCACATTGTCATCAGAAGGTTTCACGGTTCTATAGATGAAATGTGAAACAATGAAAAAAAAACGTGTTTTGCAATGCTTACAGTAATTAATGATTAAATATTACATTTTGTTATAATTACCCTGAAAAATATTGAATCAATCTTAAAAGAATGATGTCACCATATGGTTTTGTTTGTCCGTGATCAGACGGGGCTGGTACTCCAACAGGAAAAACACCCATATCTACCGGGGTAGAAACGACCACCACATTCTCATTCTCAGTACGGGGCTCATGACTGAAGCGCCACACCTTCTGTGCTTCATCTGAGCCAAAGAATGTTCCACTGTGGAACACTCTCCCTCGTAAATAAACCTTTCTCTCCGTCCACCACGTTCTTCAAGCCCCCAAACAGTCTACAACCCCACCGGTCTGTCTGCTGTTCCTTGACTCGCTGCTAGTGTAGCTCGTCGGCAAACGCGATTCGGTAGACACTGCCTCGTCACACGCGTCAGCAAAGGTGGTTGGGCCCGCATTGGGTGGTTGAGGAGGAAGTGGAAAGGGAAAGGCTCCATAGAATCACCTTGGATGTTGGACCCCACTAATATGTGGACAACAGGGGGCGACCAGGGACAGCTCCATCAGAATATGTAATGAGCAACAGGGATGTTGTCCTCCATGTCCTCTCCCGACAAACAAGCAGAGCAATCAGAGATGTTGTGCTGAGGATCACTTAGAGGCTTTTGGAGCCTTCAGCACATGACAGCCTCCATCGATTCGGTCAACTCTCGCCTCCTCAAGCAGCATTTCTAATTGCTCCACCAGAGGTCTGGGCCCCCCCCCCCCCCCTATCTTTTATGTCCTTTAGCTCAGGAGGTGTCAATAACAATAAGGGGACATGATAACTGGCTTCTTCCATGACACCTGCATATTTTCTTAAAGGCACTTACAGTTTTGGTTTTAGTTTTCCTGTTTCCAGTTTTTTTTTTTTCCCACCCTGTTGTTGTAGAGGATTCAACCTGGATTCTGAAGGGAGTATTTCATCTTGCAAAGTGAACCCCAGTTATGGTTAAGTTTTCTTATTCAAGACAAGCTCCTTGTGAATCTAGGGGGTCTGTCTACCTGGCAAGATCCTTTCCTGCCATAGGATGCTTCCTTGCCTGGACTAAATTTGAGGGTGGGGCTGCATTCTGTGTTTATAACTGTGTATATCTTCATTTTATGTTTATTTTGAGAATGAAGTTTCTCCTGGATGTTATGACGATAACGATGTACATACCATGATTCGGAATCTGTATTTTACTCTTCAATCACCATTAACATAGTGATAAACATTGAACTAATTAGACAAGTTCAAATATGTCATACGAGACACCATTCCCCGCTAAATGAGGTACTGTCTAGGCTACTGTGAAAGGAGTGACACGTCGTGATCCACCACCTATCTGACCTGCTCAGGACACTGCTCATAAGGACGCCATTTTGCCTTGAAAAAAAACGGACACATTTCCTTAATGTGAACCCTGTGAACGAGTGAATGAGTTGGAATAGAAAAGGAATATCATTGTTTTATTGATTTGAAATGTTGTCTGATCTACATGTTTTTCGTCTCAACCCTTTCCCTTAAAAAATATACAGTTCAAGGTAGTATCCTGTATTGCTTGGTGGGGGATAAAACCTGAGAACTGCTGTGCGGCTCTTAAGTCTCTGTAGGCTTTCTATGCTGTCTCCGTCATTGATCCCCCTCTCTCCTTTATTTATGTTTGTTTACTGCCCTGTTTGACTCAAGAAGCTGCCTATTGCTTTTATTGTCCAATGCAATGAAGGGTGCTTTTATCACTATTTGCCTGCGGGTCAAAGGTCACAATGGAGACAAATAACCTAATGATACAGAGTGATAAACAGGATGTGCTGAATTTGGGAACATGCAACCACCTTCGGGGATACCTTTGGGTCCATTCTTCTCGAGGCAGACTGGGCAGGGAAGCAGAGTGGACTGACTGGAGCCTAATGCTGTGGTCAAGGCAGTGGTTTGGCTGCTCCAGGTGGAGCACACTTAGTGTGGAGCAACCCTTGGGTGTAGTGGGACGTGGTGTTTCTTCTCATCGTGTTTTTGCTCTGTGCTTTTACTTCGTACTCATATTTAACATGAATCTTGTTAAATCATGTGGTCTTTTAATGCAATATATACTGGGGTCGTTAACTTGATAAGTAACCCTGTTTCACGTCAATGTGCAATTTCCTTATTGTATGTAATTCATTTTTGATCAGGTTTATGGTCTTCATAAATGGGTGTGGTTTGGGAAGGGAAACATGCATGCTGTTTTTTTTGCAGCCTCATTGATGTTGCAGTTTGTACTTAAAGAAATAGATTATTAGGATTATTACTTATAACTGATTAAACCAAGGCAAAACATCTCTCTTTTTAATGTCTCTCTCAAACAAATACACATGCCTGCTTTCCGTCACACACATACACACACACTGAAACGTACATACCCACACAGACAAAAAGTGTGAAAAATCAAAAGTAAGTGAGGACACAAACGCCCACACGTATGAAGACACACATGTAAGGACATACAGGCACAAACAGATTAAATCCCACACATGTATGCACACATATACGCACACACACACACACACACACACACACACACACACACACACACCACACACACACACACACACACCACACCACACACACACACACACACACACACACACACACACACACACACACACACATACACACAACGCACACATACACACACACAGACACACACACAAAAACACACACACTCACACGCACGCACGCACACACACACACACACACACACATACACACACAAACACAAACACACAAACAGAATCACGTTAGTTTAGAGAAGTTTCTTCATTAAAACTAATGGAGAAGCCAGAGTCAGTGGAAGTGTTAGCGGGCTCTGCAAACCTGCCATCACTTTCCACACAAACCATAATTTAATGCTCTACGATAACCGAAATAATTCTTTCATTTACAGACGCCACTGCCAAATATTGAACCCCCAAAACTGCCGACAGGGAGGCGTAACGCCTTCCCTCAGAGAGTCTCCGTTTTAAATATATATTTTTCTATTCTAATGTATTTAAATGCATAAATTCTCTCGCTAATGGTTTCGGTGTGAGCCGTGGAAACAGCGCGTTCAATGAGTGCACTTAAGAAGATTTCTGCACTTAAGAATCTCTTATAAAAACCAATATATCTGTGGATGTGTCTTTTTTCACGATCCTCACGTGCACTAAGATGTTGAGAGTTGCGGCCGGATAATAAATGTGCAGAACAATTTGGGGGAGGTGGGCGAGCCATTGAGTAAATGCGGAGGGAGGTTTAACATTATAAAATAGCTACAGCACCGAAGAGAAAACAAAGCACTATATTTTGCCATTTTGTTGATATTGATGGTATCTGTTTAATCGGAGGGAGCCGTACCAAATCACATTCTTCTCTTTGTTTAAAGGAAATCACTTTGGATTAGAACAAATGATTAGCCATTAAGTAATGGCGGTGTGCA
>OLKM01000525.1:120638-123138 GCA_900291075.1 Melanogrammus aeglefinus | reverse complement strand
ATTGACCGAGAAGCCCTGTCTGAATATTAACCAGCGCCTTTAAGAACATTGTGTATCCTAGAAAGTTGATCCAGCGAGTCATCCACGTTCAGCCTGAAATTTCCAGGAATAAGTCCAGGAAAAACACTCCCATAATTACACCAAAACAGTCTTTTTTTCGAGCAGCAGTCGCCATATCCACAGTCATCCTCATAATGGTGAAGTAATGCTGAGGCAGGCCCACTAATGAGTCTGCTGTAGCTAATACACACAGATTACAGTGGCCCACATGAGGCCTCTCAGGTGACATTTTATCACCCTCTTCCCCACTGCCCGGCCCTCCCGAGACCCTCCTGGGTTCTCACGTCATCCCGGGAACACTCTGGCTTCCTGAGGCCGTCACTGCACTCACACACTGAAACAGTAGAACCCATTACATCTTTTCATTTTACCTCTCTCTCTCTCTCTCTCTCTCTCTCTCTCTCTCTCTCTCTCTCTCTCTCTCTCTCTCTCTCTCTCTCTCTCCCTCTCCCTCTCTCTCTCTCTCTCTCTCTCTCTCTCTCTCTCTCTCTCTCTCTCTCTGTCTCTCTCTCTCTCTCTCTCTCTCCTCTCTCTCCTTATCTCTCTCTCTTTTATCTCTTGTTCTCTCTCATTCCCACCTCTTCCTCTCTCTCTCTGTCTCTGTCTCGTCTCTGCTCTCTCCTCTTCTCTGTTCTCTCTCTTCCTCTCTCTCTCTGTCTCTCTCTGTCTCTCTCTCTCTCTCTCTCTCTCTCTCTCTCTCTCTCTCTCTCTCTCTCTCTCTCTCTCTCTCTCGGCCTGTCTCTATGTCTTACTTCAGCGTATACATCAGTGGTGCTCGGTGCTGTGGCTTTATCCATTTCATGTTTAGTGAAACTCCCCAAAGGCCGAGGCAATCCGAGGCAACAAGACGCCTCACATCTTTGATATCTTAAACAGAGGGCACCGTGCCAGAGTGATGTTCTTTCCTTTTTTTCCTCTCCGCCAAATAGGAAAAGTGGTTATCCAACGGAGGGAACACCGTCCTGTATCAAACAAAATGAATAAATAATCGGGGGGCTGCAGACACACTTTCATACTTGTGGTGCATGTCCATAGAGGATTGGTTTACCAGCCCAGGCGATTTGTCTGTTGGCACAATTATTGGGTTTTTGTGGCTGAACTATTTACAGTATGATATAACCGGAACCCAGATCCGGTTTTTCAAATACTGCGATGCATTACGCAGCAGAGATTTTTAAATAAAACATGGTTTATTCTCTCCTCGTCGCCCCAGACCTACTTTGATCCAGCAAAACTAATCTTTGGATGGTTGACATACAGGACTGCAACGTCAAAGTATTAAGTAAACTGTCTTCAGCACCGGACGTTGAACCAACACTAAATGGAGAAATGTACATTGTCAAAAAGGCACTTTTTTTATAGATATAAAATCCTGCATAAAAGAAAATGTATTGGAGCTGATGGAAAGCATTTCTTTCTCTTCCTACAACGATGCATTGATAGCGTTGCATAGTGATAAACACATTGTATTCATATGTATTTAGATCACTATCTTATTTAAAAACAATGTTTACAGCTCTACGTTGTAAGTTTCTCCTCTTACTTGATTTTGTATATTCTTTCTCGCTAAAGAAAAATATAGAACATATATTGACCTAAAACGATATTAAAAAAGGAGGGGATTTTCCCATTGATAGTGGCGACGTGCCTGAAGTTGAATTAATATAACCAGCCAGAGATAATATTGTTCAATGCCAAATCGATTTTCATAAGGTTAGAACCCTAATGTTTATATTTCAGCAACCTCTCTCCTGTGTATAGAGGTTATTAAAAGGAAGATTACATTTTTACCAGTGGAATATAATACAAACAAAAAATTATACTTCTCCTCCCAAGCTGGGCATTGTCATTTATTTATGAGGGCTTTCCCCTTTTCCTTTTTTCCCCTCTGTCCTCACACAGTGGTAAATATGGAAATTAGGATTGTCATTCTGTGTACACATATACACATGTGTGTGTGTGTGTGTGTGTGTGTGTGTGTGTGTGTGTGTGTGTGTGTGTTGTGTGTGTGTGTGGGTGTGTGTGCTGTGTGTGTGTGTGTGTGTGGTGTGTGTGTGTGTGTTTGTGTGTGCTGTGTGTGTGTGTGTGTGTGTGAGAGTGTCTGTCTGTATATGTGTACATGCATGATTGAGTGTGTGTGAACACAAACACATATCCACACAATGGGACTCACCCACACATGCACTATGGATGTGCCTTTGTGTAAATTTATATTTCATACTATGCCTGTGTATAGTGCATTGAGTTGTGTCTGGCTGCTTTATAGAAGCTGGGGGCCTGTAGGAGTCTCTCTCTCTCTCTCTCTCTCTCTCTCTCTCTCTCTCTCTCTCTCTCTCTCTCTCTCTCTCTCTCTCTCTCTCTCTCTCTCTTCTCTCTCTCTCTCTTCTCACTCTCTTTTCTCACTCTCTCTTTTCTCATTCTCTCTCTCTTCTCTCTCTCT
>OLKM01000525.1:77223-95731 GCA_900291075.1 Melanogrammus aeglefinus | reverse complement strand
TCTCTCTCTCTCTCTCTCTCTCTCTCTCTCTCTCTCTCTCTCTCTCTCCCCCTCTCTCTCTCTCTCTTCTCTCTCCTCTCTCTCTCTCTCTCTCTCTCTCTCTCTCTCTCTCTCTCTCTCTCTCTCTCATTCTCTCTCTCGCTCACTCTCCGTTTTAACAGTGCTCTCAGGAGGAGAGAATGGAAAGCCTCCCTCCTTGTGCTTACTCACAAGCAGGAAACACAAAGAAAAGCAGCAGTGATTTTGGTCCGAGGACAAAGCGCTGCATCGACAAACATGAATGAAATCTTTCTGGTGGAATTTATCGATGACGCATATTAATACCCTTTATTCACTCGCATGAACACGAACGCCCGAGAAAGGAGGTTACATGGGCAGTCCGGTGAAGCCTTTGCCCAAACACCATGACCAAAATGATAACATACTGACTCCAAATGGATATAAGTTAATGGTGAAGAGATTTGTATATTTAACAGACACATATATATTTTCAACAGAACGGTGGACATCTTCCATACTGACTTCAAGTCATATCAATAATATTATGTAGCTCAGTGATGCATGACTCCATAACATTATTAGGTGCTGCTCTGTGAATGATCAACGGTAAGACAAAAGCCTCTACAAACAGCCTTCCTCCTGACCCAGCTATCCCTGGGACTAATTATTATCTTATGGAAATGTGGCTATTCCTGCCTACTTTCACATCCCTAATTATTTCTGTTATTCCAATATCAGCCAGGCTTTGATGTCCCAAATCCTGTATTTAAATTGTGTAAGATCCATGTCCTGGATTCCCTCTGAGAATTGTCCATGTAAAATACATGGGCTCCGTGTGGGTATTACTGGGGCCCCCAGGGGCCAGCCTACACCAGGTCTTCCCTCTTTTTTTCCACCGTTTTTCTTTTCCTTTTTTTTGGCCTTGTTGGGTGTCTGTTGGGAGAGCGTGGATGTAGTGTCGGCACTGACACTGAGGTCTGATCTTCTGCTGCGTTCTTCTGTGTTTGATTCGGGTCTCTGCAGAGTGTTTAAGAGGGAGAGAGAGAGAGAGAGAGAGAGAGAGAGAGAGAGAGAGAGAGAGAGAGAGAGAGAGAGAGAGAGAGAGAGAGAGGAGAGAGAGAGAGGAGAGAGAGAGAGAGGGAGAGAGAGAGAGAGGAGAGAGAGAGAGAGAGAGAGAGAGAGAGAGAGAGAGAGAGAGAGAGAGAGAGAGAGAGAGAGAGGAGAGAGAGAGAGAGAGAGAGAGAGAGAGAGAGAGAGAGAGAGAGAGAGAGAGAGAGAGAGAGAGAGAGAGAGAGAGAGAGAGAGAGAGAGAGAGAGAGAGAGAGAGCGAGAGGGCGAGAGAGAGGGAGGGAGAGAGAGAGAGAGAGAGAGAGGGCGAGAGAGAGGGAGAGCTTTGTCAGTATACAGTAACTGGTCACCACCTCACCATGATAGGACTTTCAGATAGCTAGGTTATAGTTGTTGCATAGCCATGTTTTTTTGAATACCTGATAATACATGGATAATTTTCTTTTACTATACAGGAAGAGTCTAGTGTTATTGGATTAGATCCAGAGAATATAATTATAGTATACAGGCAGAATATAGCTTTAATGGATTAGATGCCTAACTTTATCTCGATGATATTGTTAACGGGGAGAGTCTAACGTTAATGGATTGGTTGAGGTGTGTAAAGTTTTGGCTCATATAATAAAGACATTGATGATTTACGTGTAAAGTAAATGGTTTCGGTAAATGAGCGAGGGTTAAATGTCTCAGCACCATATGGTCTGGCACCGTCTTGGCAGACAATTAAATGATTCTCCAACTCATCGTGCAATAAACGTACGGAATAACATCTCTTCACATCTCCCGCTTTGCGCGCAGCAACGAAAAAAGAACAAGAAGCAGCCGATTCTGCGTTCAATCCAATTACCTTCCCCGCAGGAGGACCCGGGGGTCCAGGTGGACAGGAGGTGGGAGCCATAGGAGAAGAGACGTTCCCTCAGCGTCGAGCCCTGCTCTGGGCCCTGTGTCTCTAAAAGATGACTGTGTGTTAAGCCATCAGCACGGTATTTTCACACACGTGAGCTATGGCCGCGTGCGCTCCGAGCAACACTTTTTTATTAATGGCGAGCTGTCTGCGGCGGGATGCTCTGCATATTTGCATATTAAACAGGCAGGGAAGGGCTGATGCCCAGTTCATTACCGTCCAAGATAAATCAGCTTAAACATCCCTCCTCCCCCCTACTCCGCCTCCCTCTCGTCTAGCCTCTCTCCGAGGGGCCCTTTTCTTCAGTCTCTCCCCCCGCCGCCCCCCCCCCAGCTCCTCGTCCTGCTGTTGTCTCTCCGGCGCGTGTCTCTTGATGTGGTGCGTTGGTGAGATCATCAAAACACGCTGGTGAGATCATCAAACCCCGTCCACCAACACACTCCGGTTCCGGTGCTGCGACGGAGTGTGTGTGATGGGGCCGTCGCCGGCGTTCACACCAAAGGCGTGTGTGTGTGTCTATGAAGGAGAGGAGGGGGGGGGGGGAAACATTTACTATTTGGTTGGATTTACTACTTCAACCTCTGTAGCAGAGCAGCTGTTACGGTGCGGTAATGAGTTATGAATTCCGTAGCTGCTGTGATTAGAGGCAGATGAGATGTAATCATAAAATGTCTTGTGACTGCCGCCGTTAACTCTGATGTGCTTATTAGGGTGCAACATATTCCGGCGTATTACTTGACACACATATGTTTGCCGCTGTTTAGTTTCTTTGGTAGAAATAACATTTCCCATTTATTTGCGGTAAAAAATAAGTTACACTTCACATGTCCCATATTACTAATAGCGTCGAATATTTCGTTTGAAATACAACGTCAGGAAAGGAATCATCGTGTGTGGCTGTATTATTGTTCATAACAACTAGAATACAGTTTAGAAGTTTTCAAAAATCACTGCAACTACGTCCGTCATATCATTCAGTTTTCTATTAAACTACATTTTAAATTGCTCAAGTACAGAATGTTGGCCCTGCGAAGAACCGAGTAATCAAAAACCTGTTAGGAAAGAGTTATTGATTGTCATTTAGCAATGGGCTGTGGCCAGGCTCACAGTAAAGAAGAGGCGCAGACAGCGGGCGTCGTCAGCGAAAAGAGTGAATATGAAACTCAGTTTGAATATACAGACGCGCGGGTTACAGTTTCTGTAACCTGTGTTTTTCCATACAACTCTTCTCAGTAATTAAATAAAATGGAAGCCGTGTTTTGCTAGCATTTCTCTTGTTAGCATTTCGAGTTCTATTTTGACCATATACTGCCCCTTTAAGGGTCTTAACGGTGCGTATGTGTGAGGAGGTGTGTGAGTATTTGCACTCAAAGATCTGAGGCGCGAGTGTTGCATAAACAGGAGTTTACGCAACAGTATATACCATACACCCATGCCTCTGATTTTTCCCTTCCACGTTTTTCCGATCAACACCAATCTACCGTGGAATACGTCTCAAACACTGTCGTTAACGCACTTACCCACATCATAATCACGCTGGTTTACATAACGGCTACTTTATTATTTTTTCACCAAAGCGAGATTAACGTTACCATCACGGTGGATTAGCACGCAGCACACAGATGTTGCATTGCTGCGGTGTTAAATGGAGAATAGCGTTGGCATGAGAACCATGTGGACTTGGGCTGGGAGTCAATGTGTGCCCCGTTCAGGCTCTGCTACACAGCTACTACACCAAGCTGTTTAGACGCTGGCTCCTCTCCAGAAAGCCACATTATGGACGTCAACGAAACAGAAACAAAAGCGCACCAGAGAGAGAGAGAGAGAGAGATGAAAATAATACATTCCTCTGTGTGGGGCCAACGGTGTGATGTGGCGCTAATAATACATTTACCCTGGATAACATGCCCTGACACCTTGTGTTATGGCTATAGCTATAACTGATGGCTACTCCACAGACTCAAATCTGGGCGTATTAATGTCAAACTAAAAATAGGATCGTGCAGTGGCGAAGGTGGTTGACTCCCAGGCCAGTACCGAAAAGGCACTGGGTTCAATCCCCGATGTCCTCAGCCTCATACCTGTAGGCGACCTTGAGCGAGAGAGGCCTTACCCTTACCTTCTCCAGAGTTGTATGTACTGCGATCTGAACTCACTGCGACTTGTTTGGGATGAAAGTGCCTCCTTAATGACTACTAGTGAAAAGAAACAGTTGCACAAAACAGTTTTCTTTCTCGTACTTTTCGTACTTGTTTTGCTGTGTATGTCAAGAACCATCTCTCTTAGCCACGTGTCTGATGGTTCTTTCCCCAGTCCTTCTCGCCATCCTCCCACTCAATTAATAGCCTGCAGTGAGGAAAGATGCTCTATGTTGATGACAAGGGTACTTACCCATATGTAAAAGTCTCACTTCACTGCGGCTAGAACAGCCCCATTTTGGGGGGGGGGGGCTGACATGATCCTTATGTCACACATTGCGTTTGCAATTAGATTGAACGGGGAAACAAGTGAACTTCACACAACCATAAGAAACTTCATTTCGATTTCTTTCCACACCTGCGTCTTTGTGATAGTATGGTAATAACCTAAGTGTGGGAATGTGTGCATACCAAATACCTATAGTTAGTTGAGGTCAACTACACAATTACCTGTCCTGCTGTCTGTGGTGAGGGTGTGAATATATTTAGGGTCCCGGATACATCCAGTCATGAACCGGTATAAAGAATGAAGCGAGATATGGAAAACAATAGATTTGGAACAATAGCTTGACAAATCACTGCATGGGTCCATTTCTGACCTCATCCCTGTTTGTATGCAAGTGTTCTGTTACCAGAGGGGAATAGATATGACCAGACATTTCCTTCAGTTTCATTCCTGGATCCTGTGTGATGCCACTCCTTTTGCAGGCAGGTATCTTTATAAACCAAACGATACAAAATCATTCCAGAGGTATTGATTGTGTACGGCTGTTTTGCGATGTCCGATCGCATCTCAAAGAAAGGAAAAACAGTTAAAAGACGCCTGGTTTCAATGCCGAGAGCCCTGGCTGTGTATACCCTTGCGTTTCTGGAGTGCATATTGTTTTGTATGATGGGCCACGGTGCCTGGCTTATGCATGTTTAATGTTGTTGAACATGAACGCACAGTCAGCCAGTCATAAACACGGCAGCTGGGACACATAAAAGGCTGTAAAGCTGTCAATGAAATTAGAGTGGCGTGTCCACCGGTGCCAATTTACCCAGCGAACACCTGTCTGGACAGGAGGGTGCGGAAGGTTACGAATCCGTACCAAGCACCACCATCCAGCAGACCATACAGGCGTGAGATGCCCAGTAATCAGTGGCTTAGCGTGGCTGCTTTCATCCCCACTATGGTCATTCACGTGGTCCACAAGGTTTATGAGTCACAGGCGTAATAACAGGTAGGAAATTCTTCAAACATCTGAGCCTGTTTTATGTGATTGTGTGTGTGGGTGGGCATGTGTATTGTGTGTGTGGATGGTGTGTGTGTATGTGTGTGTGTGTGTGTGTTTGATGTGTGTGTGTGTGTGTGTGTGTATGCATGTGTGTGGAGTGGGTGGTTCCTTATGCATTGTTGTGCGTTGAATGCATTTGATGTATCTTGTTTTTTAACAAGATGAGTATGTGTGTTACATCTGGGGTAAAAGGAATGACTACACCAGAAGGACCTTTTATCTGGCTGAGGGTGTTGTGTGTGTGGGGGGTAACTTGAAGAAGTGCTCTCCTGTGAATGTGTGTGTGTGCGTGTGTGTGTGTGTGTGTGTTTGTGTGTATGTGTGTGTGTGTGTGTGTGTGTGTGTGTGTGTGTGTGTGTGTGTGTGTGTGTGTGTGTGTGTGTGCGTGCGTGCGTGCGTGTGTGTGTGTGTGTGTGTGTGTGTGTGTGTTGTGTGTGTGTGTGTGTGTGTGTGTGTGTGTGTGTGTGCGTGCGTTCGTGTGTGTGCGTGTGTGTGTGCGTGTGTGTTTGTGTGTATGTGTTTGTGTGCGTGCGTGTGTTGTGTGTGCGTGTGTTGTGTGTGTGCGTGTGTGTGTGCGTGCGTGTGTGTGTGTGTGTGTGTGTGTTGTGTGTGTTTGTGTGTTTGTGTGTATGTGTGTGCGCTGCTCACTTGTTGGGTTAACTGTCTGTGATACGGTCTGCCTCAGGGCAAGAAAGACACTCTCTTCAACACCATTATTCATTCAACTCCATTTCTCATTAGAACATTATCAGCCATGTGAAAATTCACTCTCCGATAAGGGATGCATGACCCCAATATGAGATTTCCTTCTATTGTAGAGCTAGACTAATTGATTGTGGTCCTTCTCCGGCAGTAGCCAAGAATACCCTCTCGCTCTCTCTCTTTACCTCCTTCACTGTCTTTCATTCCTTCTTTCTCTTTCTTTCTTTCTTTCTTTCTGTCTGACTCACCCACTCTTTCTGACTCCTTCCTCTGTTCTCGTCCTTTTGTTTTTATGTATTTCCCTTTATCCATACTATAACGTGTATTAATAATGCATGAAAATATGCCATATTCTTTTGTGTATCCTCTTTTTAATTACTCTATTATTGCATTGACATATTCAAAAACATAACTACGCAAATACACAACATGTCTTACATCTATGTGTACGCGTGCAGTTAAGCTCTATCTGTCTGGGTGGGCCGTGTCTGCGAGTGTCACGTGATTCTGAAGTGGGTGTCGTGTTGATTGCACCTTAGCTTCCACCGGTGACCACCTTGTGGTCTCCCTGCAGCCACTGCGACACTGGCAACCAATCAAATGTGGTCTGTGGTCCACGCGCAGCCTTTGACCTCAGAGAGTAGCAGGCTGGACCCAAGTGGGACTACCTACTTAGACTGGGGTGGGGAGCGGCTCCAAAGTGAGCTTTGATTGAGTTACTTTAGGCCTGGGCTCTATTACCCCTCAACCCTCTTGTTGTGTTGAATTATTCACTAGGAGCCTGCGGCGTCCCAAGGACAGAGCAGACCAGAACTTTGAACGGTGGGAATCTGTTCCTCTTGGACGTCGGTGGGTTACTGTGTGGTTGAAACAGAGATTTAGAGTCTTTTAATACAATGGTATTATAATGAATATAATGCCTCCGTGGTTTTTTTGCTGAACTTAACAATGCGTGGACATGCTTTGTAGAGTGGCCTTTCTGTAAGAAGACACACAAATGTGGTCAAAAGCGGACTTTAATTGAGCCCAAAAGGAATTACAAATATATTTAGGGTGCTGGACAGCGAAGCCATCTACTTGCAAGAATACTCATCCAATCGCTGAATGTTTTGCAAGCTGTGGTATAAAACATGTGTTTAAATATAACAGATCCCCAGAACGAGAGCGATAGCAAATGACTACCAGACCCCAGCACTCTATGGAGGAAGCAGCGATGGGGAGCTTCTTGAGTCCAAGAAAAAGATGCAGCTTCGTGAGAATCCTACAAGACTTTTTTTTTTCCCAGCATGGCTCAATTGTTAACAGTTTAGATGACAATGGGAGAGCCAGGCAGTTAATCTCCTCAACATATCCAGATGTTAGGATGGTCACAGAACATCACTCCGGTTTCACAGGTGCGTGTTAGGGAACGTAAGTGATCTGTGTGTAGGGGTGTGTGTGTGTGTGTGTGTGTGTGTGTGTGTGTGTGTGTGTGTGTGTGTGTGTGTGTGTGTGTGTGTGTGTGTGTGTGTGTGTGTGTGTGTGTGTGTGTGTGTGCGTTGTGTGCTGTGCTGTGCGTGCGTGCGTGCGTGCGTGCGTGCGTGCGTGTGTGTGTGTGTGTGTGCGTGTGTGTGTGTGTGTGTGTGTGTGTGTGTGTGTGTGTGTGTGGGTGTTCGTGCTTTTGTGCTTTTAATATCAAAAGCATTTTCTCCATTTCCTTGCAATAAAAAAGTGCTGTCAACACTTTTGAGAACCGTTGTATTCATATATAAAGGTGCCAAATGGAAGCATTTACCTAAGTGCATTTCCACCCACACATTTGTATTGCAATATCTATGCATTAATCCACGTTACTTGGCAAACAGTGGCAACGCGTGTCTTCATCTGAAAAGGCCTCCGATTCAACGTCCATTTGCTGTTAATGGCAATGGATTACTTTATTGTATTTTGTTTATGATCCACATTGATCGCCTTCCCTCTGCTCTGCACTCTGCACAATGTCATTTTCACACTGAGACAGGCATTCATTTTCCTGCAGTCGTTTTCGACATATACACACACAAACCATTTTCCCAACTGCAAACGCGGATCCTGGAAATCCTATTTGGAATGTCAGCACGGGACCTTTACTGCGGTGACGGGCGCGTGTGCAGACAGGCGTGAAATAACGCGGTTTAGATGTTTCATGTCGCACTAAAGTGACATCATCAGACAGGTCCCTAACTCTTCCAGAAAAGAGACTAATGCCTTTACTCCCTCTTTCTCTTGAACGTCTTGTTTCCAAAGGTGTAACCTTATATTTCCTAACAGAACGTGCTTAGACACGCGGCTCTCATGTGTGAACGTACGTCTTCCTGTCTTGTTTGACTGCCAGGTCACCGACTCGTGTTCATTATATTTTCATGAGGCCTGCTGTCTACCCTACTCCCAGAACAACCCCATACTCTGTCAGGCAGTTAGCCGGGAGCCCTACTCCCTACCGACTGCACTTCATCCCAGCGAGAAGGGCTCCTCTTGCAGGGCTTCCTGTTTGTTTTTCCAGATGCTGTCCCCGGGAGACCATGGAGAAGCAAAGCAGGAGCTGGAGAGAGACGCAGCGAAGCCGGCGTCCAATCACAGGCAAAGTAGCCGAGGGGCCCGGGGACCACTGCACACATGGATGTAATGTGCAGAGTTTAAGTGGGTGGTTGCACTGACTACATATTGACACTACGGAGGGCCCTCTACTGCATATTATAGTTATAGATTCACCAAGCGCCGAAACCTGCCGAGCCTCCATGGAGTCGAATAGTTCAATAAGGAGAACAAAACACATGCGGATGGAATCAGTTAAGCTGGGAGGAATCAAGATTTTCTTTGGGAGAAAGCACTTGAGGATTATTTTTCATTCTGTAGAATCAGACTAATGCCCCCCGTCTTCTAAGTAGCTCCTTTGCACGTCACTCTGTTGCTGCTTAGCACTGAGAGCCCTCTTTGATTCAGCCTTAAACAGCGGCTTGTCGGGAGATGTTAAGACAAATCACAGTCATTTGTTGAGTCTTTGTTTCTGATTTGCCTTTTTATTCGCAATAAGTGGTTTATCCTCCAGCAGTGATTTGTCATTGCCTTTGGTTCTCCGGACAGTTTGAGTAAACACATTACCAGTGCACCGTGTAAACTGCTTTGATAGCTGTGGAAGGCCTTCTGTTGCTGGTGGTGGTTGCAGATTAGAAAAACAAAGTTCAAAGTAACATGCTGTAATTTATAGCGACACTACAGGAGCTGAATTCATTTAAGTGTTGATTGAGGCAGAACCCTTTAAATTCAAAGACTACGATTCGTTCTAATCCTGTGATGATCCAAAAGGATGATGGCATTTCAATGTTTGTAACGTGTGAATAGGGTAGGTAATGTGGTGGTGATGTTTTTGTTCTTGGATCATATTCATGATTTGATTTTGTTCTCCTGTCATCACATTAGGTCATGCAAAAGAGAAAGCATGCCTCTTCCTTCCCCAGCCCACACAACTAAAATGGCCACAATAAGCAGACTTTGAGAGTCTTTGAGGAATTCGAGCTGTTATCCTGTTCATTATTGTTGTAATTTAGGAAAAATGTGTTCCACTGTATGGCACACGCAACACAGGGGCCCTATCTTGCACTGCTTCTGTGGTGCATTGATACAATTAAAGATGACTAAATCAACATAAATAAATGCATACATACATACTCATTCTGTACGTACATACATACATACATACATACATACATACATACATACATACATACATACATACATACATACATACATACATACATACATACATACATACATACATACATACATACATACATTCTGCATGCGTACATACTGTACATACATAAATACATGCAAACATACACATGTACATACATACGTACATACATTCATGCGTACATACGTACATGCATCCATAAAGTATGGCTATATTTAACATTTTTCAATTGGTTCATCATAGGAAACAAACCCAGTCCCTTGATTTTTGAGCATCACTTCCTACAGCAAGAACATGGAAAAATACGTTAGTTTTATTTTCATAAAAAAAGTACAGCCAGTGAGATTTAATTAAAATGCAATACTTCATATTCCCCTTTCTCTCTATGTTTCCAAGGAAATGATAAAGATTTAATCCAATTAGCTCTGTACTGTTTCACCAGACTGCAACAGGGAATAGACACTTAATTGGTCTGAAGACAATTAGCCAAATTAATTCCAAAAGAATTCAGAGAAAAGAATCGGATTTAGATAATATTACAATATTGGCCCGGCCGGCTGCACGTTCTTCATTGTATTGAAATGGGACAATGTTAGTTATGTTAAGCAGCTCTGGAGCCTAATTGTGGCGCATCTCGCGCAGAACAACCAATGGGAATAGCATTATTAGCAGGGCTGTACTCGGTTGGAGGTTTTGTTTCTTTGTAGAAAAATAAAATCAAAATCCTTTACACCAGTAGTTGTATGTATGTGTATATATAAATGTGTGTAGATATTTATATAAATATCTGGCAGCTAGTTTTTTGGAAAGTTGTCAGTGCAGCACTTAAATTTGTCGCGGCTCCAATATTGATAGAACACTTTTCGTTGTTGTCGGCCTCGCTTGGAAGTCTCTTTGGAAGAGAGCGTCTGCTAAATGACTAAATATAAATAAAAATATCTATATATGTATTTCATTTTTTTTTTATTAATATTTTCCCCTCTTTTTATTCAATTCAACTTTCTATGCCATGTGCTAAACAGGTCCAGCTGGGTTGATAGTTAAGTAAGGCTTACGTCGCCATAACAGGAGCTGTTGTTGTGGCGGGAGGTGGGGGGGTGGTGTGGTGGGGTGGTGGTGGTGGGGTGGCTGGGGGGATGGTGTGGGGTGGGGGGGTGTGGGGGGGGTGGGGGGGGGGGGGGGGGGGCTGGAGGGCAGGGAGGATGAACACAGAGTCCAGCCCCGAGGGCCAGCAGCCAGTGGGAGGGGATGCAGCCAGAGAGAGAAGGGACGCGCGGCCCGGATCGATAGAGATGGAGAAACAAGGAGGTTCCCCCGAACGGTCAAGTTTACCTTTCCCCTCTAGCTGGTAAACACATGCATTTCAAGCAGGCTCCGGGAGCACCCGCGCTAACAATGACAAACGACGGCGCGCAGACTTTTCTTTCTCTATTAACATAAAGTAATATAAAGTGAAGGACACTAGTCTATAGAGAGAGTTAGGGGCTAATGTTCCATATCAGATGTGGACAATGTCAGGACTGAATACAGATTAGGCTGTGTCCTTCTCTCCCTGGGGGAATTAAAGGGTTGACACCACTCTAGCTGCCAAGTGTATTATTATAACATGCTGGTGCCAGGGTGGCCTCCTCTGGACTATTAACCCCCCTGTTCCCAAAGCACTCTGCACCCCGGCCCCCAATACCATAACACCACCAGACCCTTGCCCGCCTTAGCTCACCGCACTTCTTTATCCTCTCTCCCCCTGTCTCTCTGTGTCTCTCTATCTGTCTCTCCTTCTCTCTCTCTCTCTCTCTCTCTCTCTCTCTCTCTCTCTCTCTCTCTCTCTCTCTCTCTCTCTCTCTCTCTCTGACTCTCGTCTCTCTCTCTCTCTCTCTCTCTCTCTCTCTCTCCCCCCCCCTCTCTCTCTCTCTCTCTGACCCTTGGTATACTTAACGACACAATGTTCGTGTTGTGACACCGTTGTGTTTCTGTCCAAACTTTTACTCACATGTCAGCATTTTAAATCCTTCTAATTGTAATGAAACGGTCTTCGGTCATTGTAGGCATGGGGGTCAAAGGTCAGAGAGGTGGGTGGCGAGGGACGGAGTGACAAATGAGCGGAGAAGCCTCCTAGGAGCGGGGACACTCTCAGAAAGCTGTCACATGCTCACTGGGACCAGGGACTGGTTATGACAGATTGCTGTCCATTTCCAGTATTGGGTATGGTTCATTGCTCATGGGGTATTCAGTGGGGGAGAGAGAGATATATTTCTATGTATAGACAAAGGTTATCAGAATAACAGCGGGCTACCTGGACCTAGATAAAATATAGAAAGTGTTGCTGGGTAAATATGCTCTTACGTTTTTTTATTAAGTAAAAAAAAAAAAAAAGAAATCTAAATATAACTGCATTTTTTTGCACTCTCTTGTTCATGCTTTGCTAACCAAACAGTTTAACCTCAGGTTTGGCATTTCGCTCGTCATTTCAGAAAAGAGTATGCCACAGGTTCTCGTTGGCGAAGCTACACAGTGCTGGATGTGCTAGATATGTGAATATGTTTAATAGTCTGATAAGAGAAGTCAATACATTCATCAACAATATGCTAATATTAGACTATGTTAATTAGATTGAGCAATTCGTTTCTATCTTTGCTTGATAGATTTTGATTAAAAAAATGTGTGAAATTGTATAATTCCAGAATGATTCAGTTACACGTATTTGTTTTGCTCAATCTTTTATGTTCCAAATCGCACTTTCAAATCGTACCCACTCATTCCATGATAATCATTTGCATACGTGGAAGCAAGTAAAATACTGATGCTAACACTTGAACTAGCGTCTAATACCCTCCACACATATCTACTGCTGCTTCTCATATTATACAGTAACATCTCCTGATAGGGCAGCAGACCGCAGGGAGAGAGAGGTTCAGCCAGCTATCATGTTAACAGATAGCACAGCGTTATACGAGGATCTGGTAAAGCTCTTTGGCTTCTGACAGAAGAGCGGTGTGTGGTATAGCGGTGCTTCTGGAAAGACGCTGCGGTCACTGCACGCACAATCTAGCATGGCTCCTGGTGAGGCCCCCGTGTTCGGGCTCTCTCTCTAATTGCAGCCACACATGGAAACATGTTACACTGGGTGATTAGGACGCTGGTACTGGAAATTTCCAGGCAATGATGCCTGTGGGTGTTGGTGCCATGATGTGAGCGATAGTGTGTTTGTGTGTGTGTGTGTGTGTGTGTGTGTGTGTGTGTGTGTGTGTGTGTGTGTGTGTGTGTGTGTGTGTGTGTGTGTGTGTGTGTGTGTGTGTGTGTGTGTGTGTGTGTGTGTGTGTGTGAGTGTGTGTGTGTGTGGGCAGGGGCTTATTTTCGCTTTAATGCAGGCGTGCCCACACTGGCACCCACAGAGGCCTCCTGTTTGAGTTTAATAATGGAAGAAAGCAGGCGTCATAAAAGCCAGGGTTTGAGGTGTTGTTAAAGTCTTTGAGGTTTTCTCCCCGTGGGCCAGTCTTCAGTCTGCTGCCCTGAATAACACAGACTTTGTGAGCGCCGGCGTCGCTCTATGGTGGGCACTGTTGGACAGGCCGCCGTTTTTTTTTTGTTGCTCAAGTCTCGGTCTAGTACACTTTCGGGATTCTGATTCACTTCAGGCAGACACAGGATACAAAATTATACTTCGTCTCTCTCTCTCTCTCTCTCTCTCTCTCTCTCTCTCTCTCTCTCTCTCTCTCTCTCTCTCTCTCTCTCTCTCTCTCTCTCTCTCTCTCTCTCTCTCTCTCTCTCTCTCTCTCTCTCTCTCTCTCTCTCTCTCTCTCTCTCAATATATAAGACAGTATTAGCGTTCTCTCCTACTTTTTATCCTTCTCTCTTTCTGTATTTCCCTCAGAATTTATATTTCTTCTTTCTTTCTTCCATTATTACATTAATTCATGACGTCTTTCTTTCTCCATTTCATTCATTCTTTGGGTTATTCTTTCTTTGACAAACACACACACATTTAAACATACATCTTCCCCCACCACCGCCAACACCACCACAACCAAACATGGGCCTGACTAAAGTTGGTTTAGCTGTTGGAGGTCTGGAGCATTGATGTCACAGCAAATGTGGGAACTTTACAAAACCTCAGCCATTTTCCCTCACATTAGACTGACAGAAACACAAGTGAGAGAGAGGTAGGGCACCTTTCGTTGTCCTATAAAGGCTGTATCACATGTGCCAATAGAAACAATGTTGTTACAAGCAATCAAATTAAAGAAACTAACATTACTATACAGTCAAGTTTCATTCTTTGTCCTCATAAGCTGCTTCATACAGAACGTTGTAATTGCTTTAAATGATCCCCCAAAGCC
The DNA here is from genome assembly GCA_900291075.1 of Melanogrammus aeglefinus. NCBI lineage: Eukaryota > Metazoa > Chordata > Actinopteri > Gadiformes > Gadidae > Melanogrammus > Melanogrammus aeglefinus. The sequence continues at coordinate 81,533 of OLKM01000525.1, read as the reverse complement.
TTCCTTTCCCTTATGTATTTGTGATGATTGATGAACTGAACCAATAACATTTGATGTAAGATCCATCTTAATAACAAAAGATAAACTCCCCTTCTCTTCTTAGTGGTTGAGTCTAAACACTCACTGATCCATACTCAACCTTAAAGCGACCTCACCACATGTCTTCCAACCAATCAAAACATGCCTTACTGACCTAGATGTATTCCCTCCTGACCAATCAAAAGAGCACAGACGACCAGCCAACAGGAAGACCTCGACATTCCTTTCTTGGCTTGGCAGGAAGTCAGTCTCTTCTTAAAACCCTGCTGGGAAACACCCCCCCCCCCCCCCCCCCTACCCCTTTCGCCTGCTCTGCCCTCCCCTGATAAACAGCGATAAACCGGTCATTAATATGGCTGACGTTCTGGCAAACAGAGCCTTCTTTGTCACCGCGGAGTCCCCCGCACCAGGCAGAGAGACCTTCCCGGGCACGTCATTCCTAATGAACCCTCTGCCTCCGACCCATGAGCCCTGAGCCCTCATCACTTCAGGAGCACCTCCACCATAACTGTCACTCTTTCATTTTCTACTCATTATTCTTTCGGCTGTTTGAAATACCAAAATACTGGCTGGTTAAAAAGCTTAAATAAAATTCTGCTTGAGTAAAAGGGTCGGTTAGTTTTTGATTTAGTTTGACCTTACTTCCGAATAGTAAGGTAAGGGTTAGGATAAAGGTTAGGTTTGGGTTGGGGTTAAGGTTATGTCCGTGGTATGGTAAGGGTTAAGGTTATTTCCGTTGTGCAAAACGCCAAACCTCCACAGGCTAATTATTGAGGATTCAACGAAACATCTCTGTAAATCGCTTTAGACAGAAGTGTCTGCTAAATAATAGGGAAGTGATGGAAAAATAAATAGATAACAGGAGCTATCGGAAGTATACGTTTTGGCCGAGGGAAACATGGATGACACCGGACCTGGTGACAGGTTCTGAAACTGGACCCGGGTTGAGTTTTCCTCCACACTCGCTCCCAAATCTGCTCTTTCAATCACCTTTTTTTTAAACACTTAAACGGAAAAAGTGTGCTTGCTCGGGAAGGCTTTGAGTTTGGCTTGGACCAAAAATGTTTTTTTGGATCAATAAAACGGGATATTCAATATCCTCTTGGTGCGTTTACTGAGGCGACCTAATGTGTTTGACAGTCGGACAATTGGACGGTGGAGGCTGAAGCGGTGTGTTTCATCGGTGTGGAGACAACGCAGTGAGCCAGCGCCGTTCCAGAGCGACATCCCTTGAGTTAAGTCAGCATCACGCCGTACAGCATAGCAGCACTCAGTGAATAGTGCTGTGTCAAAACTCAATACAGTAGGAGTACAGTGGAGGTCTTGTGTCTCTGATCTGATCAGCTATAAAACCCTCAGCTATAAATATCAGGAGGGGTGATTCTAGCCGTGGTTTGCGTTGGGTTTACATCGCACACATTCGTGCTGTGTGCGTGTGTGTGTGCGTGTGTGTGTGTGTGTGTGTGTGTGTGTGTGTGTGTGTGTGTGTGTGTGTGTGTGTGTGTGTGTGTGTGTGTGTGTGTGTGTGTGTGTGTGTGTGTGTGTACACGCTTGAGTGTTTCAGCAAAGGAAAAAAAGAGATTTAGAGGCATCGAGTGTATGCATAAGCACCGCTATATATGTATGTGTGCGTATATGTGTGTGTGTATATGTGTGTGTGTGTGTGTGTCCAAGTGCTTAGCGGGCAGCAGAGTTGCTACGGGGCAGTGCTTTGCCCCCTACAGTAGTTTATCTTGGGCTCGTACATGCCCCTGCTGGCGGGGTTGATCCTGGGGGCAGAGGGACGCGCCGTAGCTCCATTAGCGGGTGTGCTAACCTTGCAACAATGCAGTGACACCCTCGTTTTTCATCCGGCTCTGCCTTCAGCCCCGCTCTCTCCCCCTCTCTCTCCTCCCCCCCCCTCTCCCCTCGGCCCTGCCCTGGGACGTCCCGGTATGGGCAGAGGTGAGCCCCAGCGCTCGGGCCGGCCAGGAGAGAGACAGCCGTCCCCACGACGGACGGTGTCGCTCACACCCGCTCACCGCAGTGTCACAGAGACACACAGTTTCGTGTGTACGTACAGTATGTACGTATGTTCATGTACACCATCGCTGCACACTTGGCTGGAAGTAGGAATGAGGAGACTACTGCTTTCTGTGGTTTTTGGAGATGAAGAAAATACAAAGCAACTCTGCAACACATTTTTTTGTCGCTCTATATTTACTCCATTATTATTTGCATTGAGGTCATCTGTCTCTGTGTGTGTGTCCCGTTGAGCTTTTCTGAAGCTATTCCTCATGTTCAACCCATCGTTTCACCGTTAAGTGAAACAGGCTGTAGTGCAGTAGGTAGCCTCTTAGATTAAAGAAGCATTAAACATTATGACAAAATAAATAAAAAAAACGGTGACACTGAATCCATACGCTTGTTATCAGTATTCATAAAGATGGAGTGTTGTGGAATCTGGATGAAAGGAAAGTTCAACCTCTCCATGTACAGTATATTGGAACAACAGAGCTATCTATCTATCTCTGTCTCTGTCTCTGTCTCTGTCTCTGTCTCTCTCTCTCTCTCTCTCTCTCTCTCTCTCTCTCTCTCTCTCTCTCTCTCTCTCTCTCTCTCTCTCTCTCTCTCTGTATCTGTCTCTCTCCCTCTCTCTCTCTCTTCTATCTCTCTCAGTGTCCTCAAATCCTCTCATGAGAGTAAAGATAAAAGCATCTTTGCGACGCTTTCATTGCGAGCGTGTTTTGAAGTCGTCCATAGCAGCTTGCTGGTGGATTCTATTCCCTCATTGTCTTGCTCTCTTCTTAATCTGCTGTCCTCTTCTTTATCTCTGAGCCCTCACAGAAAAGCAATGCAATGCAGATTGTGTGCATAGCAATAAATACAACAAGATATTTTTACAATTTTGGCTTTATGCACGCCAGCCTTTTCCTTGCCACACATATTGTTCTTAAGATATGCAACCCCCCACCCCCTTCCCTTCAACCATCTCGTTCTGCCGGGATTCCATGGTCATCTCAAACAACAGCTCTTAAGCAGCGATTTTTTTTAATTAGGAATAATGGGGATCTTTATTCTCGATTCATACCGATTACCATTTCATGATAATTTATCCAGAGTGACCTTAATGGGCCAGTTTGGAGTGGGTGTAAAGGCTGCTGGGTATTATATCATGGAGGTTAAATAAGACCCAATTGGCATTCAAGAGAGCCACGCGGCGCAATGAAAAATGAGCTGCGAGGGAAAGAAAGAGAAAAAATGTGGGACACTTTGTTCGGTTTTCCCATTTTTTGGTGTTCCTCCCTAAACGACCGTCTTTCCTGTTAGTAGACAGTGAATGCAGATAACCCTTGAACGCACAGCTGTGGAAACCCTGATACAAGCTTCGCCTGTTTCACCTCAATGCTCCGCTGAACTTTCACACTTTCACTCTGAACCTGAGGTGAAACAACAAAAGCATCAGTGTGTTTCTCAATCCGATTGGGAAAAAAACAACCTTGGTTTGGTTATTGAATTATTTCACAATACCTGCCCGCAATCTCTTTTTTAGTTCAAGAGTGTGTGTGTGTGTGTGTGTGTGTGTGTGTGTGTGTGTGTGTGTGTGTGTGTGTGTGTGTGTGTGTGTGTGTGTGTGTGTGTGTGTGTGTGTGTGTGTGTGTGTGTGTGTGTGCAGGCACAACATCACAACGCATTGTGATTTGAAGTAGATCTCCTTCTTAGAGCAGGCAGAGCATGCTAAGAGCATTTCATTTTATTTAACATATGCACTCAACCCATTCTTCTAATCTCTCCCCCCCCCCCCCAATCTGCTGTATGCGCTTGTCTACCGAAGAGAGAGAGAGAGAGAGAGAGGGAGAAAGGCAGGCTCGGCTGCCTCAGTTCCTTGGCAGGTGTTTTGGCGCCGTACGTACGCTGCCCTGCCTCGACGTAATCATCTGTGCGGAAGCTGCTGAAAAAAACAGCAGGGGCGAGAGAGGGAGAGCAGAGAGAAAGTAAAGAATGAAAGAAAGAGCAAACGGCAATGCCTGCACACCACCTGCACACGCACCAGATGAATAAATGGATGTAATGTCAATATCCATCCCTGCTTGGCCTCAGTGTGTTTTTTGCGTTGCACGTCTATTCATCCCGGACACCCGCGTGATCCATCATACCCGCGGCTGATGGATATCCGTGCCCTTCTTAAGCTGCGCTCGGACACATACTTATTGTATCCTTTTACTGGAGTGAAGTGACGAACTCCTTTGGCCCTGGTGCTGCGATGGCAGGTACTCAATAGGGGGGAGTGA
>OLKM01000525.1:67947-71723 GCA_900291075.1 Melanogrammus aeglefinus | reverse complement strand
TCTCTCCTCTCTCTCTCCGATCTCTCGTCCTCTCTCTTCTGCTCTCTCTCTCTCTCCTCTCTCGCTTCCTCTCTCTCTCTCTCTCTCTCTACTCTCTCTCTCTCTCTCTCTCTCTCTCTCTCTCTCTCTCTCTCTCTCTCTCTCTCTCTCTCTCTCTCTCTCTCTCTCTCTCTCTCTCTCTCTCTCTCTCTCTCTCTCTCTCTCTCTCTCTCTCTCTCTCTCTCTCTCTCTCTCTCTCTCTCTCTGTCTCAGTGTCTTCATGCTCTCATGAAAGAAAGATAAAAGCATCTTTGCGACGCTTTCATTGCGAGCGTGTTTTGAAGTCGTCCATAGCAGCTTGCTGGTGGATTCTATTCCCTCATTGTCTTGCTCTCTTCTTAATCTGCTGTCCTCTTCTTTATCTCTGAGCCCTCACAGAAAAGCAATGCAATGCAGATTGTGTGCATAGCAATAAATACAACAAGATATTTTTACAATTTTGGCTTTATGCACGCCAGCCTTTTCCTCTGGGCCACACATATTGGTTCTTAAGATATGCAAACCCCCCCCCCCCCTCCCATCAACCATCTCGTTCTGCTGGGATTTCCATGGTCATCTCAAAACCACAGCTCTTCAGCAGGATTTTTCTTTTATTAGGAATGAATGGGGATCTTTATTCTCATTCATACCGATTACATTTCATGAATACATTTATCCAGAGTGACCTTAATGGGCCGGTTTGGAGTGGGTGCAGAGGCTGCTGGGTATTATATCATGGAGGTTAAATAAGACCGTGGGCATTCAGAGAGCCACGCGCGCCGCGCCATGAAAATGAGCTGCGAGGAAAGAAGAGAAAAAATGTGACACTTTGTCGGTTTTTTTCCCATGTTTTTGGTGCTCCTCCCTAACGACCGTCTTCCTGTTAGCAGACAGTGCTGCAGGATACCTTGAACCACAGCTGTGGAAACCCTGATACAGGCTGGCCTTTACCCTCAATGCTCCGCTGAACTTTCACACTTTCACTCTGAACCTGAGGTGAAACAACAAAAGCATCAGTGTGTTTCTCAATCCGATTGGGAAAAAAACAACCTTGGTTTGGTTATTGAATTATTTCACAATACCTGCCCGCAATCTCTTTTTTAGTTCAAGAGTGTGTGTGTGTGTGTGTGTGTGTGTGTGTGTGTGTGTGTGTGTGTGTGTGTGTGTGTGTGTGTGTGTGTGTGCAGGCACAACATCACAACGCATTGTGAGTGTGTGTGTGTGTGTGTATGTGTGTGTTGTGTGTGTGTGTGTGTGTGTGTGTGTGTGTGTGTGCAGGCACAACATCACAACGCATTGTGATTTGAAGTAGATCTCCTTCTTAGAGCAGGCAGAGCATGCTAAGAGCATTTCATTTTATTTAACATATGCACTCACCCATTCTTCTACCCCCCCCTCCCCCATCTGCTTGTATGCGCTTTGTCTACCGAGAGAGAGAGAGAGAGAGAGAGAGAGAGAGAGGAGAGAGAGAGGGAGAGATAGAGAGAGAGAGAGAGAGAGAGAGAGAGAGAGAGAGAGAGAGAGAGAGAGGGAGAGGGAGAGGGAGAGGGAGAGGGAGAGAGAGAGAGAGAGGGAGAGGGAGAGAGAGAGAGGAGAAAGCAGGGCTCGCTGCCTCGTTCCTTGGCAGGTGTTTTGCGCCGTACGTACGCCGCCTGCCCTCGACGTAATCAATCTGTGCGGAGCTGCCTGAAAAAAAAACAGCAGGGGCGAGAGAGGGAGAGCAAGAGAGAAAGAAAGAAAGAAAGAAAGAGCAACGGCATGCCTGCACACCACTCACACGCACAGATGATTAAATGGATGTAATGTATATTCCACTCCCTGCTGGCCTCAGTGTGTTTTTTGCGTTGCACGTCTATTCATCCCGGACACCCGCGTGATCCATCATACCCGCGGCTGATGGATATCCGTGCCCTTCTTAAGCTGCGCTCGGACACATACTTATTGTATCCTTTTACTGGAGTGAAGTGACGAACTCCTTTGGCCCTGGTGCTGCGATGGCAGGTACTCAATAGGGGGGAGTGAGCGAAAAGGAGGAGGGAGGTATTACTAAGCTGAGTTACCGCACGCGATACCCCACCGCACTGTGCTGTAGGGAACGCAGCGACGGAGGAAAGAAAAGTGGGGATGAAAAGACATGAATAACATGACAAATCAAAGTGCCCAGGAAAAAGGGAAGGAAAAATCGCGGAGGAATTACATGGCTGTTACACGATTTTCTTTCTTTTTTCTTTTCTTCTGCCGGATGAATGAATTAGTTTCCTCTTTCCCCACCGTCCCCCCCGACCCCCTCACCACCACTCAGGACTGTCTGTGATAAAACATTCAATCAGAAGTAGCCCTGGGTGATACTCATTTAGTGCTGGGCCATAGTGTTACTCTGCATTCCTCTTCCCAGGAAATAAGATGTGATTTGTGGAGGCCTTCACCAGGGAGAAGGGACTATCCTAGTGGTGCAGGCCAGGTAGGGCTACAGTGACTAACACTAATGGAGAAGGGGTTATGCTAGTGGGGCAGGCCAGGTAGGGCTACAATGCCACTATTAGGGTTAGGGTTAGGGTTAGGGTTAGGGTTAGGGTTAGGGTTAGGGTTAGGGATTTTGAATGAGTGGCCGTATAATTAATGTTCATGATGTCAATGTTTTTTTTGAAAGTTACAGTTAATTACAGTTAGTACAGTTAATGAGCAATTCAAGAGGGCGGAAAGAGGGTAAAACATGAGCAGAGGGACAAACAAATGAAAAACAAGGAAATGTCTCAGCCTTCGATTAAATCTACTAATCTAAATATTTACCAAGACCAAACTACCAGTTGTTAAAGGAGGAAGGATGGGGAAATGTGAACCTGTACCTTATTTACACTCAAAACTACCTGAAGGTCGCTTACGGTAACGAAGGTGACCATCTTGATGAAGGTCAAGTATCTTCATGTAGAGATGCATTTACACCCTTGTCACAGGGTTTTAATCAAATAACATTGCGCGGTTGCAATGATCCATGACCATGATACTGAAGTTAAGCATCTGTCTGCATTTTGGTATGCAGACAATGCTTTGGAATCCCCCCTTGGTAGTTTAACAGGGAGAACATTGTTAGTTAAAGGGAACAGACCTGGGCAACACACTGACTTCTGCATGGGTCCATCCCCTCGTTTAGGAGCCAGCACACTAGGTGTAGAAGTGGAAGGGCTTCCCCTCCTCCTGCAGGCACTGTGTAAATGAAAGGGAGATGTAGCCCTAAGCCCTCTAATAAGCAGGCTTAGGTGTGATGGGAGGGGGGCCACACAATGAATTAGCTCCTGATTATTTGCTAGCATAGATGTATAATCTCCTGTAAGCCATCTTTTTTTTTTCTTCATCTTCTTCTTCTTCTTCTCCCTAACCCAGAGCAGAACCTTGTCCATGCTAAATGCAAAGGCCTGACTCCCTGCCTTGCGAGCAGCATTAGGGGAATGGATAAGAGATGGACACACGGAATGAGAGGCAATACTATTTCTGTATGTGCAGAAGGAATTAGAATAAGTGGAAAATCCCTTTTTGCTGACGCCGACTCTGTCTCAAGGATGTTTCTTACGCCGTTCTGCGCCCGCCAACCTCCCCCCCCCCAACCTCCCTTCTCTCCTCCTCCTCCGCCTCCCCCCACCCTCCCCTCGCCGCGCAGCTCTCCCCCACTCCCATGCCTCACCCATCTGGGCCTGTGCTCCTATACAAGGGTAAGAGGGTGAAGAAGGAGAGAAGGAGGAGGGAGAGGAGGAGGCCAGGTG
>OLKM01000525.1:51033-52052 GCA_900291075.1 Melanogrammus aeglefinus | reverse complement strand
AGAGAGAGAGAGAGAGAGAGAGAGAGAGAGAGAGAGAGAGAGAGAGAGAGAGAGAGAGAGAGAGAGAGAGAGAGAGAGAGAGAGAGAGAGAGACGCACACACACAGAGTTTGGGTTTATTATTAGAGTTTTAACGTAGCGTCGAGGCACCATGACCTTTTCTGCTGCTCGACACAAACCTCCGTCTTTATGCGTCTTTCCCTTTTTCAAACAAACTTTTATCTCTTTCCGCCGAGTACTAACTCCTTGTAGTTGGTTTTCCCTAATTTGAGCCAATATGCCATAAAAACATGAACATTCGTATTAAGATTATATCACATGGAGCCAAAAATATGAATAATTTAACAAAAGGTCAGTGGACAATAGAAAAATGTCATATTTGAGACAACTCACGTGTCATGGTTGAGCTTCTACTTAATTCTTCACCCAACGACGCGTAGCGCGAATCGTAAACGGAAAATAATCCCGAGACTTGTGGAGAACGGTTGACTCTCCCACATTAAGGGGAGGGCATCACACCTTTTTATAAGATAATTACAGCGGCCTGCCTGTGGCAGAGGAGAGGCTCTTGAGAGTCTCTCCAATGAGCGGGACCTCTGATGTTTCATGCGGGGTCAAGAGGATCCCCGCTCACCTTGAACGCTTCTTTAAAACCCGAGGAAAGGTGTTCCGACGCTCAGCCTGCAGGCCTTTCCTCATTATTAGTGCAGCGTGCGAGACCAAGACGACCAGATGGGACGGTGGGGTTGGGCCCATTAGATAACCCTCCTTATTGTAATCACCCACTTCCACACATAGTTCAATAGCAGGTGGGTTGCTCCCTTCACCTTTGCAGTGCCGGTACCGGCGCAGGAACATTCGCTGTGTGCTCGTACATGTAATTAAAATCCAGAAAGGGCCGGATGTGACCGTGGTGGACAAATTATTAATAGACAGCTCACATTACAAACCGTGAGCCTGTGGGTTCACAAAAGGCATCAGTCAAATTGAGTAAAGGAAGACCACAGGGCGGTTCTAGGT